>JAWNNO010002406.1:0-134077 GCA_035044985.1 Lordiphosa fenestrarum | reverse complement strand
TGTTTGGGAATTTCAAATCGTCACAAATAATTTAATACTAAGTTGACTGAATACTTGGCTTCTGTTGGAAGAGATTTTCATGCTCTCGGTTTCTTTCGTTCTTTTGCTCGTGTCCTGATTATTTGATTTTCGAATCGGGATGTCTCAAACAATATCGATATATCCATGCTTTTCCCCAAAAGTTCGTTATATCGTTATCGAATATCATACTATATACCGAATATTTCTTGGTAAAATTTTTGATACAATCAAGTTGTATTTTAAATTTTAGAAGTAATCTCACTCAGGGAATAATACTCTGATATTTTCGGATATACACTTTGATTTTAATATTTCCACCATTAATTTAGCGTTAAATATGATATTCGTACATATAAAGTGTGCACACTTCAATTTGAAAATGAAAATAGATAATCCTTATTTTTGTGTCAAGAGCAGAATTAATTTAGATTTGGTTTTCAAAGCTACGAACTATATAAATTTGTAACTTACTCCCGGGGGGGGGGGGGGGAATTGGAACCTGGGACTCTTGGATTGGAATGCCGTCTCAACCAGTTCCAGTTAGTCAAAATATTGACTATTTTGAATTTCCTAAAAGAAGTCAACAATATATAATATTTCTGGTGTTTTGCCATAATGGGACTTCCCAAAAAGAAAAGAGGTTACTAAAATTCGCGCTGTTTTAATATGCTTTCAATCAATTTAAAGGGCTTTTTAACTAATTTAAATACATAGGGGGCATGGCAAAATCAGATATGATTGGGACTATGCGATTTTTTGCTGAGTGCACTTCTTTATGTTCACAACATCTAAATATGACGACTATTAAGATGCTAGAAATCATAAATATTTTCAAAAATTTTATTCAAAATTTCTGTTCAACAATGTTTTTAATTAACAAGTCTGAACTTCTTTTGTTCCCTTAATCTATATTTTGCAAGGGAATTTGGGATCTATTCATATACCACCGGAAACGCACCTTCTAAATTCTAAAAAAGGTTCGGCTCGAAGAAATAGTTTAGCATGTTTTTTTTTTCAGAACATCAGAAAATATTTATTGACTTTATTTGGAGCATTTAATTTCATTTCCATCAGATATCCAAGCTTGGTATTTTAGATTTTGAAAAGAATAAAAGTATAAGTCAAGTTTTGTCAAAGAAAATGTCTTTTTTAAGGCTAGGCTAAGCATCTCTAAGTGAACGCTTCTCAAATATTTTTCCCAAAAATGTCTTAATGATCTAAGATTCCGTAAAACAAATCCCAAAGGCAACCCTCAAGCCGAACCTTTTCCAGCATTTCAGAAGTTTGCCGCCTTGACTTTTTCTAGTGTTCTCGAACTTTGATCCTTCGATTTTGAACTCAGTTAGACCGTAGTCTTAAAAACTTGTGAAATAATATCTAAATTACCTTAATGAACCATATTCTTAAGAAACTGGTATGGTTTGAAAATATCTATTTTTTTTAACCGAAAATTTTTATATATTAATGGTATTCCTGAAAGTGATTTCGATTTGATTTAGATTATTTTTAAGCAAATCTAAATCAGTTGAGGGAACGACCCTTTTTGCGTACTGATTTGATTTAGATTTCGTGAACCGCTGACAGTGTGACCACACTACTGATTGACCAATGGCGCCAAATCAAACCCAGCCGCGAAAGCAAAACAAGCGGAAAGAAAGTGTGAAAACTATTTTCCAAACATTTTAAATAATAGCATATTGGCAGCACATGTAACTTTTGTAAGTACACAATTTATTTATTGTGAATTGAAGTTACGTATGCTATTTGGCAGAACTCAAGTTTAAGAGGCAGGATAAAATTGTGGAAGAATTTGAGAGGTACAGCATTCTACGAGCACAAGCTCTAATAACTAAGAGCTGGTTTGATTTTGTTAACTATAGGCCACTGAACTTTCACCCTTTAATGAGTCTCGTATGCACTCTAATATCGTATGCACTCTAATTAAATGACTATTTAATTATTAAAACGTTCTCCATTTTGATATCATAGCAGAATTCAAGCGAGCACCAAGCGCGCCATGTAAATAAGGTCACACCAAAACGAAATCAAATCTAAACCAAATCTAAATCAGCCTCAAGGTGGATTATTTAAAATCAATTAGTATGATCGTCAATTCCTCACTTACTCTGGGCACACTTGACATTTTGTATGGAGCAGCTGTGAACAGCTGATCAGCGAAATCTAAAACTAATCTAAATCAAATCTAAATCACTTTCAGGAATACCATTATTGTTATACCCTTGCAAAGGGTATTATAATTTTGCCCAGAAGTTTGCAACGCATAGAAATATTCATTTCCGACCCCATAAACTATATTTATTCCGTCCGTCTGTCCGTCCGTCCGTCCGTCCGTCAGTCTGCCTGTCTGTTTCTACGCGAACTAGTCTCTCAGTTTTAAAGCTATCGAGCTGAAATTTTGCGCAGAGTCTTCTTTTTGCTGCACACTACTAATATGTCGGAGCCGACCGGATCCGATGACTATATCTCATAGCTCCCATAGGAACAATCGGTCGGAAAACTAGATTTAGTATGAAAAACTTTTTTCTTTTCAATGGAAACGTCTACAAACTTTGTAATCGTAGGTTTTATATGTTGTTTTATAATACTACCAGTTTTTATTAAAATCAGACAACTATATGGTATAGCTGCCATACAAAAGATAGGTCTGAAAAACAGTCTTAGTTAGAAAAACTTTTTTCTTTTTGATGGTAGCATCCTGCAATTTTGTATTGGTTTGTTACTCGTGCTTTTACATAATTCTACAAGGTTTTGTCCAAATCGGATGACTATATCATATAGCTCCCATCGGTCGGAAAATGGGAAAAAGAGTATTTTTTGAAAATATTTAAGCGAGCACTTGCAAGGGTATAAAAACTTCGGCACAGACGAAGTTAGCTTGGCTTTCTCGTTATTAATCTTTTCAATATCGTCATAACGATCGATTTAGACTATCTTGAAGCAACCCTACTTTAAAGTACGGATCCGGGATTGAGTATATTCCTTTCGTTTTGATACACTAATTTCAGGATTGTTTCTAGATGTGTTGGTACGGCCTTGAAATATGGTATTTCTTTATTTTATATACTCTTCAATGTTTTGTCATAATCGGATAACTGTACCATAAGAACGATCCTTCGGTAAAAGGTCTTAGTGAGGAAAACTATTTCGAAACAGGTTTAGGTTCAGCTATTATACGCTGTACCGTAGAGTATATTAAGTTTGTGCAAAAGTATGTTACAGCCAGAAGGAAGCATCTCCGACCCTATAAAGTATATATATTTTTGATCAGCATCAACAGCCGAGTCGATATAGCCATGCCCGCCTGACCGTCTGACCGTATGAACGCACAGATCTTAGAGATGATAAGAGATAGAGCATTGACATGTATGGCACATATGCTTCTTATGTCTGCAGGCAGCTCACGATTATTTTCAATTTTGGCCACGCCCCTTCCCGCCCCACGCAATTTAGAAAAAGCGTCATATCTGCCAAAGTTTTAAAGATAGATGGTTCGTTCCTTCGAGACATATTTAGTAATCAAGATAACTTATCGATCCGCCAAATGGTGGATAAACGGTTGTCGAGTTATGATCAAAAGACTGTTCGCTGCTGCTTTCAGCTGCTACTGCAGCATCAAAATTTATGCTAAGCGTATAATTTTGTTGGTACAGAGTACGTTATAGTCGGGCTTGACCGACTTTCTTTCTTGTTGTACACTAGTTTCGGTTCGAGATTCGGTTAACAGTTCGAAAAAATTGGATTTCCGAGTTCAAATCGAAGAAGACGAAATACTTTAATAATTAACTAAAACGTAATCAAAAGAAAAAGCCACAAAGTTTTTCTAATCTTCTATTCAAAATGTTTCCAAATTTAAATGTTCATGAATCCAGCATATAAATTGGGAGCCTGCACTGTTCCCGGTTCAAGAAATAGCGGGCTTACCCTATTTATGTCGATTTAGAACACATTTTTTCTGAATGTAGCTTATCAGCTTAAAATTAATGACGACCTCGGCTGGCGAGTGTAAGTCTTGATGTACCCATTAGACTGGGTGGTAACATCTTTGTTTTTATGTCTGCATCAGTTGTACGTCTAACTACTATGCCTTGCCAGAACCGTTTCGTGTTCTCTGTGCTGATTATAATAAATTCTACAGAGCAATCAGCTCAAAAAAATTAGCTTCCTTCTTTAAAATCTACTTTTTAAGCCCATAGTTAACCTTTTTTTCCTCGCATTTACGTGTCGGTTGGGCGGGCGGTGGGCTGCGCTTTTTTTGCCCGAGTTTCGCGCGTAACAAGCCGCCAACTAACATATGTTAAATAGCTAGAGGTATCTCAATTGTCGATATTCACGCACAGGTTAGGCCTGCAATCCGAACCATCTCTCCACCTCTCCACTGTTGCTTGCTGCGCTGTCTTACCACTCAGATAGTGGTCGAAAGCTTCCCCCTTGTTTTTACTGCCAAACATTTGCCACATAATTAATCACATATAATATGACATACTCGACTCGGATGCACCCTGTTGTCGCTCCGGCTACGTGTTGACTGGGCTCTCTGTGCAAACACAAATTAGTAGTGACATGCAAGATAAGCAACCGTGTGCAGTTTTTAAACACAGAGTCGCAGGCAATAATATTTTGCAGAGGAAATAGGCGGGGACGAGAGGGCTGGTATAACAGCACGGAATGGGTGCTTCATTATCGTAGATCTTTTATGCTCAATTACCGCTCTGTGAAGTCAGAATTACATATAAAGCCAAGCTTAATATAGATGTTGTTCAAATTAAGATATAAACACAGTACTAGCATTTCACTCTCTCTCTTTCTCCCTGGACTATGGAGGAAGTTTAATGAGTCACTTTGATGCCAAACTAATTGAAGCAATGGGAAACTGTTGGGAAAGGTTGCGAACAATGATTTACATCCTTTTCATCGTTCGAACAAATTTGATAGCAAATATAGCCTGGGGTAGATTTTGAACCTATAACTATGTCGAGAAAAAGTTGCCACTTACTCAAACCAAACTCTATGTTCATATGTGTACTCTGATTTTGGGAAAATCATTCAAAGATTATTCACATTCGATTGAATCTATGAAGAGTTAAACACTTAAACTAGGCTTAAAGAGTTTCATGATTTATGCTTCAATTTCAAAGCGGCCTGATTTGATTTCAGTCAAAGTGGTTGTTAGCCGTTTAAATGTCAACTTGTCTGTTGAAAGGGCTTCTCCATCCTCTCATCAGCAGATGAGATAAATCACTCCAAGTGGCTTCAAATCTTCCCTATAAACCAACTGGCGCCAAGAATTAATACCTGGGGACTACTTGGAACTCCTCCACATTTTAAATTTATTTTACTTTGGGAAATATTATACAAATTATTTCCACTTTCGTAACAATTATGCAATCAAAACCCGTTCAATCGTACAAGATTTGCAAGAGGGCATCGTTTTCTGAACTATTCAGTTTCTGAACTATATAACTAACTTTTAGACTTATTTTATTTGTACTAAAGGAAGAGATTTAAGAGTCGAGATAACGTGTAACTAAAAGCGATTCCAGAAACAAGAAAGAAAGTCGGTCAAGCCCGACTATAACATACTCTGTACCAAGAAAATTTTTCTTTTGATCATAGCTCAAAAACCGTTCATCCGATCTTCTTCATTGCTTCGGCGGATCGATAAGTTATCCTAATAACTAAATATGTCCAGAAGGAACCATCCATCTATCTTCAAAACTGTGGGAGATATGACGTTTTTTCTAAATTGCGGGCGGGAGGGCGTGGCCAAAATTGAAAATAAACTTGATCTGCCTGCAGACATAAGAAGCATATGTCCCATACATGTCAAACCTCTATCTCTTACCATCTCTGAGATCTGTGCGTTCATACGGACAGACAGACAGAAGGACAGACGGACAGACGGACGGACGGACAGACGGACAGACGGACATGGCTATATCGACTCGGCTGTTGATGCTGATCAAGAATATATATACTTTATGGGGTCGGAGATGCTTCCTTCTGGATGTTACATACTTTTGCACAAACTTATAATACTCTATGTACCTTCGGTACAGAGTATAAACAGTTGAGTTTTTATACCCGTTACTCAAAGAGTAAAAAGGGAAAAAAGGAAAAGGAGTAAAGTCGTGCAAATGTATGAAACATATAGTCTTGATCATCATCAACAGCCGAGTCGATATAGTTTGTTTCCAATTTTGGCCACGCCCCCTTTAAAAAGTTGAAAATCTCCAACATTTTTTAAGATATCGAGCTCAGATTTCGCAATTTTCATAAAGATTGGTTACTAAATGGCAGAGTTATACAGGTTACAAAAATAACGTTGCATACTTATGCGCTGTTTGGTTGCATTATGTTGAAATATTCAAATTAATGTTAATGCTCTGTAGATTAACATAGGGAGAGGTTACTTAACATTACTTCCCCTGACTTTAAATTACGCTCTCGTCTTTAAGGTACTCGGACTGTCCTACCTTCGATGCTAAGAAGAGGGAACGAAAAGGGATACAGACCTTTATTAAATGTATAATAAACTAAGTAGTTGGTCCTGATTTCCCATCGGTTTACATCCCTGGAATTTACATTAGTTAAGTTTTTGTATGGTTAAATCAAGTTTACAATTTAAAGACTGGTTTCCAAAAATTTCACATAAATAGAAACACGTTTAAAATGTTTCGAAATCTGAACTCTTACAAACAGTCGTCTTATTTGAATATAGTATTTTGCCGAAATAAAGTTTTATGTCATCTGGAAGCTGTCTTTGAATGGTAAAAATAAAAGCGCATAAGATATAAGATTTTCCATTTTAAACACAGAAATTGTTGCTTTAATTGCCATATTCACCGTTTATTGACATTTTTTGCAGGCAATACCTATATATACACTAAGAAAAACAAGGCTACTGGCGTTCTAGACCAAACGGGAAAGAATTTAAGCAGTTTTGTACTTCAAATTTCAAGTATGGTTTGTTCTAGAGTATGTTTAAATTGAGTACGAAACATTCTAAGACCGAAATATGACTGATAATATTTTTGAAATGGGAACAAACGCTCTTGAATCAGGAACAGGAACAGTTCTTAAAAATCCCAGCTGGCCCTAACACTTCTGTTGGAAAGTATGATATAGTTTTGAACTACAGTAGCTTTAACTTGTTCTTTGGTTAAGGTTATGGTTATGGATATTTCTTTGGTTCAATACAGAGACCTCGCTTAAGAACAAACTGGGAATAGCTTTCGAATGGTATGGGCTCAAACCAAGAACATTTAGTACTTGTTTGAAACACTCTTATTTTTTTCCTAGAAGGTTTTTGGGTTGGCATTAGATATTACTGGACTTATTTTGAGAGATCATCGGGCTTGACTTGTGACCAAGCTTAAAGTATGATCAAAAAGATTGTAGAATGACTCAAAATATACTTAACATATCCCAAAACAGTCAAAAATCAATTACTTCGGGATTGAAAAAATTATACTTGATATAAGAATTTTGTACTTTAATCAAGTATTTTCGTATTTACCGTACCATTGACATAGGTTAGGTTAGGTTGAGATGGCAGGAGCGTTGATGCTCCTTCACTTAGACCAAAAGTCGGTCCATAGTGATACCATATAACGCCTACTTTTAGTAGCACAAAGAGTAGTTAATCGTCTCCTACTGAGCGCTGGACAGTGACATAGGAGATGCTGGACGCTTTCTTTTTCATCAACTGAGCAACAGCTTCTGCAGCCTGTGAGAATTCCTACGAGTAGGGAGACATTCTGTCTGCCTAGACGCAGTAGTGTTACTATTGACATAGTTCTTGGTTGTTTTTCTGAGTGTATATTTTTATATATTTCCTTTTTATAATTTAGTTTAATTTTAAATGATTGAACATATTTTTGTCATTTCTAACGACTTATAAATATATATATATTAATATATTTATCTTATCATATTGATAAATTATGTTAAAAAATTTTGCTCGACTTGCTTCAACAAAGAAATAACGACTGATTTAGGTGCCGTTCGTATTTCACACAAATGGAAAGATGTTTTCAAAATCAACAATAATTTTATTTACTTTCAGCGATTTTTGCACTATAATCAAGTAAATGGTTAAGGCATAAAAAAGTGGACAAACATTCAACTATTTTAAACCCGACTTGGTGGGCACAATTTATTACCTCGTTCGCCCACAATAAATGATTTCACTTGCTCGTACGATACATTTTTCTTTCACTACTTTAAATCAAGTTTAAAGGTCAAGGGTAAGAAGTCTCGTTTACATAATTGACCACACTGGCACTGCCACATTATTTTATGAGTTATGTTGGAAGACAGGTGCTCATACCTGTGGCTAAAATGAGGAAGCTGTGTTTCGGGGAATACAGTATCTTAAGACGGAGGAACATTTGTACCCAATTGAATTAGAAGTCTACCAAAATATAAATTTTTATACTCTGTACCGTAGGTACATAGAGAATTATAAGTTTGTGCAAAAGTATGTAACATCCAGAAGGAAGCATCTCCGACCCCATAAAGTATATATATTCTTGATCAGCATGTGAGCTGTTAGCCGAGTCGATATAGCCATGTCCGTCTGTCTCTCGTCTGTCCGTATGAACGCACAGATCTCAGAGATGGCAAGAGATAGAGGTTTGACATGTATGGGACATATGCTTCTTATGTCTGCAGGCAGATCAAGTTTATTTTCAATTTTGGCCACGCCCCCTCCCGCCCCCGCAATTTAGAAAAAACGTCATATCTCCCACAGTTTTGAAGAAAGATTTCTTGTTCCTTCTGGACATATTTAGTTATTAGAATAACTTATCGATCCGCCAAAGGAATGAAGAAGATCGGAGGAACGGCTTTCGAGTTATGATCAAAAGACAAAATTACTGGTACAGAGTATGTTATAGTCGGGCTTGACCGACTTTCTTTCTTGTTTTATGCTTGAGATCGCTCAAAATTATTTAATGTATAAGGTTTTAAGAGCAAAACTGTTTTACAAACGTTTGACTTAGGGACCAAATCGAGAACAGTTTTGTCTTTGCGACAGATTTCTTTGGCTACTTTTTATACCCTGTTCCCATTGAAAATGGGAAAAGGGGGATCATGAAGTTGTGCGAATGTATGTAACAGGGAGAAGGAAAATTTTCCGACCCCATAAAGTATATATATTCTTGATCAGCATGAACAGCCGAGTCGATATAGCCATGTCCGTCTGTCCGTCCGTCTGTCTGTCTGTATGAACGCGTCGATCTCAGAGACTATAAGAGATAGAGCCACAAATTTTTGCACGAAGGTAGATTTATGCTGTACGCAGATCAAGTTTGTTTCAGATTTGAAAAATTCCACCCCGTCCCTCTTTTATCCCCAAAAAACCTAGACCTCCTCTATAAATCCAAGACCCAAAAAGCCGTCTGATCCACAATTTTCAAGTTAGAGCCTCGTGGTTTAGTATACATCAAGCTAGGCTCAATATCTATCTATTCTGAAAAGTACAATCAGATCGGACCAAAAACACCGGAGTTATAAGCGAAACAGTTGAGCTGATAAAAGCAGCCCCCCAGTTGTTGATCAGGACTAGAAAAGTATTGCCTACATTTAGGATGACATCTTCAAAAATTCAAAAACAAATAAATGAAAATAAATGAACAGGGTATTTTGTGGTCGGGAAACTCGACTGCAGCGCCATTACTTGTTTGACTTTGCAAAGTCAGTCGTGGGAAGTCAGCCGCTTTGCACAGCAGCAGGTGTGTTATGTGAGTGTGGGTGGGTGGTAATTAGGGGGGAAAAGGTGATCAAATCAGTGACAAAAAAAGAGACAAGCTGTGACTAAATCACTGACCGAATAGGGGCCAAAGCAGTGAATAACTCAGTGACCTAACTTTAACCAAACAGTGACAAAGTCAATAACCAAACAATGACTAAAGCACTGACCGAACGGTGACCAAAATGGTGCAATCATTCAATCAAACACTGACCAAAAAACGTACAAACAGTGACTTAAACACTGACATAAACAGGGACCAAAGTGACCAAACAGTAACCAAAACAATGGGCGTTTTCAGCAGATAAATCCGATTTCCGATTACTGATTTACGATTTGCGATTGCTGATGATTCTCTGCTGAATATCGAATTGTATGATTCCATCTCAGCAAATTTTCCAATCGCAATCGGCAATCACTTTATTCAGCAGGTAAATTCAGCAATAATAAATCAGTAATCGTAAATCGGATTTTTCTGCTGAAAACGCCCAATGAGAATGACAATCCGATAAAATAGTATCGGTCAGAACATCAAAAGATTGTAGGATCGGGAGTAGTTCCTTCAACTTCCAACACCTTTTAATGGTTTGGCGGCCACTATATTACATACAGGGCTGCAAACCGGTTATGAACCGAACCTTGAACCGAATCTCTTTAGGTATCATAGCTGACTCTGTTTCTGTTCGGTTCAAGAAAAATTATAGAAATTACAAAATTTTAACTACTGCCTAGTGCCTTATTTTATCTGAACGGTTTTGGACGGCTGAGTCGATCAATCGGCAGGAGAGTTTAATGAAAATAATCTATAAAATTCTTCAGAACTACCTTTTAAATTCCCCCACCCATACTATCCTCTATTTTTAAGATCCTCGACTCCAAAGCTAATTAAATGATGCACAAAATACGAGCTTTACATATCTTTGGTAACATTTTTTCATAATCCCAGTAATCCCATGTAATGTGTTCTATAAATCACTTTCGACTCCTACAGTTTGAGTCGTTTTTAGGTCGATTACTATATAAATTAAAACTATATAAAGCATGGGCCGAGGTTCGAATCAAAAACTTTGCCTAAAAACCTTGAGCCTCAAATTTTTGAACCATTGGTGAATTTTGGTTCTGTAATTTTGTAAGATCTGCTCTTAAAAAAATCGCATAACTATTTGGGAACATTTATTTTAAAGCTAAGAATCTGTAGAATATCAAATCAGCAAGAAAGTCGGTCAGGCCCGACTATAACATACTCTTTACCTCTGTATAAAAAGCATAAATGTTTGTTTACCCTATAACTCGACAATTGTTCAACCGATCTTCACCATTCTTTTGACGAATCGGTAAATAATACTGATTACTAAATATGTCCAAGAGGAACGATCTTTCTATCTATTAAATTGTGGAAGATATGGGCATTTCCACCGAAGGGTCCACCTAGACCAAAAAACAAAAAGTACTTAAAAACTCTATGTTTTATCAGACTTTCTTGGGGAAACAACTAAATTGAATCATTCAATGGGTTCAAAGAGTTAATGAAGATTGAATAAAAAACCATAACAGACTATGCGATTGCAATAGACTGTAAGTTTTTGCTTTGCATGATAACAGAAACCACATCAATATCAAGGTGGAAAAATATGTCCCGTACGACCTGCCCCGTGCGAAAGTGCTTAAAATGAAATTTTCAAAAAAGTATAAAACATTTTGATGTAAAATCAAAATCGTTTTAATTAGTCATCAATGCACAAAATTCTAAAGTTAGTCACATTAAGAAATTCCATCAGGATTCGTTGAAATCAGCGTTTGAATTGTCCCCGCGAAAACCATTCTATATTTGTCCCGTGCGAACGCCTTGGTTTTTTGCAATTATCCCGAAAACGAAAAATTCCCCAAAATCAACCTTTGCACCAATCAAGAGGTATAAGTTACGCACATTGTCAAAATAAAAATCAGATTTATTTGCAATTTTTTTTAAATTTAAGAGCGTACAGCGGTCAAGTTCGACACCATGGAAATACCCATATGATGTTTTTTCCAAATTGCAGGGGCGGGAGGGGGCGTGGTCTAAATTAGAAAGAGAATTGATCAGCCTGCAAGTATAAGAAGCATATGTCTGATACATGTCAAGCCTCTATCTCTTACCGTCTCTGAAATCTGTGTGTTTATACGAACGTACATGGTTATATTATACTTTATGGGGCCGGAGAAGTTACCATCTGGCTTTTACATACTTTTGCACAAACTTAATATACTCTGCTTACTTTCAGCACAAAAACACTTACCTTAGAAGTCCAGATGCAGTATTTACTAGCAGGAACACACACTACCCGCTACACCACACGCACAAAATGGTTAATAGTAAAATGAAAACTAAAAAAGATAACTCGGTTAACTCCTTAAATAGGCTACTCCTCAAAAAAAACCTAGTTCACAATGAACTGGCCAACAAAATAAAGGTTTAAAGTCGTAATGGTTCGAAAACTTCAAAATAGTTAAGTTCAAACTAAACTCGAAACACTGAGAGTAAAGTTAATTAGTAAATGTTAATGAATTGTACTTTTTAACGATTAGTTTATTGGAAACTTAACTGAAAGAACATCGCCAGCCTGATTACATCTGTTGTATGTTGAATATTAAAAATTCCATGCTTAATGTCAGGAAAAGCTCTAATACACTCACGATATACCCGTTTACAAACCCACAAACACACACACACACACACACACACACAAAACACGCATACGCCCCATGGTGCGAACAAATAACCAAAACAAAAGCTATAAAATTCCGGTACAAAGCAAATATGCAAAAACAAAACGAAGAAAATCGTGCCGGCAAAATACAAGCAACAACAACTGGCCGCAATGCAACTCAGACACGTTGTAAGCTCCAACTTGGCGTCGAGTGCAACAACAAGCGAGCAGCAAGTGCAGCGAACATCAGCCCCAGCCAATGTGTGTGAGGCTGGCTATGTACAAGAGCTCGGCCGGTGCCTCAGTGTGAGTGCAGCCCCCCAAAACAGCATTTCTCCAAATGCAGCGACGCCGGCCTAGGCAGCGCCGAGCAGAGGAGGCCGCGCTGGCTGGCTTGGCTCTCCCTTTCTCTCTCTCTCACTCTCTCTCTCGGTTGAAATTCGTTGGGGCTGCATTCAGTGGCCAAGCAAACACAAGCAAACATCAGGCACACACACACACACACACGGACAGAAAGGGTGTCTCTGTCATTGCTGTGTGACGGCGGTGCTCAACGCGCTTTTGAGTTCTTTGCATCCGCGTCTTGCGGCCCAATGTGAGTTGCCTTGTGCATGCCAGATCGGACAGCAGCAACAGCAGCAGCAGCTAATCGAAAAGCGGAAAGCTCGGCTCACGCGGCGAATCGTTCTGCGGAAAGTTGAAAAGAAATACCAGATCTTCGATTCTGCATTAGTTTTTTTTTGCCTCCATTCTAATACGAAACACAATTGTGTGGCGGCGGCGAGTGCGCTTTTTGCCGACGGCAATCGATCGTGTGCGAAATTCTCAAGTGATTTTTTTTCTGTATACTGTGTGCTGGAATTAAAGCAAAGTTCGAGATCGAAATATATATCAAAATACATACATATATACATAGATTTGTGAAAGTTAAGCCCACAATTTAATCCCTAAATATCCATAACTATTCAATTAAATAAATAAATATATTTAATAATAATTATAATAAAAAGCTTAAAGTTTATCAACTATTTATCTAAACAATTAATCAAGCAGTTTCCAACTTATCGCTAAATACAAAAGGTAAAAAACTTTCGAAATGTTCAACTAAATTTATGGGAAAACCATAAAAGTTTATTATAATTAATATGTGTAATTATTTTGGTCATAAAATAATAGTTTTTACGACTCTCCAAGTTCAAAGATTCAGTATATATGTATATGCAGCCCTGGCATTATATCACCACATTGTATCTAGCCGGACCAAAAACTCCACCTTTGAATTGTAAATAGTTTTCCAAAATGAATCTCGATTAGAAGGCGTGGCAGATGAAATTGAACAGAATTTAAGATAGTTTTTTTTTTCAGTGCCAACAAACATGCAAGAACATTGCGAGCCAATCAAAATAAGAGTAAAATTAATTGCGATAAAACGTGCCTTAAATTAGTGTAGAAACAAATACGAGGGTATGTTTGAAAGTTCTGACCAAGAAATAACAACAAATTATTGCACATTTTACGCCTTGTAAGAAGTGATCAAAATATGCTGAATGCTTGAGTTCGATAGAATTTTAACAGAATTTTATTAACCGTAGGGAAATTTATTTGATGTTATCATTTATGCGATCAGGCATATTTGTTATATTTTGGAGAACCCTGTGAATCGCCTACTGAATTCCGAGTGAATACTTTGGCGCCAGCTCTCTTTTTTATCTAACATCAAGCAGTTTATAGACATAGACATTTTGCATATTTAATATATCGAGTGCCTAGATTGTGGTCATTGGCATAGTGAGCTTATACAAAGTAGTGAGCATGATGCTTATCAATAAATTGTTCAATATCAGAAAGAACAAGGTCTTTGAAAATCTTATTATAAGCTGCCAACTCTGCCTTGATATAAGCACACAAATTACTTAACCTATTTTTTACCTGAAAGTTGATGTTTTAGGCTACATTTACCTTCTTTAAAGCCATTATTGCCTTTACAGTATATTTTGGGTTTTAATAACCTAAAAAATTCCTAAAATTCTAGGAATCACTTTTTTCTGAGTTCTTAGTTTTTGTGATTTGAGTGATTCTAAAAGAAAGAACGCCGTAAGTTGCATATATTCCCAATCCAAGGCTTCCCTCTCTCTTTTTTCCTACTCTTTATATCCGATAAAACTACATGCAAATAAGTTCTCTTGAATCATAAATTATTTCATTCTTTGACCTGTGCAAATTAGCATTCGACGTTCTGCTGCATTCAATGGCATGATCGCTACTGTGCGTTATCTATAAAGCTCATCCTTGGTGAAATGTGTGCTGGAATAGTGGCGTTACTTTTTCAATAATTTGTCTTTAGATTGGCCTTTTTAAAAATTTGTTATTTGTAATTTGACTTTGGAAAAATGTTTGTATTTTATTTTACATACCGTGGTAGTTTAAAAGCTATTTCATTTAGCTGAGAATGTAAGAGAGGAGACTTTAAAAAAAAGAGTCGAGATTTTTGTGATTTTTCAAAAAGTATTTATTTATTGGTAGATAGTGAGATAGAAATCTATGTTTAAAAATTAATTTGTGTCAACCTGTTCCTTTTTCCTGCCTAAAACTTTCATCCGATTGCGATTAAAGTTTGGGAAATGTCTGATTGCTTGCCATGGAAGGATGATACATTAAAGCAAGTAAGAAAGTCGGTCAATTCCGATTATATCATACTCTGTACCTACCTAAGTCTAAGT
The DNA here is from genome assembly GCA_035044985.1 of Lordiphosa fenestrarum. NCBI lineage: Eukaryota > Metazoa > Arthropoda > Insecta > Diptera > Drosophilidae > Lordiphosa > Lordiphosa fenestrarum. The sequence goes on along the minus strand of JAWNNO010002406.1, from coordinate 118,877 downwards.
ACACAGATCAAAAAATGCCGAGATAAAATCAAGCTCAAAAAAATTGATTTTAACTCTACCTTCGGTTCGGAGTTTCAAGCAAAAGTTGTACTAGATCCGAAATCAAGTCAATCCTATTTGAACGAGGAATGAGAAAATCTGAAATTGGCCGACTACTGACAACGTTTAGGATTAGTATAACCCCGGATATCTCGATTTTTATACCCTTGCAACGCATAGAAATATTCATTTGCGACCCCATAAACTATATATATTCTTGATCAGATTGACGAGCTGAGTCGATTAAGCTTTGTCCGTCCGTCTGTCCGTCTGTCTGTCTGTTTCTATGCGAACTAGTCTCTCAGTTTTAAAGCTATCGAGTTGAAATTTGTAATATGTCGGAACCGACCGAATCGGATGACTATATCTCATAGCTCCCATAGAAACAATCGGTCGGAAATCTAGTTTTAGTATGAAAAACTTTTTTCTTTTCAATGTAAACTTCTCCAAACTTTGTAATCGTAGGTTTTCTATGCGTTTTTATAATTCTACCAAGTTTTATTAAAATCGGACAACTATATGGTATAGCTGCCATACAAAAGATAGGTCTGGAAAACAGTCATAGTTAGAAAAACTTTTTTGTTTTTAGTGGTAGCATCTTGCAATTTTGTATTTGTTTGTTTCACATGCTCTCACATAATTTGACAAATTTTTGGCCAAATCGGATGAGTATATCATATAGCTCCCATACGAACGATCGGTCGGAAAATGGGAAAAAGAGTATTTTTTGAAACTATTTAACCGAGCACTTGCAAGGGTTTAAAAACTTCGGCACAGACGAAGTTAGCTTAGCTTTCTCGCTTGCTGTGAATTTGTCACACAAAGTGCTTATTGTTGTAAAGTGCTGCCCATTGCTGTTTTAGGCGGTGCTGCCCAGCATAAATGTTTGCTGTCCCCATTGCTTGACTATCGTTTATTTGATCTTTACCATTAATAATCTTAATACTATTGTGGGAGATAAAAGTTTCCGCAATTTCAAAACGACTGATTCAGTTTGAAGAAGTCGGCTAAGTGGCAATGTGACTGCAAATAAGAATGCTATACTTAGGCCCAATTTCTCAAAGTCCGGTTGGTCAATTTGACAGGCAGTTTAACCGAATTTGAGTGTCTCATAATGTATGTGGCGTAACCGGAGGAACAAACTTAAACGCTGCTCATTCACCGGTCAACTTTAACCGCGAGCTCAGCCCCGATGAAATTATCCATATTTTTATCGATATACAAACAGCTGACCGCACACTTGCTTTGTTTATTGAAATGTTTGCTGCAAAACAAAATGTTTGTGAATAATCGAATTTTTCAACTCCACGCAATGGATATGCAATTCGATGAGTCATAGCATCGAATTTTAGTCAACTTTTACGCAAAACAATGACCAGCAACAACCAATCGCATTAAAATACAAACAAACCAAACCGAATCAGCTGTGTACTCGTTCGTTTAGTCAAACAGTATGGTCACACTGAAGCAGCGATAGGCATTTATCGATATCAGGCGAAACTGCTGCTGAGAAAAGCAAATGACTTAACCGCTTGTCATCTTGACGAACAAATCTGACCGGTGGTGGGCTAACCGGAACCTTTGAAAAATCGGGCCTTATTATTGCAAACTGAAACTCTGGGGTCTTATATAATGCATACTACTCGTACGCCAACGATGCAACAAAGAATCAACACTTACTGTCTAAAGCTGCAGAATCACCAGCATAGATTAATTCAATTTTGAGTCCGATCTTGTTAAGATTGATGGCTCTTTGATAACAAAAAAAAGTAAGAGATCACACACTCAAGAAAACCAAATCAATTAATACGAACTCGAATCGATCTCGGAAAGGAAAACAGTGCAATCCCGGATACTCTTGATGCCGGAAAAATTAAATTGATCACAGATTAAATTTATCCAGCGGTAATTTGATGTGAATCATGGAATAATTACAGCTTAGTTTAATGCTCAAGCAGATAAGATGTAGTATTGATTGGATCCCAAAATGATCCCTTCCTTTCCTGTCATTTTTCCTTCTTCCATGGGTCATCCTTTCTTTGGTTTTAGTAAGACTTGTGAACAGCAAAGAAATATACAAATTTTCGTTCTTAACTCAGCTTAGTCTAAACACAAATCGTATGTCAAATCGTCGCACAAGCACGATTTCAATAAAAAATCGAAGTTCAGCTGTATTCTGACAAATGAATAGTTAATGTGCGCTTTGATAGAGTCGACAAGTAAACTTCGTTTAGGAACAGTTGTCGCGACCAAAATTTACTTAGACTAATGGTTTGAAACAGAGCGGAGGTATTTAGTTTTAGAAAGTTTTTCTTTGAAAGCATATTGAAATTCTCAACACTCCACTGGGTAAATCGCTTGCCGGCGAAGGATTCTAAGTTGACTTCATGGGCGTAAAATGGTCAAAAAACAGCAAAATTGCTGATTACTATTCAACTTTTAGGCAACGAATGCCTCGAAGATTCCTTAGGTCCAAAATTCGCAAGTTTTGCAATATTATCTTATACGTTTTTATGGAAGCGCTTTATGCTTGGATTACTGTGCAACCGTTGGTAAATGGAAGCTGGAAATTGAACGGTTCAAAATGTTAATTTAGCTAATTTCTTTTCATTTGAGCCTAGACTATTATGAAGATTTCATAGACGGCAATTGTAGATTTATAAATGATTAATTGAGTTTAAGATCGAACGGTCAAAAAATAAGCGAAGTTTACTCATTTTTACGTTCCACCTCGAAAGTGGAGATTCAAAACTGGACTCTCAGCCAGAGTGCATAAGTAGCAACGAAACGGGGTAATAATAATAAGGTAGAAAGTACTTTTAGAAAAACTAATTAACAGTTCAGTAAGTATTTATGTATATCCGTCAAAACCGCTTAGCTGATCTTTACGAAATTTTGACATTTTGATTATGTCGAATAAGAAAGAGTCAAAGGCTACCTCTTAAGTCTGAGCACCGGTTCAGAAGCGTTTTAAAATAGTATCTGAGAAGTTACTAAAGCTACGAACTTTAAATTTGGTATGCAGGTGTATAAAATGGAGTTGAAAAGTATGCAACATTTTTTTTTTGTTCTTTACTACCAAGAGATTATAGATATTGCTGGTGACGCAAAGAAGGAAGCCGAGTCGGACTTTTCATCATACTTTCTCATGCTTACTTTTCACGTGGTAGGGCAAGCCAAAACCTAAGCCTTCCGCTTCGTTTTGCAATGGAAACGCCGAAAAACTCAGGGGTTTCAAACGTTTCCGTTTAGGTGACGTCATCATCCTTCGGGTTCTTTACTTTCCTAGTACTCCAGATGTACTAACTTTGTATATCCTAGGTGGGAAAACATGAGACGATCAAACCCCAGAGTTTTTCATGTTTTCGAATAAAATTTCAGACTTGTAGCCTTGCAAATACCTGAGGAAATAACGTGTGAGTTTTTCATGCTATTTTAAGAACTAATTTCTTGCAAAAAAAAATCATGTACTGACTATTTGAGTGAAATATATGTACTGATTTTTCTCAACACATGATGCAAAGTCCGACTGGGTGCTTCTCTGACCACACAAAGTATATATATTCCGCATTGTCCGTCTGCCCGTCCGCTTTTTCTAAGCCATCTCCTCCGTCAGCTTTTAAGTTATCTTTATGAAATTTTGCATGAATTCTTTTAGTTCAAATTTGCTGCATATTTGTCGGAACTGGCAGTATCGCAGGACTATAGCATATATAGTCGGTCGAATAAATAGTTTTAGAGAAAAATGTGTTTTTTTCCAATGGAAACGCCGTAATGAGTTTAGCTTTCTTTTTTTGCATGATTCCAATAAGTTTGGTCGAAATGTGGCATCTATATAGTAAAGCTTCTATAGCAAAGTAAGGTCTTAAAAGTAGTCTTAGTATAAACAACTTGTTTGTTGTCAATGAAAATGTTCTTTAAATTGGCTTTTGTCTATATTTTATGCCTTCACACACTTTTACAAAGTTTTGTGCAAATCGGATGACTATAGCTTAGAGTTGCCATAGGAACTATCGATCGAAAAACTAGTTATAGTTGGAAAAACTTTTTGTTTTTAATGCAAACGTCTCCAAACACCGTACATAGTAGTTTTCTATGCTTCTTTATGATTCTGCCAAATTTGATCGAAATCGGACCCCAATATATATATAGTATAGCTGCCCTAGAAAAGATTTTTATATGATTTCCCATGATTTCACTGAGTTTGGACGATATGAGACATATATTTTTTGTATAGCTGCCATAGAAAAGTGTGGTCTGAAAAGTATTTTTAGTTAGAAAAACTTTTTTGTTTTCAGTTGAAATGTTCTTAAAATTAACATTTCTTTAGTTTGTAAGCTTTTTCACATTTCTACAAAGTTTTGTCAAAAGTTAGTTAGGAACGTGCGGTTGAAAAACTGGTTCTAGTGAGTAAAACGATGTTGTTTCAAATGATAGCGTCTTTAAACATGCCATATATACAGGGAGCGCCATATAAAGTGTCGGTATGGCAACACTGAATAAATATAAAAACAAACAACCGATTGCTATATGTTGATCTTGTTCCTTTAATTTGGTCCTGTACAATTTATTTCGACTACTTTTTGAACACAACATCAATCAAGTGGCCGCCTTTATTGGCCACAACAAAATGTGCCCTTTTTGCGGCATTTTCCATCACTTTTTCGAGCGTCTCAGTCGATAAAGTGGCGATTTCGGCACGAATGTTGGCCTTAAGCTCTTCAATGGTCTGTGGATCGCTGGCGTAGACCTTGCTTTTTAAATAGCCCCACAAAAAGAAGTCTGGGGCGGTCAAATCTGGAGATCTGGGTGGCCAGTCAATATCGCCTCTTTTTGATACCGGCCCAAACAGTCACTTTTTGGTCGTGTAAAGGTATTTCATGGATGCGGTGTGGATTTTCCGTGCCCCATATGCGACAATTTTGCTTATTAACACCACCAGAAAGCGTGAAATGGGCCTCATCGGTCATCAAAATTTGTTAGCACAATTGAACGATTATTTTCGATGAACAGCGTCACTATTTCGGCACGTTGTTTTGGTGTGAAGCGTTCCATGGTCAAAATTGTACTAGATTGATGTTTCCAAAACATGTCTAACAAAAGCAATCGGTTGGTAAATGTCAAAGTTATTCAGTGTTGCCATACCGACACTTTATATGGCGCACCCTGTATTAGCTGCTACAGCAAAATTTTGATCAAATTCAAATAAAACTGTGGATAGCCAAATGGTCACAAAAAAGGCGAAATATATTGTTCGGTTTGGGATATCGCTCAAGTAAATTGTTGTGTGAAAATCACCCAGCACCTTTATTTATATCAATTATTTGAGCTGCAAGGTTATATAAACTTTAGCAGAGCTTAAGTTAGCTTATTTTTCTATAAGGTGGTTTACATTTCGCATCCGTTTCCCCTCAAGCTTTTTATACTCTGTACCGAAGGTACATAGAGTATTATAAGTTTGTGCAAAAGTATGTAACATCCAGAAGGAAGCATCTCCGACCCCATAAAGTATATATATTCTTGATCAGCATCAACAGCAGAGTCGATATAGCCATGTCCGTCTGTCCGTCCGTCCGTCTGTCCGTCTGTCTGTCCGTATGAACGCACAGATCTCAGAGATGGTAAGAGATAGAGGTTTGACATGTATGGGACATATGCTTCTTATGTCTGCAGGCAGATCAAGTTTATTTTCAATTTTGGCCACGCCCCCTCCCGCCCCCGCAATTTAGAAAAAACGTCATATCTCCCACAGTTTTGAAGATAGATGGCTTGTTCCTTCTGGACATATTTAGTTATTAGGATAACTTATCGATCCGCCAAAGGCATGAAGAAGATCGGATGAACGGTTTTCGAGTTATGATCAAAAGACAAATTTTCTTGGTACAGAGTATGTTATAGTCGGGCTTGACCGACTTTCTTTCTTGTTATAAATGGAAGTCTGAAAACAAATCTCTATTGCAGCATTTAGTTTCAAGCTGTTTGATGCCTGATTTCGTATCAAAAATGTCAATAGAGTCACCTAAATGAATTTAGGCAGATTTTCTATTTTGGTCTATGCAATCAACAGGCTAGAACTGTTCAAAGTTCTAGAACTCCACCAAGCGTTTATTCAAATTTGTTTTACTTCGAAATCAATAGTCGCTTGTTTTGATTCGAACCACATCTCCTTACCGCATAGCCACTTATTTAGGTTTGCATACAGGAAGGAGTCGCAAGGAGCGGAGGCATATGAGGCATGGTTGCCGTCCACTATCCAAGTCTCATCCAGGGCAACGCAACGGCGGTAAAACTAATTTGGATTGCGGTTTAACATCGCCAAACCATTCTTTGAGTGGGGTTACAAGGTTGTGACCCGGCGCAAATTGTTTTTTAATGTGTTAATTCAAAACGTGATTTAGCCCCAACTGTCTACAGTCCAAAGCTACGCATTTTTATTCGCCGATCGTTCTTTGCGCTTAAAATTGATTTTATCGGCAATTTCTGACCTCACTTATGCCGGTGCGACCACAATGTAAATTCAGTAAATCACTTAAAATCACATTTATATTGATGGTGCAGACTCCGCATCATGTTGATTTGTGCTCCGGCTCCATTTGGTAGTGTCACTTCGAACGTGTCTGTTTAAGTCCAAGGTCCCCCCCGCTGGTTCCAATCCCACGCTGGCTGACTAAATTTCTATATTTAAGTTTTTATGATCTCTAACAATTTAACAATTTTATATTTCGCTGAAAAAGTACTTAAAAACAGCAACTAAAACTACAAATATTTTTTCCATCTCCTTATCTAACATTATGGTTTCGCAGCTAAATGTGTTCACAAACGGACTTTTCCCTTCGAATGGTTCAAAATGCGTGAAAAATGTTTGAAATATTTTGAACAAACGCTTCGCCTAATGCACACAATATGCAATATGCAATTTGTTTGCTAGAACAGTTCAGGCATGCAATTAATAAAAGAGAAATCAGAAAAGAGAGGAAAAAAAGTAATTGCATGCCTGTCGATTACATCAGCTCGTGCGTGTGTCAGAAGAAGAATCGGAGGGAAAATATTTGAAAAGCATTAACAACAATTCTCTCTCTCTACTTCTTGTCTTTGCAGATGCTTAAAAATAATTCATAAATATTGTGCAAATAAAAATGAAATTATTTGAAGAAATCTACGAAAATTGAATATAAAAAAAATCACTCAACTTAACAACAAAAAGATCATCAAATAAACCCAATTCAAAAAAAATATCTTTAAATTCAAACACAGCAATTTTTGGCTAAAATGCAGCCAAACTCGTACTAAAGTGAACAACTAACGCCTGGACTGCAACCATAGCCGCCCCTCAATCAAACTACCATTGAGCAACTTATCTAGGCTACTTAGCGACTTCAAAATGGTATCGGAGGAGAACTGGAACAGTGACACCATGTCCGATTCGGACATGATAGACTCCAAAAATGATGTCTGCGGCGGCGCCTCCAGCTCCAGCGGCAGTTCCATTTCGCCTCGCACCCCACCCAATTGTGCCCGGTGTCGCAATCATGGCCTAAAGATCACCCTTAAGGGACACAAACGCTATTGCAAGTATCGGTACTGCACTTGCGAGAAATGTCGCCTGACCGCGGATCGCCAACGGGTGATGGCCCTGCAGACCGCTTTGCGTCGTGCCCAGGCCCAGGACGAGCAGAGGGCACTGCACATGCACGAAGTGCCGCCGCCTTCGTCTACCACCCAGGCGCTACTTAGTCATCATAGTCATCATCATGTGGCCGCGGCTCAACACATGCACGATGTGCCGCCGGCTTCTTGGACGACTCAGGCCCTGCTCAGTCATCATAGCCATCATCATGTGGCCGCGGCTGCGCGTGCTAATAGCCAAAGTGAGTAGCAAAACAACTAAGTTTAATTTGAAACACTTTTGATATTGAGGCAATTATTTTTGACGGCAATTGCTGTGGGAACTTTTGCTTAGTCCGCTTGGAGAGAATTGAAAATGTTCTTAGCATAGATGATTTTTTCATTTTTTCTCGCTTTTTTATCCAATTTTAGACAATAAAACCTGTTGGCCCTATTAAGGTTGCTGTCTAAATAAAACATTGTTCGGACTGAGATTCATTACTTTATTTTGACTAGGCCTTGCCACATTTTAAGCAGTTTTTGGTAGGGACTTTATTTATTTATTTATATTTTCTTTTTACTTTACACTTGAAAATAAGCTTGAAAATATCAATCTGATATTTTCAATCATATAAATTCCATATTTTAAGATCAAATTGATATTTTAAATTGTCATTTTGTTACCAAAAAAAATTGAAAATTACTGGGAAATCATTCTTTACAGCTTTCACTTAACTCTGCTATATTTGTCGAATTCTCATCCTCTACATAGCTGCTAAGTGTCCGACAAACTTGCATTTTACCAGGGCTGCAAGCCGGCTTGGAACCGAACCGGCTCGAACCTGGAATTCCGACTTTAAATTTGCTGTAAACCAAACATTGAACTGTTTCAAACCTACAATTTCGGTTCGGTTCAACCAAAATCGACCTTCTGCCTACCGCCTTCATCTGTTATATGATTGATTTAGAGCGACTGACTCCTAAAATGGGTAGGAAAGTAGAACAAAAAAATGTTTCAAAATGTTTAGGTTTACTTATAAAATTTCCACCCATACTAGCATCTGTTTTGTAAGCACCTCGACTCCAAAACATTATAAGTAGCTCTCAAAACCAAGAATGTAACATTCCCTTGCTAATATTTTACTACGAAAACTACCAATTGTAATTTTACTAGACAGTAAAGTATATATTTTATGTTCCCATGTGACCGATTCAGACCCCGATTGCCATACGATTTGTGTAGTTTTTAGGTCGAACGCAAAAGTGATAAATATTGTATAAAGCATGGACTGAATCAAGGTTCGAACCGAAACCTTTTCCCAAAAAACACGAAATTTCCAAATTTTCATAAAGATCGGATCATAAATGGCTGAGTTAAAAATGCGTTGCATACTTATCTGAGCCGCATGAGGTTATTAAACACTAATTGCCCTGAGTAACGGGTACTTCGAAGTCGGGCAGGGCCGACATTAACTTACGCTGTCGTTTAGTTTGCAGCCCTGGATTTTACACTGTTATTTTTAAGTTTATGTGACAGTTAGACAGTTATATAGAAGATGAGAAATCGACCTTTAGTACTATAAATAATTTTAGAGAATTAGAAAATAAAATAAAAAATAAAAAGAAATAAATTATTTTTATTACTTTATTTACTATACTTCTCCGATCGATCTCAGGACCTCTTGCACTTAAAACGAATGAAATGGCGTCTTGTCGTACTCCATCATCGGAAGCGCATCGTTACGTTGCTTCAAGTTTCGAAATGTAACACTATTTGTCTCATTGCATCTTCAAATTTTTTTTATATTTTCTATTCGAAATTATATGCAAAAAATGATAATTGCCAAAATATCAAGTTAACCAGCCGTGATCGAATTGATATGGACACTATTTTTCTCTGTGCATAGGTGTAGTAAGCCATAACGTACAGTTAGAATATGGTTCAGAATCAATCCATTCAAATCATTTCTAACTCCTCTTAGTGGTAGAATCGTATTAAGTCCATTGTAACTAAACAGAAAAGAAAAAAATCTGAAATCATGAAACCCGGAGCAGCCTTCAATAAATCCTATTTTTTTTGGGATTAAAAAAAAGTAGCATTGAAATCAATCTTTTCCGGGGTCGGCTCAAGAATATCAAGATTACTCTGTTTTCAATTCCGTTTAGTTTCGCACACTGAAAATGTTATATTACTTCACATCAATTAAAAGTCAACACATAAATATTATTTTTCCGAAAATATAAATTTGATATTTTTAAACATGAAAATCGATATTTTAAGATCAATTTTATATTTTGAAATATTATTTTGACAAAATAAATAAAATATATTTTAAAAAACGCCTCGAAAGTCCCATATACATATGTACTACCTACACTGCAAACTAAATTTTTATACTCTGTACCGTAGGTACATAGAGTATTATAAGATTGTGCAAAAGTATGTAACATCCAGAAGGAAGCATCTCCGACCCCATAAAGTATATATATTCTTGATCAGCATCAACAGCCGAGTCGATATAGCCATGTCCGTCTGTCCGTCTCTCTGTCCGTATGAACGCACAGATCTCAGAGATGGTAAGAGATAGAGGTTTGACATGTATGGGACATATGCTTCTTATGTCTGCAGGCAGATCAAGTTTATTTTCAATTTTGGCCACGCCCCCTCCCGCCCCCGCAATTTAGAAAAAACGTCATATCTCCCACAGTTTTTAAGATAGATGGCTTGTTCCTTTTGGACATATTTAGTTATTAGAATAACTTATCGATCCGCCAAAGGAATGAAGAAGATCGGATGAACGGTTTTCGAGTTATGATCAAAAGACAAAATTTCTTGGTACAGAGTATGTTATAGTCGGGCTTGACCGACTTTCTTTCTTGTTTTGCTAAGTATTGTTTAGGGTTTTAGAGAATACAAAAAACTACTTTATTATTATTATTTTTGTTTACTGTGTTTCCATGTCTGAGGATCGATCTCGGTAACTTTGCACTTAATTTGATTGAAATGGCGTTATAGTTTCAAAATATCAAAAATATCAACTTAACCAGAACATATCTAATCAATTTTGATCTTTATTTTCTGCACAGTGCGCACCCCATGCTTTGGGTGTGGAGTAGAGCAATCTATAGTCTCGACAACGAATCACAGTTTTTTGTCCACAACCTTTTGTTCACAACCTTTTGCTAAACGTCGGATCGATACACTTTCGCCAAAGTTTTGTCTTCTTTTTCACAAAAATGGAGCTGGTAACAGTATTCTTCTGCAATTCATTCGATTTCATCTTCCGTTTTTGTTTGAAGCAGTTTAATGATGCGCGATATGCTTTCCTTGCTAATATCCATCTCACGAGACATGATTTTCTTCTTGCGCAGTGGATTTCGACGAATTCGATTTTTTTACAGCTTGTGGCCGGATTTCGAGAGGTGTTTTATTCCATTCCTCTGTCCTCAAATAACTTTACAGTGCAATACACAAAGTTTTGGTTGATTTCCAGTGTACGCAGCATCCGATAGAATTCACCTTTTTCATAGCCGCATTTATAAATGTTAATAATGGCAATACGATTTTCGAGCAAGTTTTATTCATGATTGCAAACCACTGATGCCAAAAACTTATGATGCAGCAATAAAGCATAAATGTCACTTGCCAAAAAGCCGCCAAGTTGAAGTGGATGTGTTCAATGGTTCTCGAGAACGAGTATATTCAATTATTACATCAAAACAACTGCGGCTACTAGTCGGCATAAAGTTTTGATACCGAGTTCTGGACTGAAAACTCTTCATTCTACCTAGCTATGGTTACTGTGATGCTTTCTCCACCTTCCACTACAGAGGATTTCCTGCATCGCAGCAGTGAATCTATATATCAGCCTATTGTGGGGTTTACTGCTCTTCTACTCAGAATATTCTTGACAGCACTATGAGAGGTATTTTTAAATGATCTCCCTATGTCTAGGTAGGTGCATAAAGCCATTTACTTATTTTCTATTGTTTCTCAATCATCTTACCGAGCTGAAAGAGTGCCATGTGTGTTGAATGGCTTTAAACATGCCTAGTGGGCAGACTGATGGTAGCAGTGAATCCTTCACTCACTTCCTGCAGCAAATGCTAAAGAGCCTGGTGGATATGAGTTTAGTTGTAATGATATAATATTCTGCTTAAATCGTCCAGCCACATTTGTTTTAAAGAATTCTGCCCTGTCTTTTGCTGATCTGAACTAGCTGGCATTCAAAGCTAGGGTTTACCTGACGCTTATACCTTGTAGTTAGCTTCCAAAAACATAATCAGATAGAATATGACAATATGAATATGACAAGAACTGTATCGCTTATCTTCTCTCAATATGTTCTGCTGAATGCGCCCAGTAATGGAGAGCATCGATTAGTCAAGAGAAAGACAGTGAATTCCTTATTGATTGAAAATGTTAGGAATAAGACTTATACCGACTTGTACGTGAAACTGAAATTATATTTTGTTCATGGAAGTACTTCAACTAAGTACAAAAGTATTATTAAAGTGTCAGCAAACCTTCTTGAATCAGAAAATTTGGTTCTCTTGTCAGCAGGGTAATTTCAGAAAACGATTTCATAATTCAAGTACCAAATAAATCGGTTTGAGTACAGGTTCTTAAAATTCCCAATTGTTCTTAGCACTTTGCTTATGCACTATAAGATTTTCGATCTACAGTTATAAATCTTGTCTTGGACTGGTCCATCCTTATTTAATTTAGTATGAAGAATAAATTGGGAGAAACTTTAGAATTTGAAGGGCTGAAAAAAGAATCTCTTTGTACTAATTTTAAGTACTCTTATTTTGTATCCAGACTTGAGAGTTTATTTAGTTTCAATATTTTGTATTCATTTAAAGAGTTCACTGAGTAAAATAAGGAAATAAAATTAGTTTGGAACATACCACAAATATACCGAAACATTCTTAAATCTAGTATTTTGGCATTGAAAATCGTATTTATATTAAGAATTTTCTAATTAAATCAAGTAATTTCGTTTCAAAAATATAATTTCGTTATACTGACACCGTTCTTGCTTGATTAAAGTACGAAATTCTTGATTTTCTGTTGAGTGTGGGAATCATTTTCCTCAAAAAAAGTTCCAGGACTAATGAGAGTTTTGCAGGAAACCACAATTTCCAATGTCTTAAACTTAAATCCCGGAAATTTGTCTTCTTCATCTTCAACAGGCGCCACTGGTCATGTACCGTCGCATCATCAACAGCAAGCAGCAACTGCTGCGGCAGCTGCGGCAGCAGCTCAAACTCCCAGCCACCTAGGTGGCGGCGTTGGGGCCACCTCAACCAGTTTGCATGGCCATGCCCATGTCCATCATGCCCACATGGCAGCCGCTGCTGCCGCTTCAGTGGTTCAGCAGCAGCAACAGCAGCAGCAGCATCTACAGCATCACCAACAGCCACAGCAGCCCCACCAGACCACCATCAAATCGCCTCCACATAGCGATCATGGAGCTGCTACCATCAGCAGTTCAGGTGGCGGTGGCGGTGGAGGTGGTGGTGGCGGTGCCAGTTCCAGTTCCCAGGCTGCTCCGGCCACATCGAGCAGCAGCGGTGGCAGGACAGGAAGTGCAGCTACAAGTGTCATTACCAGCGCCGATCATCACATGTCCACGGTGCCAACACCTGCCCAGTCGTTGGAGGGCTCATGTGACTCCTCGTCACCGTCGCCATCATCCACATCGGGCGGGGCAGCTATTTTGCCGATCTCAGTCTCCGTCAATCGCAAGAATGGCGCCAATGTACCCTTGGGTGAGTGAATGTCAAGTGATTTATATATACATAGACTAAGTAGAGCTTAAGTATTTGGATACGGAGATATTTTAGGCAGAATTGAAAGAGTCACATGCTGAGCATGTGCATAAAACTTTTTGAGTCTTCTGTTATTCGCCCTTGATAGTAATCTCTTTTCAATCATCAAAAATTCTCGAAACAGACTCGTTGAGGTGATTCTATCTAAAATGATCTTTCCCCAGCAAACATTCTATGTAATTGATCACATTCGAATCTTACAAACGCTGATTAAAATAGTCATAAATGCGCTAGTTTTCTGATCATAAATGATACTTTAGTCCGGTGAAATTAGAATCCTAGCCGCGATACTTCTTGAAGAATCGTTTTTAATCCGTTCTTCTGATCAGTTTCAATCACATTTTGAGCATATTCATGAGTCATTTTCGAGTCTCAATTAATCGCACATGATAGGCATCTCTTTTGGATCATCAAAAGGAGTCGGAAATGACTCATCAAGGTGATTTTTATGAAAATAATATTCCAAATGTTCAATAATTCGAAGACTATTTAGAAAAAAACCTTCTGATGAGTCTATTTCGAGCCCTTTTGATAATTTGAATGAATGAAAATTTCATCTCTGATTAACAGAGACTCGTTAATATATCGTACATATGCTGAAAATGTGATTCATTGAAATACGACTCGAAAAAGACTCTCAAATTACTCAAAAAAGAGACGAAACTGACCAAAAGAAAGGGATTAAATCGACTCTTTGAAAAGAGTCGAGCCTAGTATACTAATATCGTTAACGATCCAACTCGAAAATGACTCGAGTGTAGTTATAGAGATTCGTATTTTTTCTTCTGTTCAGTCTCGATTCATTTGCGGGACTTTTTAAATTCGTTTTTTTCACATTTTGAGCATGTGCATTAGGTTGTCTCAAAAAATGTTTTTTTTCAGATTTTTCGGAAGACGTCCAAAAATCGAGTATTCCGTAGTGTTTTTGAATTTTACCAATTACTTGGTCAATAAGCACGATTTCTGAGTTTTCAAATCAACATCTTTAAATCAAAATGTCCAAATTTCACTTTTATGAGCATAAACCATAAGCTTTTTCTTTGCTTTTACTCATTTAGGTACCATTTATTACATTTTTTCGTAAATTTTTCATAAATGTTGTAAAAAAAGGCATTATAACTTTTAAAACTTATATAAAAACTAAAAAAAATGGTGAAGCAGTTTAAAAGATGGATAAATTTTGAAAAATTTGAATTTGTTCTTACCGTTCCAGAGTTATGCACTTTTAAAGCTTTTTTCATTGCATGAATCTAATAATTATTTTTACAAAAATGCCCATAATTCGTGAACCAAGACTTCGTTGGTGAAACCGAAAACACAATTTGTTATAATTTTCGATCTACTTTATGACCTATATAAGGTGGTTCGTGTGTATATCTTTAAATGGTACTTCATCTCGCGGTTTTTTGGCTGAGAAGTACCATCTCCTAGAGACATACAATAGCCCATTATGCCATCATAAATTTAGTTTTTATTAAAACTCTACCGTGCGCTTTTAACGACACCAAAACTATACGATTAATTTGGAAAAAAAAATTTTTTTGGGACACCCAAATGTGCATCAGTCATTTTCGAGTTTTAGTCGCACATGTTAGAAATCTATTTTTAAATTTCAAAATGTCTCGAAAAAGCCCTATTAATGCATTGAAATGATCTTTCAAATGTTGGGTGGGTAAGAGTTTCTATTCTCTCTTTCGGCTTGACATTGACATCAAGTGCTTACTTCAATCTCGAGACAGTATTAATTGATTTTCAAGCAGATTAAGACTAGCCTTTTCAGGCTTGTTTCAATACTTTCGTATTTGTATCTAGTACGATCACGCATGACTCTTCCTTAAATTCTATTCGAAGATCGGGATCAAATCAAGTGGTTTGAGTTTGCTCTTAGTGCGCAGTGTTTTTAATTCATTCTTCATTCTTTGGTAAAGGTTATCTCGTCGCTAGGGCTAAAAGCCTCCTAAAAATCAGGAGATGTTAAGGTTTAAGGGCTTGAACCTGCATATCTTTTTAGGTTTGGCTACACTTAGCCGGTTCTTGAAGCTTACTGTACCTCTAAGTTCAGGTTCGAGCCAAGGCTTAGGAGTATTTTCGAAATCACCTAATGGGGATAACCAATATGCAACTTGGACAAAAAACTTAAGCATTTTATTCATATATGAAAGATAAAAGTACTGATTTTCGTTTTTTAATATTCGAACTCAGCTTAAGCAAAGATTATACAATGAATATATTGTATATTCTTTGGTTTCAGTTAGTCTTTAGCAAGTCCTTCAACAAATCCAAAAGTAAAAAAAGCGGAATCAACTGTGTTGCACTAACAGCATTTATACAAAACAATTTGTATTTGTTGTTGGGGAAGTAGTACACCTAACTCTCATAACTCTCCTAGCAGCCATATTTCGTGTACAAATGTCAGAATTTTCGTGGGTTTTGGGCTACTAATCTGGTTGGGGTGAAGCAGCTTCAATATATATTATATATAGATAAAACTAAGTCGTCATTTTAAAACTCTTAGAGTAAAATTGTTTCTAAAATTTTAAAACATTTGAGTTTTGAGGGATTCCTTTGAGCTCCGTCAAGAGGAGGAATAAGGTCGATCACTGACTTAATATATGTTACTTTTTTTTAGATTTCTAGATTCTAGATTTTAATTTATCTTCATCAAAAGAAAAACTTGGTAAAGTAGCATTACTGGTTGGATTCTTTCGTTTCTTTCGACGATAATACAATTCAGCTTAATGTTTCTAAAAATGCTGTTTTGGTTTTAAAGTCAAATATATTAACTTTTCTGGTTCGAAAAGTATGAGAGCTCTTTTCTAGGAACTTTCTAGATACAAAACCAACTTTCAGAAGTATATACAAATATTAATAAATGGCAAAATTAACATTTTAAACATTTGGAAAAGTGAAGTTTATTATAAACCCTCACTTTTCGATTGTTTTTTCGGCTAGAGCTTAGGTTCCAATATTAGCTACCAGCTCTGCTGATCACACTACCGATTGTAAGAGAATCCACAAATAAAATATATGTATAATTTCTTGGACTTAAGCGCGTTACAAAAAAAAAGTGACAGCTGGTCTTAAAATAAACTGATTCCAATGAAATAATCAAAACAAATCAAAAAAGATTTCTTAGCATTGCACTGCGAACCTGATTTATCTGTTCAGTACTGTTTCCAGGGCCTCCCAGTCCTCTCATCAGCAAGACCATTGGCTGTCACACTCCAACTGGTTTATGCAAGTTTCTTTTATTTGTTTTTGTGTCACTTTTGGCGCGACTTGTTTGGCTCCTAAATTTTGGCAAAAGAAGCATTTTGTATTACAAAAACTGAACAACACGACCATGAATTTGAGTACAAATGGCTATTTTAAGGCAAAATAGTTTCTGAAAGAGCAGCCGTTCAAAATTGTCATTTAGAAAAATAAATTTTAAATTGTATTCAGAACCGTGATAGCAATTAATTAACTTTACTACGGGCCATAAAAGTGTCTAATGTAGCTTTCACACCCAAGCGTTTAATTAAATGTGGACAAAATATGCAAGAATCACCTTAAGAGTGCACAATTTGGCAAACACTTTTCATTTCACCGACCTGCTGGCACAACTTTTTAAGCCGGCTTGTAGAAATCAATTCCACTTTCGATAAGTAGCCGTGGAAGTGAAATTGAGAACAGGCCTGTGTTTAGTCGGCAAGATAATCACTGGGAAAGACTGCGCTTGGAAGCTGGCAGGATGAACGTGTTGATGATATGATAGTGATTAATGATGATTAATGCTCGCCACATTCCTGACAACGGTTGCCAGTTCTATCCATCTTCTATGCAGTCGACCCAAATGACATTATGGCAGAAATGTGGAGCAGCATCAGCCAACATACCGAAACGTGCTAGATCTAATAGCCAAGACGTGCTGATTTACTAAGACCCATTTTCTCAATGTCCAGTTAGCCAAACAGACCAGCAGGTTAGCCGAATTTGAGAGTCTCGAGGTGTATTCAAGCTCTGATCAATATTAACCGCTAGTATTTTATTAATAGCTGCAATAAAATGTTTATGAATAAATTAAGTTGTACACCTCTAATGGTAATGGAATTGGAAGAGTCAGAGGCAGAGGCAGGGGGCCTAATTACTTCAATGATCTGGATGAAACTAAACTTGTTCAACATTTGACAACACTAGCATGTAAAATAGTAGAGGTAGAGACTGGATCAGTAGAATTCGGATTGTTTCTTAAAGCTAAGATTGAATAAATTGTAAGAAAATTTTCAGTTAATGTATATTATTTGACAAATCACATAAAAAGTATGGACTTTGCAGATCGAAGATCAATCATCAACAAATTCCATCATAAGTCCTGGTTAATCCCTTGCATTATACCTGTCAGATAGCGGAAGGATTTAGATTGAGAATTTACTTGAAATGGTCAATGAAAACTGCTCAAATGAAATAGAATAATAATCATTATGTTAAATTATAAGGCCTCAAGCGCTACCTATTAAGAGCTCCGCGAAACTGTGTTTTCAAAATGTGTAGCATACTTTCAAAAACTCTGGATTATTTAATTTTTTCAAAATAGTTTTATTGCTTTTGGTTACCTGTGCAATAAATCTAGAGAAAAGAAGGCAAAAATGCTGAATTTAAAAAAAGGGGTTAATTGAATGGAAATCGACCTCCAAATCTGTATCAAGCTTTATCAGGGTATGATATAATGGGGTGTTAGCACGCAGTTTCAGACCCATTTATGGAAATGATCTTGTAAAATGAGCAAAGCTTGAATGTGTAAATATGTTAGGCATATTAAGTTTCCATGTATAACCATCTATTTAAATTATGCTTAAGTCAATCTAACGTTCTCGAGTACCTCGCATCGATATGTTGTACATAAGCAACCCTGATATTCGATAGGCCCAGATCGGCAATAGGCAGGCGGCAGTTGTAAGAAAGGACGCCATTACAGAAGTCAGCTTGAGACGGGGAACGCATATTGAGTTAACTTTAATTAAATAAATATATATAACATTTGAACATTCGAGAAAGGAAAAAGGTACCTTGCATTATGTTAGGACTTTTAGATCGCAACAAACATTCCATGTTGAAAAGGAGGGTAGTGGCTTAGTCCAAACTTCTAGTCTCTGATCGTTAAAGGGGGTGAATTTCACTTTTACTTTTTGAATTAATTTCCGCACAAATTCAAAGGGATGACTTTTCGTATTCAAGAGGTGTCGTAGAGTGACCATATATTTCGATTAAATTCATATCGATTCGATTCATTCAACTTATTACAATAAAACTAATTCTAAATCACTACTATGAGGGTGGAACGCTGGGAAAAGGTCGAAAATGATCACATGTGTTCTACTCATATTCATGCTCATCATCTTACCGTCTCTATCTTACTTATTAAATATGCGCTCACGACAAAAACAAGGCGCTGTATATAAAAAATCATTTTCGGAGTAGCGAAATGGTATGAAGGGGTGTTCGTTTGAAGCTGGCATGTACTAGAGATCTCTTTATATTGTTGATGGGGATAATTTCGCAGAAGAAAGGTTGCCAAAATCCCAGTAGTTTAGCCGTTTCTGGCAAAAAACATGAGATATTGTAGTTTTTTCGACATTTTTTCACTTTTGCAGCACTAAATGCCAATTTTTTTGGGTGGCTTTTTTCCTCTAGTTTATATCTATATCTTTGTCAAAGATATAAAAGCAAAATTAAAAACGGTTTAGTATATATGGACTTCATAAAAATTTACCTTTTTTCTAAATTTCACCTTGAGGTGAAAATATGTTGGGTATCAAAAAAGTATCTTTACGATGTGATAGGGTCAAGTCTTTTGGGGATTTTTTTAGTTTCGGTATGTTCTTCAAAAATATCGAGGTCCGAAGACGTAACGAATTTTTGAGCTGCATTGTGCTATATTAATCTCTAGAACTTAGTTATCGAGTTGTTGTTTATGGATTTTACCAAAGTGGGATTCCCTCTTTACAAATAATCAACTTTGCGAACTTGTCTGCAACTTATCCATTGACGTAGAATGCGCAGTACATTCAAATGGACCAGGCGACACTCAGCCATAGCTTGTTACTCAACGATTCCCAGGCAAAATATCAGCCCACCTCCCGCACAACCGAACAAGTGGGGCAGAAAAGTATAAAAAAATGTTAGCTACAGGCTAAAAAGCTAAGATAGAGGTTTTTTAAAGCACCCAGAGAATGTATCGAGTGGATTTATCGGTAAAGTTTATTGTAATTAACACAAAAGTCATGAAACGAACCATGCTAGGCGCAGTTAGAAGAAGAACGTTTCAGAGATAAGGGAATAAAGTTAGGAGACATTCTAAGTCGGCTTTAGGCCTTTCAAATTGAGTCATTCGTATTAAAAGAAGAAGGTCCCTTGATTGTTTAGCAGAAAATGCAAAGTGTACCAAATTCAGATCATGTGTGCGCTGGCTATTTTGTGAATTTACAAAAGCAGGAACAAATTTAAATTTGCAAGTTAAAGATATCGTGAATTTCATTGAATTGAATGATTTCCGGTATCCAGTTGGAAAGAATATGTCTTAAATATGCATTTAATCATCCAACAGAGCTAAAAACAAGAAAGAAAGTCGGTCAAGCCCGACTATAACATACTCTGTACCAAGAAATTTTGTCTTTTGATCATAACTCGAAAACCGTTCATCCGATCTTCTTCATTCCTTTGGCGGATCGATAAGTTATCCTGCTAAACTGTGGGAGATATGACGTTTTTTCTAAATTGCGGGGGCGGGAGGGGGCGTGGCCAAAATTGAAAATAAACTTGATCTGCCTGCAGACATAAGAAGCATATGTCCCATACATGTCAAACCTCTATCTCTTACCATCTCTGAGATCTGTGCGTTCATACGGACAGACAGACGTACAGACGGATAGACGGACAGACGGACAGACGGACAGATGGACGGACGGACAGACGGACAGCCGGACATGACGGACATGACTCGGCTGTTGATGCTGATCAAGAATATATATAAACTTTATAGTGTCGGAGATGATTCCTTCTCGATGTTACATACTTTTGCACAAACTTATAATACTCTGTGTACAGAGTATAATAAAGTAAAACGTTTTCCAACTTTGATTTGAACTAACAATATCTTATACAACTATCTTGTGGCCAACCTACAGTTCTGCTGTTGTCCACACACTACTAGGCCTAAACACCTGATGCATCACTTAGCGTTGGTCCATCGCACAGCACCCATCTATCCACTAACTACCAGTAAAGCAACGCCGTACCGATTGCTACGTTTTTGCATACATTCTCATACATAATTCCCTAGTCAAATACTTGTCTGGTGGTTGGTCTGGTGGCAAGTGATCACTACGAAGGATTCCTGCAGATCTACTAGGTAACTTAACTATGATTATTAAGTTCAATCTTTTTGGAACATCTGGTCAAAATGTGAGCCTGAACTAGACTGGTGTGCAAACAGAAAGAATTTGTCAAAAAAGTAAGACTTAAATAGTTGTTCTTGCTCGAATCATAAAACTATCAAATTTTCTGAATAAAGGGCGCATTCAGCAGATAAATGTGAATTATGATTACTGATTTTACCTACGGAACTTGACTATTGCTTGCTTGCTTAGTTGGAATCATACAAAATGTATTTTTGACCAAATGAAATATATAAAATAAGCTCAGCAATTAGTCGCATTCAGCAGAGAGTCAGCAGAAATCGTGAATGAGTTTTGCTGCTGAACGCGCCCAATGATATTGAATGCTAAGAAAACTGTTTTCTTTATTGAGTCTCTAGATTGTGATTTGAGTGGTTTGATAATTTAATGAATTTGCCCCAGTTTTGTGATGATTCTGTTTAATCGCTGTCATCAATTTCTCCCGCCTCTGCTGAACTTGTGGCCTTATTTGTACACCCAGGACCTTCGTATAGCTTGTTTGTCCATGCTTTGTACCACTTCGAAGATCTTGAACAAATTGACTCCTCCAGGCGTATAATAAAGAGAAAACAAGAGTCGACAGAGAGGGCGTTCTGCTTCACACCGAAAGTTAACTTCATACAGGTCTCAGTATACTTATTAATGAATGCCCCGAAAAAACAAGCACCCAGCTTCGACGATTTATCGTAACGAATGCTGCTGCTGCCTGCGAAGTCCTGACTAAATAGGACTTGGTCAATTCCTGTGAGCACGAACCCACTATCGACTGTATCTGCTGCGAAATACAAATTGGCATACGCTGAGGGCATCATTTTCTGTTACCTACTTTGTTGGGCGTCCCAGCCAGATGGAGGTGCACTGCTGCCTGATTGCGTTGAGTCACGAAATGCCTCTATTTATTATTTTATATGCCTTACAATTTATTTAATATAATAAAATTAGCAACAGATTTATTTTCTTCCGAGCATGTAAATTTCGGCGCGCCAACCAACGAAGGCCCGTAACTAGTTTTGATCTCAGGACTCTCTGCTCCCCACACTCATCTTTAATTAAGTCTTTAAGCCTGATGACCTGTAATTTAATACCACTTGAAAACCCATTCATGTATTCACACATGTTTCAAGTGAGAAGTTGGTATTTTTGGCTTGCTCTTTAATTGAATTTCAGCTTCGACTCCGGCTCGAGGATGGGGGCATCGCATTATGATTACAGGCCTGGCCGGTGGGTATGCAAACTGTTTATGCAAAAAAAAAGAAGGGAGATCCTTAAGCAGCGTCAATTTCTTTTCGCTACCGCCGGCAGCTGGCCGGACAAGTGCTAACAGTATTGTTGCAGGGGCGCCAATTGCCAGCGAGCCTCGTCTAGACTAATTTTCTGCTCATAAAAACACTAAAATAATATGTTTTATAGTTCATGCTAAAAATGATTATTTTGTTGGCTTTATGTACAATTAACCAGCCATTCGGACACACACACAACTATAATCCCGACTTGGCCCATAAAGCCCACGGACGAGAAGTATTAAAAGTAATGCCAACATATTAACTGGAAATCTCATAAATTATGCCGCGAAATGACCTGTCAAAGCGCTTGAGCTCTGCTCGCCGCTCTCAAATGTGAAATAATAAAATACAAAATGCAAACTACAAAATATGGTTGCCATTTGAAACGAAATCGAAAACAAAATACGGCCGAGCAGCGGCCACACCAAAAATACATTTTTACAACTTCATTTTTACGAGCGCGCCAAAGTTTCTGGCGAAAAGTCGGCACTAAATGTTCTAGACAGACAACGGTGGCAGTCGCAGTCGCAGTCGCAGACCTGGACGCGGTCGGATCTCTGACCCCGGCTGCCTGTCTTGAGGGCCCCGGAATTGGCGCAAGCGCATTAAATTAATTAACAAAAGTCCAAGACCAGGTCTATCGATTGACTCTCCTTCAACGTTTGAGCGCTTTAACGATGGCTCCCATTTTATGGCTGCCCAACAACTAAAGGCACAAACATTTTCATAATTACACAGGCGCTGTTGCAACTCGAAATTGCAGTTCTGATTCCATGTTCGTGGATACCAGACGGATGTGGCCAAGGATGTGTAACTACAGAAATTACCTAATGGGATCAATGAAAATTGAAAACGGCTTTGTTATTTAGCCAGCTACCAGCAATCATTTTTGGTTCATTTTAAGCGGAGAGAGAGAGAGGCGATAATTTTTCAGTTTC
Source organism: Lordiphosa fenestrarum (assembly GCA_035044985.1). NCBI lineage: Eukaryota > Metazoa > Arthropoda > Insecta > Diptera > Drosophilidae > Lordiphosa > Lordiphosa fenestrarum. The sequence continues at coordinate 95,741 of JAWNNO010002406.1, read as the reverse complement.
CCCCTTGGGCAGTGCAACATTCTAACCGATGCAAACCGATGTTAAGTACATCAAATTTGGCACTATTACAGTGTACTTACAGTTGATCACGCTATATTTTATGGCTCATCGACATAAATTCGAAAAAAACAATTGGTTTGATACTTGCATGTGGCTGGTTTTGCCAACCGAGTTTCACATTAATCGGATGAAAAATAAATAATGTAGATTTTCTAAAAACGAAACATCACTTGTCTTACCAATGAGCTGTAAAAGTAAAGAACCTTTCCAAGAATTCAGGCCCGAATCGCATTTGCCATAAACGTTAGCTCTTTCAAGCACAGAGTTTCTTGTTTAACAATTCTTAGAGCTTTGGTTATTTCATTTATATCAATTTATATCACGCTCCTATGCTCTACCTTCTTCTCTTTACTACGAGCCTTAAAATACCTCGTCCAACTTTTTTTTCAATCTACATACTCATCATCAGATGCCTGAAGTGGGTTTTCTTGTTCTTCAAAATCTATTCTTTGAATTCTATTCTTCAAATTATATTCTTCAAATTCTATTCTTCAAATGATTTCATACCCCATGTCCCCCAATTTCTGTTACTTCTGTTCTAAATGATTTACTTTCGTTAATATCAAACTCTTTTTTTAAAGCAATGTGTCAACACGATTGCCTATCCTATATTTACTCAGACAAACGCGGCTGCCTTTGTTCTAGACCAAAAGGCATTAATTTTATATTGTTTTACATTTAAAAACCGAACATTATTTGTTAATATTATTGAAATAAGAACCAACGTTCTTGAGTCAAGAACATTTTGTAAGATTAAAACATACAAGAAAGCGAGTTCTTAGTTCCATTACAAACTACGTTAGATTGAGTGCTAATGTTAGCTCCAAAAAGTGTGCTACGAAAAACGCAAGCTTATTTTAAGCGAGTCTGTTCCCAAAATTCCCAACTGTTTCTAACACTTTTGTTATGGAGTGATGGTAAATTTTTGATTCACAGCAATTCTATCTTAGTAAGTAGTAGTAGTAGTTTATTTTGTTCTTGGAACATTTTTGGCATGGTTCCTTGAAACCGTTAGCCGTAACCTAGCCTTAGTTTTTGTTTAATTCTTGGCTATTTCCAGCCAATTCTGTTTCAAAACAGCTACCTCATCTTAGAACATACTTAGAATAGCTATAGAATTTTATGGCCACATTTTGTTACTTGGCTAAAGCACTTTTATTTTCTTTCTAGAATGTTTTTGGTTTGACATTTGAAATAACTGAACTTTAAGAAAGAATACTTGAATACTTGTTTGTTTACTTGTTTTGAGAATTAATCGGGCTTGACTTAAAGTCATTATTATTAAAAAGTATAATGAAAAAATGTTTAAAATAGTTCGTAAGGTACTTTACATTTCCTGTAACTGTTTAAAACCGAGTATTTTGAGTTAAAAAAAACTTGTACTTGAAATAAGAATTTTGTACTTAATTCAAGTGCCGTACTATTGACACCGTTTGTACTTAATTCGAGTACACAGCTCTTGGAGTATTTTCTGAGTGCATACACTCAGATTGTATTCAAAGTCTTGAGCAGTCTAAGTTTCCAATTACTATACAGAAAACAAGAAAGAAAGTCGGTCAAGCCCGACTATAACATACTCTGTACCAAGAAAATTTGTCTTTTGATCATAACTCGAAAACCGTTCATCCGATCTTCTTCATTTCTTTGGCGGATCGATAAGTTATCCTAATAACTAAATATGTCCGGAAGGAACAAGCCATCTATCTTCAAAACTGTGGGAGATATGACGTTTTTTCTAAATTGCGGGGGCGGGAGGGGGCGTGGCCAAAATTGAAAATTAACTTGATCTGTCTGCAGACATAAGAAGCATATGTCCCATACATGTCAAACCTCTATCTCTTACCATCTCTGAGATCTGTGCGTTCATACGGACAGACAGACAGACGGACGGACGGACAGACGGACATGGCTATATCGACTCGGCTGTTGATGCTGATCAAGAATATATATACTTTATGGGGTCGGAGATGCTTCCTTCTGGATGTTACATACTTTTGCACAAACTTATAATACTCTATGTACCTTCGGTACAGAGTATAAATAGTAATATCCAATAAGATCTACTTGGACTGTATATGTTTTTAATAACCTATCTATCGGTGCTGAAAATCCTACAAAATATTTGATAAATGATCATCCTATATAAAAAGAATATTAAAAAAAGGGAGAAGACTTAACTTCGGCTCGTCTGAAGTTTGTATACCCTTGCAGCACGCTTTTCTAACCAATTTGAAGAACATTTTCACTGAAAACAAACAAGTTTTTCGTACTAATACTACTTCTCTATGACAGCTATATTATATAGATGTCCGATTTCGACCAAACTTAGAGGAATCATGGAAAAGCATAGCAAACTAAGAAATACAAAACTTGGAAGCAATTTCTTTAAAAACACAAAAGTTTTCTCACTAAAACTAGTTTCTCGACTGATCATTCCTTTGGCAGCTATATGTTATAGTCAGCCGATTTTGACAAAACTTTGTAGAATTGTGTGAAAGCTTAAAAAATAAATATATTTCAATTTTAAAGCGGTTTACATTGAAAACAAAAAAGTTTTTCTTTCTAAAACTATTTTTCTAACCTCACTTTTCTAGGGCAGCTATACTATATAGAAGTCCGCTTTCGACCAAACTTGGCAGAATCATGAAGAAGCATAGAAAACTACTAAGTATGGAGTTTGGAGACGTTTGCATTGAAAACAAAAAGGTTTTTCTCACTAGAACTAGTTTTTCGATCGATCGTTCCTATGGCAGTTATATGTTATAGTCATCAGATTCGGTCGGAATTTGTATCAGAAGACTTTGTACAAAGTTTGGTCGCGATCGCTTTCAAACTGATGGTGGAGATAGCATAGAAACAGACGGACAAGGCTATATCGACTCAGCTCGTCATGCTGATCAAGAATATATATACTTTATGTCTTCTAAGCGTTACAAACATCTTTACAATTTTGATATACCCTCTGCAAGTGTATAACAACTTTTTTGTTTTCAATGAAAACGTCTCCCAACTCCGTATTTATTAGTTTGCTATGATTTTCCATTGAATTGTTTGTTAAATGTCTCTTCTGGTGAGATTCATTCTTTCTTATAATCTCTAACTATGCCAAGCCCAGTAGGTGTAGATCTAGCTCTCTAGAGATTTCCAGGACTCGTTTCATTATTTTTGTTCGAAGTAAAACTCCATTTGGTGCCTTATCATCTTCCACTTAATAAGCAATTCCTTTTTATTATGCAGTTCCTGTCTTCTGCCTCAACTTTCCTTCCCATTATTAGGCCTACGTCCTGGTTAAAGTCTCGTTAAAATTAAAAAAAAAAACGAAATAATATTTTGAAGGTCTTCAAAGGGTGCTCCTTAAGTTTCATTAAAGGTAATAACAAATTTTTTGTGAATTTCCACAATAACTGAACAACACACGTCTTGTGTGAAAATTAATCAGAAGTAATTTAGTACAATTACTGCCATTTGCAACCATTTTGGATGTCCATTTGGACATCCCTGATCGATTGAATGCAGAACTACAGCTCGCTGGGTTAAGCCGTCAGTCGAGTCGGTCCATGCACAAAAAAATGGCCAAGTAAATTCAGAAAATTCAATAAATTCACATGCATGTGTAAAAATAGGAACATGACAAACGGCCCTAAGACAATGTTTACCGAACCATTTTTTTTTTTGTACCTCACTCACCGTGCGTGTTCGCTTTAATGTCTTACTTAATAAGTACAGAGGAAATGGAAATTGAAAAACTCTTTGGCAAAAAATTAGCATTCAACTTGATACATATGTGTGTGCATCTGTCCCGTCTGCTTCGCTTTATTAAATGATTGCCACCTAATTATAGGCCGCAACATGCCGCCACTGCTCCATCAGCTCCAATAGCTTGGTCTCGACACGTACTCAGAGACGCCTCCGACACAGAGAGCCTAATCAAGATGTGGTTGTTGTTGTTGTTGTGGTTGTTCTGAACGGGGGCTCGACCGGCTCTAGGCAGCAGAAACAAAACACAAAATAAACCTTGCCAATGCACAAATTGTATAGGAAAAAGAGGCGCATGTAATAATCAATTAACTTAGATGCGGAAAGCTGTCAAGAGTTGTCGCCGGAGGATTAGTCAAGCGAACTGAAATGCTTACTCGGAGATAATTGAGATTTTCAGTATCAAATAAAGACGTCTTTATGTGATAAGGTTCTGGGAAATGCATTTGTATTAAATTAAATGCTTAAATTTATTTAAGCTAGACACCCGTCCGATGGATGTCCGTAATTGCACCTGAATCCCCGCGCACTCTATGCATACAAATGTGGCATAAACAATTACAACCAGACTCTGTCAAGGCAATCTAACATAACGATCCATCACAATTGCGGGCCAGACATGAAACATTTTGGATTCCGTCCAGGGGAAGACGACCAGACATGGATCTGAACATTATCGCGATCATTTAGCATAAGCGCAGAGACAATACAAATGATTTCTGCCCGGTGGCTCGGCTCTCTTGGCCACCTCTTACACATTTATGCAGACGGTAGCCGTGGCTACTTAATGGTGACCCTGCCGTCTGCCAACTGGTAATAATCGTGTATCTACCCAACTTGTCAGTCGGGCTGCCTGGAATCTAGTTTTTCTAATCGAGCAACAAAGTTATGTTGCAAAATTTTTCTTGAAAGCCGGGACTAGTTGGACTGCTCATTAGCTAGGCCATGTTACTGCCCACACGACATAAACTGGAACCTTGGGATGATAACACAATCACGATTTGGTCGAAGAAAGTTGATGGATTGGACGGGCTCTCTTTATTTGTATACCCTGTAATTAGGTAAATGATATGACAACCAGTTAACATAAATCTCCGATCATAGAAAAGAATACTGGTTGAAACTGCCCGGAAAAGTTGGTATTTTTTTTATATCTAAACCTAGTTGGCGAAATAGTTCAACGATTTCATAAATTCCGCCCACACAACTGCCTGGGAAATCTTGTATTGAAATAATATTTTTTATTTTTATTGCTATTAAGCATATTAATTATACCCCATTGTGGGAAAAATAGCGAAAAATTTTGCAGGTAAAAAACTATTTTTCATCTGATTTGCTTGAAATTCAGTTCGTAAGCGAAATATGATTTAGAAACTACCGGAGAGTCGTGTATGTAAATAATATTTCATTTTATTCAATGTAAGCATAATAATTACACCCCAGGGTGGGAAAATTACAGGGGAAAATATAGTTTTTCATCCGATTGACCTGAAACACGATTTGAAAAGATGGTATGGGAAATAATTCACCATTTTGCTGCTTCTACAGAAGTCATGCAACCGATTGTCAGTGACCCTTTCGGACTCCAACTAAAACTGAGACTGCTGTGACATAAAAGAATATTCCACTTGGACTGAATATATTTGGTATACCCTTGCAGAGGGTATTGTAAAATTGTCTGGATGTTTGTAACGCATAAAAGAAAGCATTTCCGACCACATAAAGTATATATTCTTGATCAGCATGTCGAGCTTAGTTGATTTAGACTTGTCCGTCTGTTTCTACGACATCTCCTCCGTCAGTTGGAAAGCTATCTTCACCAAAGAAATCTTCTAGTACAAGTACCCTCCACATTTGTCGGAACCGGCCGGAACGGATGACTATAGCATATAGATGCCATAGAAACGATCGGTCGAAAAACTACTTCTAGTGAGAAAAGCTTGTTTTCAAAGCCAACGTCTCCAAACTCCGTATTTACTAGTTTTCTATGCTTCTCCATGATTCTGCCAAGTTTGGTCGAAATCGGACATCTATATAGTAAAGCTGCCATAGAAAAGTGAAGTTTGAAAAATAGTCTTAGTAAGAAAAACTTTTTTGTTTTCAATGTAAGCCGCTTTAAAATTGACAAATATTTATTTTTAAAGCTTTCACACAATTCTTTAAAGTTTCGTCAAAATCGGATGACTATAGGTTATAGCTGCCATAGGAATGTTCGGTCGAAAAAGTTTTTTTGATAAGAAGAACTTTTTTTTTTCAATAGAAGCGCCTCCAAACTTGGTATTTCTTAGTTTGCTATGCTTTCTCATGGTTTTACTAAGTTTGGTCAAAATCGGACATCTATATAGTATAGTTGTCATAGAAAAGTAGAGTCTGAAAAGTAGTCTTAGTGAGAAAAACGTTTTGTTTTCAATGGAACTGACCTTAAAATTGGCTGTGATTTATTTGATATGCCTTCACACAACTCTACAAAGTTTTGTCAAAATCGGATGACTATAGCATATAGCTGCAGTAGAAATGATCGGTAGAAAAAGAAGATCTGTTGAGAAAAACTTGTTTGTTTTAAATAGAATCGACTCCAAATTTCTTACATGTTCGTTTCTTAAACTTTTGCATGATTCCCCTCAGTTTGGTCGAATTCGAAAGTCTATATTGTATAGCTACCATAGAAAAGTTAGGTCCGAAAAGTAGTCTTAGTTAGAAAAGAGTGCTGCAAGGGTATACAAACTTCGACCGAGCCGAGTCGAGCTCAGTGAGAACTTTACATATAATTTATCTTAAATAATTATCTTAATAGACCTGATTATTCTAAAGAAATTTGAAGAAAATATCAATAATATAGATATTTTTACAACAAAATATCAAAATCGAAATCATATTTTTTCAATATCAAGAAAAATATCGATTTAGATATTTTTCAAAAGTCCGGCAACCTTAGTATGAATCATCTGCCTGCCGAATCTCTATCTTTTACCACTTTTGAGATTTGTGTGTTCTTACAGAGAAACAGATATGGCTATATCGTCTCGGCTGTTGATGTTATACAAAGGCTTATATATTTTACTAGCGTAGCAACCGGCGCGCTTCGCCGCTGTGCCCGTCGAACATCAGATGAAAAATAGATTTTTGCATATCGAATTTTCCTTGTGGGCGGATTTTCCGAAATCGGAAAATATGTGCCCGATTATTTTGCATACATGCTTATAAACCGAGCTTCAACTCAATCGAATAAAAAAAATTGCTCCCCATACAAACTTTTCTTACGCTTTTCCGGGAATTTTCCGTCCTTAAGGTCAAACTTTCCAACATCGGAAAATTACATATCGATTTATTTCACTTACTATCCTTAGAAACCGAGTTTCAAGTCAATCGGATGAAAAATAAATTTTTGCATATCGAATTTTCCGGGAATTTGCCTTGTGAGCGGATTTTCCGATTTTTTGCTAACAAACCGAGTTTCAAGTCAATCGAATGAAAAATAAAATTTTCCCCATACAAACTTTTCCCACGCTTTTCCGGCTTTTCCGGGTGGAATTTTCCAAGACCCCGTCTTAGTACACACTTTCTCCACATAATGAAACACCTGTCCAAATTCAGCCTTTTATCTCTTGCCGTTTAGGCTGTGCGATGATTGCCAATCAGTCAGTGAATCAGTTAGTGAGGACAAACTATTTTATATATGTATTATATATAGAGATAGGGTAGAGATGCTTCTTCTTGGCTGTTATATACACGAATATACTCCGAGTACCTTTGGTACAGAGTATCATAAGCCTCACTAAAATATACTCTATACCTGCAAGAGTGTTTGCAGCAGCAATTGAAATGAGGCAGCGAGCTTTCTTTGGCACGAATCATATGTCCAGAAGGTACGAACCATTTATCTACAAATCTCAGGGAGAGGATTCAAACTGTAGGAGGAAAAAAGGGGCTGCCTACAAGTATAAGAAGTTCCCATTTCTTCAAATCTCCAAGTCTCTCCGTTTCTTAAATTTGTAAGCTGATGAGGACAAATGCACAAGTCTTTTATTACTGCTAATCCAGAATATATTTAGTTTATAGTGACGTAGTTGCTGCCTACTGTCTATAACATAAGCTTCCATAAGCTTAATATACCCTGTGCACCTCTTGGCAAAAGAGTACAAAAATAACAAATTAAGAAACCAAACAATGCGTTGCTATCTAAAACATGATGGATCGGAATTTCCCCTTATTTCTGCACAAATGCGTTTATTTGAATAATTATTTCACCACTTAAGCGCACTTAATTCAATTGTCCAGCCTAATGGTTTAATTATAAATCGTAGATTAAATATTTATGAAAAGAGCCCAACTAAACATTTAGTTGAACAAAAAAAACTTATTGCATGTCTGGTAGGGACCAAGAAACGTTGCATGCCACGCGGTGCTAAAACATAAATTGTAATGGGGACCTCCCAAATGATTGGAGGCCCCTTTGTATAATCTTGTTGCCACTTAGTTATCTTTCGTCTGCAAACATTGAGTTTTCTTTGTTTTAATTTTGAATAGACATGCCATCGAAGATCCCCAGAGGCAATGCCACTCTTTGAGTTGGATTAGGACAAGTGTAAACTGAATTCGAAATTGGCTGCCAGCGGAAATTTATGGTAGACGAACTGTCAAAAGGTTGTGTTTAGTACTCATTTTATGTGGAATACACTTGCATAATTTAAGGAATGAGTGATGTGATGTACAAGTGCAGTCTAAGTATCTGTGAGTTCAAAAACCACATTTAATCACCTTCGGTGCGGTAACATATTGCTAACATTTGGACGATCAATCTTCACTCCTTTGAGACACATGTATGACTCTTTTTTTTTACAAATTTCCCTACCGCACAGATCTCTCTAATCGCTGCCTGATCTTTGTCATCACAAGACCCCAGCGCAAGTTCAATGCTCCCTATCTCTCTCTCCGTTACAAGACCCAAGAAAACGCCAGTCACAACAAAACCCACAGCAGACTCTCAGGCAAACACACGTTTGGCACTAAGTTTCAAGTTACAAATATTAAACACCAACAAGTAGAAAATGCAACAACTGCATTGACAAACTGCATGGAAACGCTTAGTATGTAGTAAATTTTCATAAATAATGAGCCCGTTACAAGTCTGGCCATAGACTGCTTCCATCTCTGTCTCAGCTGTTAATGGCCAACCGGTTCGTCAGTCAGTTGTTCGAATTCTAACCTCACACGTTGGGTAAAATTTGTAATCAAATGTCAACGAGTCCAACTCTGCGTAAATGAGGTGTGATTCAAGTGTGGCAAATCCGGTTGCCAATTTACACATTGACAATTTCTAGTTAATCGTCAGAAACTGACATACTATAGATAGGGGGGGCGATGATTAAAACGGCAAACACGAAACGAAACGTCATCAAAATATGCAAATTAGATTTTCTAGTTTTAATAATGTTTGCATAATATAAATGGTAGATGGCGAATTTTTGATTTGTCGAGAGGTGAGTCAAAATCTCATACAATTTTTGGCATATTTTCTAATTTAATTTGTTTAAGAAAATGATTTTTAAGCTCTGACAATTTTGATTTAATGCAAAAGCAACTAAGGCACTTAGTGTCGATTTCATAACTACTGCTAAGTGTCACATAAACTTAGAATTAACTGTTTTCTTTGTTAGTTTATGTGAAATCGGCCCTTAATGTAGAAAATATATGGGGTTCATAATGTTAATGTTTACTTACCTAAGTAAAATTGATATATGTGCATAAATATTCTGCTTCTGATAATCATCCGATTTGAACAAAATTTTTTAGAATTATGTGAAAGCATGTTACTATTAAAAACAAAAAAGTTTTTCTAACTAAGACTCTTTTTCAGACCTATCTTTTGTAGGACAGCTATACCATATAGTTGTCCGATTTTCATCAAACTTGGCAAAAGAATAAAAATACATAGAAAACTTATGAATACAAAGTTTGAAAACGTTTCCATTGAAATGAAAAAGTTTTTCATACTTAAACTAGTTTTCCAACCGATTGTTCCTATGGGAGCTATGAGATATAGTCATCCGATCCGGCCGGTTCCGACATATTAGTAGTGTGCAACAAAAAGAAGACTCTGTGCAAAATTTCAGCTCGATAGCTTCAAAACTGAGAAACTAGTTCGCGTAGAAACAGATGGACAGACCAACGGACACAGCTCAATCGACTCAGCTCGTAACCCTGCTCAAGAATATATATGTTTTATGGGGACGGAAATGAATATTTCTATGCGTGGCGAAATTCTGGGAAAAATTATAATACCCTTAGGGATTAAAAAATAACCAAAAACTATTTTATAGAAAATTGTTATATGTGCAAATTTTACAATGTATACTTTGTACTTTGAACAGAGAATATAATAGAGACTCAACTGAAATCTATAATCTGAAGATAGGTCAGGTTAGGTAGTTCCGGCTGACCACAGATGGGGTTATACATAAACCTTAGGGTGCTTAATAAGGCCGGGTGATTATTTGGGTACGTTTGACTTAAAAGATCTGAAGATAACTTTAATTTGAAATTGGGTTGCTCTTTAACATTTCCATTGTGCTGTTGCTTTTGAACTGGATGGATGGACCTGAGACTGATACTTAACATGCAATACTTATCGCCAAATTTGCTGTATGTTTTGTCAACATATTGGTAGAGTTAGCTTCGCCTTAATTTTAGCGTAGCTCATCTTTCCATTAGAGGCTTAAGTCCTTCTCTTGGTGCCTCCTAGTGCGCTTATCAACCGTAGATGTTTCTCGCTTGAGACTATCTATTTGTTAGTTAGTTAGCAAACTCCTCTGAAACGGCTTGACTGATTTTAATGAAAGTTTTTTATGTTAATTTAGTTTGGTTAGGTTCTTAACAATATTTCATAACGCTAGGTGATTTGGCTGTCCATTTGCAAAACATTCATTTGAATTGACAATGCAGCAGGCTGCTCATATATGTCACTCTCTTTTCTATTATTGTGAAAATTTGGTAAATTAAAATCGAAGAAGGAAAAGTTCTTGTACATGAAAATACTAGATGCAATCGTTGACAGCATATTTCCCGATGTAAGCACGCAATACATATATCATGCGTAACTGGCAGGCAGAGCCATTTTGGCAGCAAAAACTACAAGACACAGCAGTCGTTGCCAGGCGACTTGGCATGATACAGATCGATCGATGTAGTTTGCGATGCCAACCAAGTTTATGAACTCACTGGACTTGCCATACATGTCACCACAGCTTCTACAACTGAAAGTTGGATCTGCGGCTATTTTACTTCGGAATGTAAGCCCATCACGGCTGTGCAATGCCACGCGATGGGTCGTTGAAAGATTAATGAAAAATATTATCGAAGCGAGCATATTAAACGGCAAATTCCGAGCTGAAAATATTTTGATTTAGATTTGCATTCGCAATGACAATTAAAAAGTCGCAAGGCCAAACGCTGTGCGTTTGTTGCTTAGATTCGAGCAGACCATGTTTTTCACACGGACAGTTATGCGTGGCATGTGCTCGGGTGGGCAACCATCTAGCTTATTTGTGTTGGCCAAAGACGGACTAACCAAAAATATCGTAAACTCAACTGCGCGACCTCAGACTGAAAAACAAAAGAACATATTTTTGGAAGATTAGTTTTGTGAGTATTATCAGAACTCGAAGAACCTTTACTACCAAACTAGAAAAGCAAGAAATTGTTCCACTAAAAACTTATCTTATAATCCACATGGAAATAATTAACAACAATTTGTGTAGTAAAGTATAAAACTTATGACGGGATCAAACACAATTCAGAATCAATCATTTCCTCTAAAATTGAAAGAATAAGACCGAAGACATTGCAAGTGCATAAATGTAAAAACTCCAACCATTTTCGTTTACTGATTTCGTTTTGGTGCCGGGTTTTGTTTTTCCCAAAAGAGCAAAGAGAACAAAAAACCATGCCCATAATTGATAATCAACTGCAATAGCAACAATTTATTTGTTATGAGCAACTTAGCCTCAGTGGAGGCGCCATCTATGTTCGTTGCAACTTCTCATCAATTCTTCCAGCCCGCATGTGCATCAATTTTGCGCTATCAGTCTACTGTTCCCGACTACCCAGCATAAGCATAACCAGTAATTTGCCAGCAACAAAAATGTGGTCCATTCACGGTCAATGCCGTCGACCATGCTCGTGATCTGCCAATAACTTTATCTATGCCTTAAATATGGTCTTTACTGTCCAGAATCGCAACTGATTGATATGCCACGGCCATAAGCTGAAACGAATATGTAAATTTAGCAACGCCCCCAACACGCGCCACAAGCTGTCATTTGCAGAGCTTTCGGTGCGGAGCTTCAGTTCAGTTCATTAAAAACTTGTTGCAATTCCAATCCACATTTTGTTGCACTGCGCCAAGTGAGAAAAAGCACCCCAACATCAAATTGAAATTGCACACATTGATTTACATTAATGGACATTGACCACGACACGACGATGTCTGCGCCCAGAACTGGGTTGGGTTTTGGGCTCTTAAAGTTTGAATTCGCTTTAAGCGAATGCTTTTCGATGCTCCGGTGAGTGGCTATAAATTGATCTTAAGCTGAAATGCAGCAAGTCGAAACGGGTTGAAGTTTCAAGTTAATATGAAGTAGTGTGTGTGTGCGGTTAAAATAACGTGAATGATGCATTTAAAAGATTGGCAAGTAGCTGGTCTAAGAATTATGAAAGACTCTGCTAGCTGTGCGAGTCGTTTCATATTTTTTTGCACTTTTCTTATTCAGGACAAGAGGCAATGTCAACTGCTTTTGTTTGTATTTTGTTTTCTTGTGAAAAATCTTCTCGCCACCAGAACTTTACTTTAAGTTAAAACATCAATCAATATAATAGCCATTGAAGCTATTTTGAGGAATTTAATTGATTAAGTAATGGAAAATGTCTAAAAAACAGATCGAAATCTGCATACATCTACATCTAAAGGGATTTAAGCATTGCTACACCTTTCGTTTTCTTGAAAATCTTACACACCCGGTCACCTTCACTAGCTATTGGCGCTAGCGTTGAAGTAACCAGATATTTAACTGCTTCTCAAACTGTGACGTGAGGATTCAACATCAAACTGTAGCTCCCTTTCAAAAATTAGAAGCACACAAAGTAAGAGATTAAGAGGAGCTCGGCTTGACCCCTTTGGGGTCTGTGTAGAACCGAGTATTTAGATTTGATTTCGAGCTAAACTTTGCTGGCTTTACTTCTGATCCATTACATTTTTATAATACACAACAACACCTGCACTCCTAGTGCAGATGCTGCTTTGAGCAAGGGTTTTCTATATCGCATCATATATATATCAAGCGAAAAGTTTTACTATTGGCATATTAAAATCGAACGATTTGATCATTTGCATTGTCTTACCTGCTGAATAATAAAAAAAGTTTGCTTTTGATATCTAATCGGCTTTGTTCAATTCTATCGAACTAGATTAGATGTACTTGAATTAGGAACAATCGGTAGTAATATTTTCAGTCAGCTAAGCGTTTTACCTGGTTCTACCATCCATGTTCCGGCATGTGATACTTGTTCTTTTCTCTGTTTAATCAATCACAGTAATTGCTATCAATCTTTAACTTTTTTCTTTCTTTAAGTTCAATGGATTTGAGGCGTTTTAATCGCGTTAACATACTCAGTTTTATACAACCAACATGTACTACATATAGGTTCGACAAAATCCGTAATATTCATAATTTAATTTCATAAAATCGAAAGATTAATTCCACAATACATTATTTTTCGGAACAAGATCATTCGGTATAAAAATTCTGCTCTGCAATTTCCACAAATCAAAATCATTTTTCCAATACTTTGGGAATTATAATTTCGATTATCACCGCTTGGAAATCCAGAAAAAAGATCTACAAATTCCAAATCTGATGTGCAATTGTTTGAAAAGATGGTCTAAGTTAGAGATGGGAGCGGGCTGGGACTCCTACAATATCGGGTTGCAATGCTATAGAAGTAAAAATATATGGGTCGGGCTCGCTAAGGGACGGTATAGACTGGGTTGTTAAGGCAACGATAAGCATGAGATTTCTCTCTCAGTTTCTTTATCTTACTCTCTTCGCCTAATAGCAACAAACTGAAAACGAATCTAGCTCGATTTTAAAGGCGAAATTTTTGAAAGCTCAAAAACATTTCAGAGAATAGCGCTAAAAGCACTCTCACAGTTTCGTTTTTATAAGAAACAGTGTAAAGTATATGAAAAACTATCGAACGGAGAGCGCCATCGATTTTTACACTTATGTTGCTGTGAAATTCCCAAGCAGTTATGACATTGCTGGCATGGAGTGACGGCTGTTAGACTAGCCGCTGACAGGCAAAGACTGAAGCTGCTTATTGATCTGTTGTGAGGTCTTAGAGGGGGCTAAAACTTGCTGAATACTTTTAAAATTGATTTTCTATACAAAAACTTAAACAAAAAGGACCAATTAAAAATTTTGAAATGTTGTTTGATGGAAAAATGAGCGCCCTTACTTTTGAATTTGTGAAGCGCTTGAGATTAAAGTGAGCGATCTTACTGTTGGACCTGATGAGCTCTTAATACAAGAACGAACCTTCTTGGTTTGTGATAATGCGCTTTGCTCTTGATTTAAGAATGACTAATCTTGGATTTGAGTATATTAAGCCCTTGATTCAAGAATTTGTAAGCTTGATTTGAAAATTTTGTTTGATTTGATTTTTGATTTGAAATGGTTTTTTCTTGGGTCAAGTAAGAAAGTTCTTGGATCAGTAAAAACGGGATCAAAAATGTACACTTTTATTAAGAATTTCGCTCTTGGTTCCAGAATTTTCATTCTTATCGAAGTTTTGACATTAAAAATTCGTGATCCAAGTATGAAATTACCGTTTTTTTTTTCTAAATGTAGATGACACCTAATAAACTTAGAATTTGCTCTGTATTTTGTTAGTTTATGTGACGAATAACTCTATGAAGGAGAAATACTAAACAATATTCCAACAATTAACTCACAATTAACGAGAAAGCTAAGCTAACTTCGTATGTGCTCGCTTAAATATTTTCAAAAATAATCCGTTTCCCACAACGACACATTCTCGAAAGATCGTTCGTATAAGAGCTATATGATATAGTCATCCGATTTGGCCATAAATTATGTGAAAGCATGTGAAACAAACAAATGCAAAATTACAGGATGCTACCATTAAAAACAAGAAAGTTTTTCTAACTAAGACTGTTTTTCAGACCTTTTTTTGTAAGGCAGCTATACCCTATAGTTGTCCGATTTTCATCAAACTTGGCAACATTATAAAAAAGCATTAAAAACCTATGAATACAAAGTTTGGAGACGTTTTCACTAAAAAAGAAATCAAATTTTCATACTAAAACTAGTTTTTCGACCGATTGTTCCTATGAGAGCTATGAAATATAGTCATCCGATCCGGTCGGTTCCGACCTATTAGTAGAGTGCAGCAAAAAGAAGACTCTGTACAAAATTTCCGCTCGATAGCTTCAAAACTGAGAGACTATTTTGTGTAGAAACAAACAGACGTATGGACAAAGCTGAATCGACTCAGCTCGTCAGCCTGATCAAGAATATATATAGTTTATTGGGTGGTAAATGAATATTTGTATGCGTTGCAAACTACAACAAATGAAGATACTGAGAATCTTTAAAGATATCAAGGAATTTCTTAGCTGTTTATTTTGGGTATTAAGTTCGCCCTGCTCATGACATGGTTTTTGATGCTAAACTACATCAGGATTAAAGTTCAGTTCAGTGGCTGAAAATTACGAATTTTTCTTGAGAAAAAATTTCACTTTTCAAACAATTTTTACCTATCAAAACTTTAAAATTATTAAAATTAAAATCCGGTTTTCACTTATTTTTGCGAATTGCGATTTCAGCAAATTCGTACGATTTTAGTTTAGAACGCTCCAAAATTTGCCAGTTTTTGGTATCGAACTTGTTTGGCGTCAGTTCACATAACAAAACAAGAAAAAAGTCGGTCAAGCCCGACTATAACATACTCTGTACCAAGAAACAGTCTTTTGATCATAACTCGAAAACTGTTCCCTCCGATCTTCTCCATTCCTTTGGCTGATCGATAAGTTATCCTGCTAACTAAATATGTCCAAAAGGAACAAGCCATCTATCTTCAAAACTGTAAGAGATATGACGTTTTTTCCAAATTGCGGGGCGGGAGGAGGCGTGGCCAAAATTGGAAATAAACTTGATCTGCCTGCAGACATAAGAAGCATATGTCCCATACATGTCAAACCTCTATCTCTTACCATCTCTGAAATCTGTGCGTTCATACGGACAAACAGACGGACATGACTCGGCTGTTAATGCTGATCAAGAATATATATACTTTATAGGATCGGAGATGCTTCCTTCTGGATGTTACATACTTTAGCACAAACTTATAATACTCTATTTACCTACGGTACAGAGTATAAACAGCTGATGAGCGCCACTACTCATGCTGTCGATAGTTATATATCGATATATACCATGGCCAAATCGCAAATTGTTGTTATTGTGAGCAGTTTTCCATGTCGCTCAATTTTGTGTGTCTCCATTAAATAATTGATTAAAATATTGCCTTAATGCGAAGTGGGAGAGTCCGTAAGACAAATCTTAAAATGTTAAGGAACTGAATAAAAATAGTTCCGTGTGCATCAACCTATATTTTGCATAAACTTTTCATTTCACGGACTCAGATGTCGCCGGTTTAAAAACGGCAAAACTTTGCGATTTCTGAATTCCGAATGGTAGCATGGCTGACCAAGTGAAAGAATATCAAATGTGTAGTAAAAGTAAGTTTCCAAGAAACAAATATCTTTCATCAGCAAATTATTTGATTTTATGTGTTTGGGTAAGGCAGAATTCACTTCCTCCTAAATAAATTGTACCTCTTGCAGACGATAACCAGATCACCGGGTTGTAGGGAACAACTTCACAAGCATTAAAATCAAATGATTTGCACAGCTTGTGGTCTTCTGGCCCACACACACAAAAGTGTCAAAAGTATCTCACAGTTCTCACAGGCTCCCCTTTTAACTAGCACCAAAATGCTCACAGCAAAAATACAAAAAAAAAGGGTCATTAAAGTTGCCATTATTATACCCTTTACCTATGCTGCTCCCCATTTTTAGCGCATTTTTAATTTATTTTCAACATTTTTACAATTCAAAAACATTTTCGTTCTTCAGTTTGCATCAAAGTTGTAAATGTCGCGCCGCGTCGTAAACTGGCCCTTTGGCATGCAGGGAAGCGGTGGCGGTGGCGGTGGCGGTGGCGGTGTGTGTGGACCCTGGTGGAGGTGGAGATGGAGTGTGTGTGTGTGTCTCGTCTGGGTTTATATGGTGTGTAACGATGAGAGTATTATGCCCGAAGGAAGTTGTGGAACGTGCGCGACTTAAAGGCAAATTACATTGCGCAGACGCATTTAATGAGCAACGTTTTTCTCCCTTATTTATGGGTTTTTGCTGAATTTCAATAATATTCGTATACTCTGCGGATTTCTAATTTCTATAAGAAACTAATTTCGGTAAATAAAGTTTATGGCCAGCACTTCCCGCTACCACAGGCTCCAGCATTCTCGGTTTGAGATTTCAGGCATAAAATTATAATTTACAACTTTGTTTTCTTTTTGTTCTTTTTCGCTGTTTTTTTGTATCGTTGGCAAAACATAAAACTACGTGAAGTCTTTTTAAGTTGATTTTTACAGCGCGTAATTTTGTGAAATGCGCCACAAACAGGCGGCCCCAGATGCAGATCCATTATGAAGTTCAAGTCGTTTTGGCCAGAGCCTAAGCCTCGCTGGGCGATATAATTTAATTAGCTCTGCTTGTGGCATTTTCTGGTTGCCTGGCAGAAATGTCGTTCCGTTTTAAGTTTTGATCGGTTCTTTTTTAGGATTTTATGTTGGAGTTTGATGGCTGGTTTTTGATTTGCAGGTGGCATGGAAATTAAAACATTAATTCGAATTAATTTGGAAGTCGAGCTGTAAGCCACCTTTGCACAGACTCGTGTCTCAAAATCTAATTCGCACTTTACAAACCACTTGCCATCAAATAAAATATGTAACAAATTAGCAGTCGATCATCGCCATTATTTATATAGTTTATTCATTTTTCCCTGTCTAAGTAGACCTAAGTGCAGTTGTTTAAATTAATTTGTATATCATTAATGCGCCGTTTCCTCCCATTTACCCTTCCTGACGCTCCCCAGGGTGACGCCCAAATAAGTAAATAGTACCTTGCGCCCGGCGTGGACTGTGGATCGTTTTAAGACTGACTCAGTTGCTGGGCATGGGCATTTTTAATTAATTATACGTTTAGTTTTATTGCTGCCATTTCCACAACTATTTTCTGTTCGTATGCTCACAAGTGCACTCTCTATTCCAATCTAACCTTGAAACGGCTATTGACCCTACGCTTCGCTCAGTTGCTGAGTCGGTCAACACATTCGTTTCCCCACCGAATGGGGTGTATAAAAACAGATTGCATAATATGAACACAGTATAGTAAAGAGCATGAGCGAAAGCTCATCATTATCTTTTACCAATATCATATTCATCATCATCATCATGGATGGAAATTGTTTATGGCATTCACCTTGAACTTGAATTAGTTTCCATTGCACTGCTTACTTATTTATATCTCTGTTCTGTAAGTGTGACTGCGCATCCATGAGTATGTTTGTTTATGCCATTGACGCAGCACTTTTAAACAAACACAAACACGGGCTAATGGTGGTAGTAAGTACAAGTAGTATGGGCAGTCCCTGGCAACAGCTTACACAAACCGAATGTTTTGCTCAAAATTTTTCGAAAGTAGAAAGTAAATTTTGAAATGAACATCTCAATATTTTGTACAGATTTCTATTTAACAAGCTACAGAAATTTGCATTAGCATCTTTATCAAGTATACATCATAGCTGTAAACTCCAATTAGTGGTTCAAATAATTCAAAATAGCTCCTGCTTTCGATTTTTGTACTAATTTTAATTATAACTTTTAATTTTGATTATTTAGTTATTTAAAAATGACCTAAAACCTATACAATTACCTAAATAATTGTACCTGTAAGGGGGGATTATTGAGTAATTGTGCTTGAAATGTTGAATTATTCATGTATTTGTAGTTTTTTATACGAATTTTTTTAATAATTTAAATTATAACTTTAGGTTGGTTTATTCGGTAATTACCTTTATAACAAAATGCAATTACCCATACAATTACCTGAATAATTGTACCTGTAAGGGGGGATTATTGAGTAATTGTGCTCGCAATGTTGAATTATTCATGTATTTGTAGATTTTTGTACGAATTTTTGTAATAATTTAAATTATAACTTTGAGTTTTGCTTATTCAGTAATTACCTTTATAACAAAATGCAATTACTTATATAACTTCCTGACTAATTGTACCTGAAAGGAAGGATTATTAAGTAATTGTGCTTGAAATGTTGAATTATTCTTGTTTGTAAACTGCTATTTTTACTAGTAAATTTACTTTTATCTCAACTTGTTTGGTAAAACAAGAAAGAAAGTCGGTCAAGCCCGACTATAACATACCAACGAAATTATACGCTCAGCAAAAATTTTGATGCAGCTGAAAGCTGATCCGTCATGTCCGTCTGTCTGTCCGTATGAACGCACAGATCTCAGAGATGGTACGAGATAGAGGTTTGACATGTATGGCACATATGCTTCTTATGTCTGCAGGCAGATCAAGTTTATTTTCAATTTTGGCCACGCCCCCTCCCGCCCCCGCAATCTAGAAAAAACGTCATATCTCCCACAGTTTTGAAGATAGATGGCTTTTTCCTTCTGGACAAATTTAGTCATTAGGATAACTTATCGATCCGCCAAAGGAATGGAGAAGATCGGATGAACGGTTTTCGAGTTATGATCAAAAGACTGTTTCTTGGTACAGAGTATGTTATAGTCGGGCTTGACCGATTTTTATACTCTGTACCAAAGGTACATTGAGTATAATAAGTTTGTGCAAAAGTATGTAACATCCAGAAGAAAGCATCTCCGACCCCATAAAGTATATATATTCTTGATCAGCATCAACAGCCGAGTCGATATAGCCATGTCCGTGTGTCCGTCCGTCCGTCTGTCTGTCCGTATGAACGCACAGATCTCAGAGACTGTAAGAGATAGAGGTTTGTATGGGACATATGCTTCTTATGTCTGCAGGCAGATCAAGTTTATTTTCAATTTTGGCCACGCCCCCTCCCGCCCCCGCAATCTTGAAAAAACGTCATATCTCCCACAGTTTTCAAGATAGATGGCTTGTTCCTTCTGGACATATTTAGTTATTAGGATAACTTATCGATCCGAAGATCGGATGAACGGTTTTCGAGTTATGATCAAAAGACAAATTTTCTTGGTACAGAGTATGTTATAGTCGGGCTTGACCGACTTTCTTTCTTGTCTTTCTTGTTATTTTCTGAACAATCGCGATTTTTGTAATGAAAAGTATTTAAGTACGGGAAGTGATAATTAACGGCTTATTAATATACAGATATTCTTTATCAGAACAACTTCTACGCATACTAATTTCCCAGTTTTAAGTAATTCGAGTTCACTGACCTCTAATTACAGCATTGCTCTGTCGTAACCAAAGTTTGCTTATACGACTACATGCTAAGTCGCAGTTTTCATTGGCTTAGATTGACAATGGTGAGAGCCAGACTCTAACTATCCCGCTCACGTTAGCCAGCAGCTTTGCGTCTGCATTACTCTATTAAAAGGGCTTACGAGCAGATGTGAGTCGATGGAAGACTTAATAATCCCAGACAGCTAGAGCTCGGGAGCTCGCAACCTTCGCTCTGATTAAGCATTGCAACTGACTGGTTTCTGAACTTAGTAACAAGCAAGAATCATGAGTGTAGTGCCAGTTCCCTTGCATTTTTACTAAGTTGATTCGTTTTTGATAGTTTTCGCGATTTAATGATTCGTCAGAAACTGAGAAATGGTTTTGAAATATTCTTTACTTTATCGATCTTAGTAATAAATGGTTTTATGTTTAAAAAGAAATGTGTGCTTTGTCGTCTGTAAAAACCCAGTAACGCAGTAAGCTGCCGGCTTGTATCGTTTTTATTTCCATGAAGAACTACGCCTATGTATTGCATCAGGAATGATTCCCCACTTTATTGGCAGTAAAGTTTGTTTGCATTAATATCCGGCTGCTGGTTTCTTAAACTCGGGGTCTCAGCTCACAGCCAAGAGATTATTGCTTCCGAGCTAAGAACCACCTGCCGGTCGATTTTGGGCATGATTTACCTACACTGAACTAAAAATGAAGAAATTCGGTGAGAATAAGAAGTTGAAGAAAAAACCAAACCCGTCATGGTTCATAATTTTGATAGCCTTGCCGAACTTAAGCTAGTCCCTATAATCGAACATCTTTGTGCATAGAAGTGATTGGTTTTGAGTTAACATGCACATTTTTCTGTTCTTTACCAAAAGTACACAGAGTATATTAAGTTTGTGCAAAATATTCTTGAACAGCATCAACATACGAGTTGAAATATCCATTTCTGGTTGTACGCACGAACCTAAGCGATAGCAAGAGATATAGGATTGACTTGTATGGGACTCTAGTCGTGCTCGACCGACTTTCTTACTTGATTTTTGTACTTTACTGAAATTTGATCTCAGGACTGAACTTAGAGCTCACACGACTAACTAACCAAATCATAGTAAAGGTACTTATGGAATGAACTAATGTAGCCCAGTGGGAAGACTATTGCACTAAAACCTAGAGGCTGCGAGCTTAAATCACCGTAGAAGCATAGGTTTTATACTCTTTACCAAAGGTGTAACGGCCGCTCGGAACAACGGCTGCTCGTAACAACATTGCATGTGGTTGGCCATGTATACACAATAATGTCCAGCATATCCGGCTCGAAGGACCAATGTTTGGTTTCGTTAGGTAACAAAACTATATGTCAAAATCTTTGACAGTATTTGTCTAGAATTGAATATCATAATATTGCATCTAGTTGGCAATGTTCACACAATAATATTCAGAATATCCGGCTCGAAGGTCCAATGCTGGTTAGTCGAGCAGATTTTTCCAAAAAAGGTTGTGAAGTGTAGCTGTCAAATTTGAAATGGGGGTTAACGCTGCTAGAGGGCAAAGTTAGTTTGGGGTTGGCGCGATCTTTGACAAATTTTCACGGATTGTTGTTGTTGTTTGATGTCAGTTTAACTTCATTACTTTCACTTCTTCTACAAATATAGCTATCTGACGCATGTACTAACACATAACAAAGTAAAATCTTAGTTTATGTGTCAAATAGCAGCTATCTAGAGAATGAGAAATCGACCCTGAGAGTAACTAGTTTTGAGTGCTAAATGTATTGAAAAACTATTTCCAAAACGCTTCGACCAACCTTTTTTTGATAACATAAACCAAATGTTGTTGGGATGAATGGAATGAATTCAGGTTAGATGAAGGGTAAAATGTGAAATTCACCCATTCAATCAGAATCTTTGCAACAACTGAAGCTTACTACAGTACTGATCCGGCGCCATTGTATTTGATTATTTCTTGGCTTTGAAATCAACATTTAGTATAACTTTAATAAGTAGGCAGCCGATTGAAATGGAATCACCTTGCGTTTTCTTCTCAATTTGTCTTTCAATGTGGGCTTACTTTAATGTTTTAGACATATTATTAAATAATTTGTCACATATTTTGTTTAAATGTCTACATGTTTGTTTTTAACTGTCCCCCGCCCACACCCACATGCACTCGGAAACGCGTAAAAAAATCTTTATTATTCGCCTTAATTGCATAATTTATGGCATTAAAAATGTTGGCCACAAAACTAACGAGCACGGTCAACGCTTTTAATGGGCCCAGACCAAAAGCTTAGCATTCACACAACTTATTTTTTCGCCAATTACAAAACACACAAAATAAAAGTTTAACAAATGAAAATTGGCCTGTGGCTGGGATTTATTAGTAGATAATAAATTAAAAATTGGCATTTGCCAAGCAGTTTTTAAAGATCATGCCAAAAACCATATTGATACATTTAAGTGCAGAATAATGGCCCGGCAGGCCACGCACTGCGTTTCCTGAAACTGTTGCCGTTTTTTTATCAGTATGTCAATTTGTTGTTTCCAAGCGACTTTTTCTTCCCATCTTTCAGTGTTCAATACAACACAAATTAGCAGACTAGCTGGCACGTAGTGCACAGTAAGTGGAACATGCGCCTGGTGGGGGGTGATGGCGGTCAGTCCGTGCTCCGCTATCTGAAGCACAGCAGACACGTCTGGCCAGTGGAAAATATATTTACACGCACTCTCCGACAGGCGCTAAAATTGTCTTTAGACAGACAAAAAGATATTTGCGCGTTTTAATGCGAACAGTAAAGCAATAGACAGCAACAGAAATTGTACGACAAACATATTGGAGCGAAGATTTTGTGGTCTGCCGCGTGGCGTTGTAAACTAAATTTTAAATGTGGCCTTGCACAAGCCAGCGCGCACTTGTATAAAATCAAATAAATATGCATGCACGATTAACAGTGCCACTTGGCTAAGAAGGAATTCGCAAAAGAATGTTCTTGGACTACGACGAAGAACGACCGACAGAGTTCTAGATCGATCGGGTAAGAATTTATACGGTTTTGCACTTAAAACTTAACTAAGCGTATATGGAAATACGTAAATTAAGAGCGAAACACTCTAAAATGAACCACAAAATTCTTCATTTTAGAACCTTTTGCACTTACAGTAAGCCGACAAATGTAAGAAGAGCGCGATTGAGTACAAAATAGACTTACACTTCAAGCTCCAATAAGAGTGCAGCAAAAATTCGAACTATTTTGAATCGAATCTGTATCTGAAATTCCCAACTGGTTCTAAAACGTTGCTTATGGACTGATGGTAGATTTGCGACCTACTAATTTTAACTATTTTTAATCGAATCTGTTCCTCAAATTCCCAACTGGTTCTAAAACGTTTCTTATAGAGTGTTGGTTGATATGTGAGCTACAGATCTGCAAACTGGTCTTTGCTTTATTCATGGAGCTTGGATCTTTAAAACCTTATTTGATTTGATTTCTCAGTTATTTCAGGAACTAATTGGAAATTGTTTTAGAATTGCATGGGTTTAAAACAGACACATTTTGTACTTGTTTGAGGTACTCCTTTTTATACTCTGTACCGAAGGTACATAGAGTATTATAAGTTTGTGCAAAAGTATGTAACATCCAGAAGGAAGCATCTCCGACCCTATAAAGTATATATATTCTTGATCAGCATCAACAGCCGAGTCGATATAGCCATGTCCGTCTGTCCGTCTGTCTGTCCGTATGAACGCACAGATCTCAGAGATGGTAAGAGATAGAGGTTTGACATGTATGGGACATATGCTTCTTATGTCTGCAGTCAGATCATGTTTATTTTCAATTTTGGCCACGCCCCCTCCCGCCCCCGCAATTTAGAAAAAACGTCATATCTCCCACAGTTTTGAAGATAGATGGCTTGTTCCTTCTGGACATATTTAGTTATTAGGATAACTTATCGATCGAATGAAGAAGATCTGATGAACGGTTTTCGAGCTATGATCAAAAGACAAATTTTCTTGGTACAGAGTATGTTATAGTCGGGCTTGACCGACTTTCATTCTTGTTTGGGATGACTTTGGTAGTAATTAGACTACAAAAAAGAATAGTTTGTACGTATTATAAACGAAAGTCGGGGTTGAATTAAGTCTATTACAACCAAATTGTGTAATAAAATAAGATTACGAAATGTTAGAAATATACTTGATCACTAAGCAAACATTTTGAAGTTAAGTACCTTCGTACATTGCTTACTATTGATACTGTTTGTACTTAAAGGCTTGATTCAAGATGACATAAAAATTGATTTCGGGGCAATACTTTATTCAAATAAGACTACTGATCATAAGCATTTATTAAACATACAAATTTATTTTCGTGCGTTCTGGAAACCAGCCTTAATTCAACAAGAAAATTTTTGATTTTTATACGAGTGTAGAGTAGGAAATGTTTCCAACTCCCTATTTAGATACATTTACAGAACTTCAAGGTCCCCTTTTAAATATTTTGAATATTATAGGAAAAGAGTTTAAAAAGGTTAGCATATTGAATTAATAATGTATATTTCCTTAAGAGTTGGACAGTTCTGCATTCAAGGTAGTTGACGATAGATATGCCTATTTTCAATGATGTTGTGTTTATACCCGTTACTCGTAGAGTAAAAAGGGTATGCTAAAGTCGTGCAAATGTATGTAACAGGCAGAAGGAAGCATCTCCGATATCATAAAGTATATATATTCTTCATCAGCATCAACAGCTGAGTCGATATAGCCATGTCCGTCTGTCCGTCCGTCTGTATGAACACCTAGATCTCAGAGACTAGAAGAGCTAGAACAACCAAATTTTATACGTAAGCTAGTATTGTCCGTAGACAGATCAAGTTTGTTTCAAATTTTGGCCACGCCCCCGCAATAAAAAATATTGAATAACTCCCACAATTTGTAAGATATCGAGCTCAGATTTTGCAGTGTAGTCTATGTGGCCAATATCTACAATCTCACAAATTTTCAAATGGCCGAGTTAAAAAATGTTGCATACTTATCCGAGCTGAGCTGAGTAACGGGTATTTCGAAGTCGGGCAGGGCCGACTTTAACTTACGCCCTCGTTTTTATGTTACTTCATGGAATAAGGCAGATTTCGAACACTGAATAATGACAGCTATTTAACTTACTCATCCAATCTTTCATACTGATTAGGGTATACTTTTATTCATCAATCGGCTCTCGGCTCATCAGTAAACATCACTCGACTCTGAGCTGAGAGTCAACCGGCTCTCGGCTCGTGAGCCACAGCCCTCGGCTCACAATGACACAAACAATCAGATTTCAGGCACCACGCTTTCTTTATGTATATATACCTTAATAAACAAGTAGGAATCTTTGCCTGTCCCGACCGGAGAGCTATGGCTCACGAGCCGAGATCTATGGCTTACGAGCCGAGTGCTATGGCTTCCGAGCCGAGAGCTATGGCTCACGAGCCGAGAGCCGGTTGATGGCTAACAGCTCCCGAGCTGTGACTCTAAGCTCAGAGCAATGTGCTGTGGCTCACGAGCCGAGAGCCGGTTGATGGCTCACTGCTCTCGACGTAGGGCCCTCAGCTCAGAGTCAACAGCCAAGTGCTATGAGCTGAGAGCAAAAGCCGGTTCTCGAGAGCTACCAGCACAGAGCAATCCAGAGCCCTGCTCTGCTGAAAATCATTTATCACATGCTGTAAGATTTTCTATGGATTTACTGCAAGGGTTGTTATGCCCTAAAGAAATTAACATTAAGATTTACCGATAATAAATAGAAAATTTAAATGAATGTTTTCAGAAACGTACGTTGATCCATCAATCATACTTAGATTTCGATTACGTTTTACCAATCAAGACTGCTAAAGTTAAATCTCAATCGATAATCAATGTATTCAGCAGGCAATCATCAATCACAAATCGATATTACCTGCTGAATGCGCCCATTAATTGATACATAAATCTTAGCTAGGGCGTAAGAGCTTGTGTTTTGCAAGTGATTGAGTGTAAGTGCTTTAATGCAATCGGCAAGTAAATGAATAAAAAACTCACGACGGGGAACTCATCTACAGAGCACTTACTTGTCTTCACATAAAAGTTGTCTGTCACATGGAAACATTTTCCAACCGTTCGGTCATATGGTTCTTTCGATCCTTATGGTTTCGACACATACAGGCCTGTTCCGGTTTTCACTTTCGACACAATTTGTCGAATTCGAATTTGGTGAAGTGGTTGATGTATAAAAATATATAAATTAAATCGGCATAAAACCTTTCATTTTAAGTTCATCCTATTAAAAGGAAGTAGAAAGGTTTGAAAGGTTAAGGTTTAATACAGATTACCTTGATTGTTCACCAAAAAATGACACATGTATTAAATTCGAACTCACTAAAGGGAAAACCGGAACATGCCAGATAGATTTTATGCAAATACGGACAAAATCTGGCACAAAAATAAATGAGATTGCTCCTCTTGTGCAAATATTCGGTAATGTGAAACAAGCCGGATAAAGGAAAAAAAAATCAATTCAAATCCTAAAATATTGATTGGAACAATTTTTCTTTTGCTAATAACAAGTTTTCTGGTAATATTAGTCCAAATTCTTGGTGGAAATTAAAAACTTTTTCTTTACAAACTTGCTTACCAGGTCACCTTTACAAGCTATTGACGCCAGCTTTAAAGTAACTAGACATAAAAGAGCTTCTCATAAGCTTTAAGCTGTAGGTCCGAAAACTAGAAATTCTCCTATGAAATCCTCCTTTAAAATTCGTCCTAAGGCGATTCACCCTAAGATTAAGAAAAATATTTTCTCAATTATGGAAAACTTTCAAAGTTTCAGAAAAATGTTCGATAAATGAGAAAACGTTTTCTTAATTTAAGGGTGAATCGCCTTAAGACGGATTTCATAGGAGAATTTCTAGTTTTCAGGGCGAATTGTTTTACCAGTGCAGTTGTGGTCGAAATTCTTATATAACATTTCGTTCGGTGTTTATACTTGGCAAGGTCTTTTATTTGTATTTAAAATGACATTATATAGACATACATATATAGACTGCCATTAATATGTACCAGAAAGGTTCTAACCTCGTGGAATACTTGGTGATTCTCTTTTACTTAACCTTTCGTTGACATACGAGCTGGAGATCCCAGCTTTACCCAAGATTATTTTATGGTTCAGTTGGTTAATAGCACCCTATTAACAGTCAGTCAACGCAGCCCAGTTTTAACTTAAACAGCTGTTGAATCAACTTTTCAAACTTCAATAATTGTATTATGAGTGCATCTTTGATGCATTTTCATACAATAAATATTAAATTATTAAAAAAATTATTAAAAAAAGAACTTATAGATGTTTTACTGTCTACATTACTCTCTCAGCAAATGTGCAAAGTCAAATGACTTTGCTTGCATTTGTTTATGACCCACACACACACACACACGCAAAACTAACCAGCTGTCTATGACGGACTCTCTTGCTTTGGCTCACCTCAGTCGCAGCCCCCAGCCCCCAGCCCCAGCTCAGGCCCACAACAATCGGCACGTGTAAGCCATTTGTTGTCGCAATCACTAAACAAATGCAACTGACATATGTACATACACTCTCTCTCTCTTTCTTGCTCTCTCTCCCTCTGAGTGGGTTGGTTCTCTCAGTTGTTTGACCTGGTAACAGCAAGAAGTGTGCAATGAAAATTGCATTTACCTTTGAATTGTATACTTGACCAAGCACATTAATGCCACATTACGTATACGCAAAGGCGAAAAAAAAAATCAAAATTGAGAGCGGCATATTTATGACCAAGTCTGCAATCTCAGGGCATAATTTATGGATAAGCCTGGGGGGCGAAATGCAACATAATTAACCTATTATGATGCCGTTAATTGCCTAATTGCCAGAGCCCTTAAGTTATGGCCTGATTTATGTCTATCAGAGCCATTAATTCGTTCAAATTTTGAGTTTTAAGTTATCAACATTCGGCGGCGTTTGACAATTAGTCAGGTGTTTTAATTCAAATAACATGTTACCAACCGTTCAAATGGCACGACATAAATTTCATTTTAATATGCATTGAAGTTGTTGCCAGTTGTTGCATTTAAAAAGTTGTGCAATCGTTTTTTTTAGGCAAAGTTTTTAGTATCAAAATTGGTCAGGCACATGCAGATTGGTTACGTAGCTTTGAGTTTATCTCATGTCGATGTTATGTTTAATTGAAATTTCAATTTAGTCAAAAGCTATTAAGTTGTTATGAGTCTGAAGTAAAAAAATGTTAAAAAGTTTGTACTATTCCCCCCCCTATCAAGACTCATCGATTACTTGGCAAAACCGACACCAACCACATTTTGAGCCATTAATACACCCGCCAACAACCAACAACCACTTATGAATCATATCCATTGCCCATATCCCTTCAAAAGATCAAAGTAAATATTTCCTATCTACCGCACACACACATCAGAAATTGATTCTAAAATTTATTCCTAGGGTTGGTCACACAAATCAATTTCCCTGCTGGGCACTCACTCAACTCCACCATTATCTGCCAGCCTTTAAGGACACGGGCGTCATATCAACTGATTTATATCACAGTCACAGCAATTAACGCGAATGTAACGGGCGGCCGTAAAATCCAAAAGGAAGAAAACATAGCAGCGCAAAATTTTTGGTTTTTACGAGCACCGAAAACCTTGCGGCGGCCAGAGCCGGGCTAGAGAAACATGTTGGCTTGTAAGCTGCAATCGTTGTACTTGGTCGTCATCATCAACGTTTTTCGGAGCGCTCGTAAAACGGGCAAAAGGAAACTTTTACGATGGCACAGTCTAGCAAGCATCGAAGAAGTAAAGACAAAACCAGCCCCAGCATACCCAAACCATCTAATGATGTATGAAATTAGTGGATGACGTACAGTAGCCCAGCCAGCCAAATCCAGAGCCAATTGGCGAATTCAATCGCAGCCCGTCACGTTCTTGAGCAAACGGCCAACCTAAGCCCTAACTGTTGGCCACATATACCCAGTGAATCAGTATATGCTGATAAGAGCTTAAGCTTATCATCTCCATCAGCCAAAAAGGGCAGACAGCTTGCACAAGCGCTGATAATAATGATAAGCGATAAGTGGGGCATGTGCATTAGAAAGGGAAACTTCTGTCTAGTCTCCTTTTCGTTTTTATTTATATGGGAACTAAGTTGGTTGTTCTGCGTGCAGAATGAGCAATTGCAAGTTTTATTTAATTAATTTGCTAGACAAGTTCGTCAGCCAACCATAAAGGCGGCCAAAAACGATTAGCGCGTGACATTTGTCACTTGTCATGTTGATGAATTTTTGAGATGTTTGTTTGTGATTTACTAATTCTTTATTTATTTTAGGAAAATGTATAAAATACAATGAGGATTCGATGGGGCCGTTGTGTTGTGGTGCAGCGGGTAGGCCTGGGTTTGATTGCGCCACGGAAAAACCAAAAAAAAAATTAACAGTTTTTTTTTAAGACTCTTCAACAAAATTTATGGATCCCAGTCATAAAAGAGTAAAAATGTCGCACAAACCTAACTTTAATATACTCTGTTCCTCTCAAACTCTATGTTAAGGTGTGTGAAGTGCTGCCCATTGCCATTGCGGACGGTGCTGCCCAGCATAATTGTTTGTTTTAGTTATTACTCGACTATCGTTAGACCGATCTTTATCATACCTTTGGCGGTTCGTTATAAAAACTATGATTAATTAATCTGTCTAAATGGTAAACACTTTCCTTAATCAGTTTTTGGGGGCTGGGTGATCCGCCTGCAATTTAAAGAAGTTTTCGTCCCAAACAACTCGAACCTCCAACTCTTACCCTCTTTAAGATCTGTGCGTCTGACGGACTGGTGGGTATGGCCTTATCGGCTCTGCTGTTGATGCTGATCACGAATATATACTACTGTGAGCAAAAAGTTAGGTGTAAGGGTCAATTTAAACTTCGCGGGCCTAACAATTCGGGCAGGTTTTTTTTTTCGTGAGTTGGCAGGACTTTTGATGACTTCTGTGCCAAATTTCATGTGAATGTCATTATCAGAAATATATTTACGCTTGTGTTTTCCAAACGACCAAGAGTGCATTTTTCGATTTTTACAATGTCTGAGCAGAGAAGTGCCATCAAATTTTGTTTGCGGAATGAAATTTCGGCTGCGGAAACGTTGAAGATGTTGCGGAAGGCCTTTGGTGATTCCACCATGTCACAAAAAAATGTTTATAAGTGGTACAAAGACTTCAAAGAGGGTCGAGAAAGTGTGGATGACTTGGAGCGCTCCGGACGACCATCGACGTCAACAGATGACCAACACGTCAATGAAGTGGAGGAATTAGTGCGCAAAGATCGTCGGTTGACTGTTAGAGACCTTACTGATATGATCGGAATATCAGAAGGATCTGTGAAAACCATTTTAAAAGACCATTTGGGCCTACGAAAAGTCAAATCTCGTTTTGGTACCGAAAGTTCTCAATTTCTTGCAAAAAAGTCATCAAAAATTCGACGCATATCGTTCCGCAACCACCGTATTCGCCTGATTTGGCTCCGTGTGACTTCTGGCTATTCCCAAAACTCAAGAGACCACTTCGGGGAACGCGTTTCGAGTCGATTGAGGAGATAAAAGAAAAATCGAAGAAAGCGCTGATGGCTATACCGGAAAGGGACTATTTGGCATGTTTCGAGGATTGGAAAAAACGTTGGGATAAGTGTATTTTATCGGGAGGGGATTACTTTAAAGGGGATGAAATTGATTTAGAAGAATAAATAAAGATTTTTCATTCTACAAACAAATTCACCTTACTTTTTGGGAAATTCGTACTTTGAGTACAAAACGTTCTAAGGTGCAAAGTTATGAGATGAAAATAAAGTTCTTGATTCAGGAAATAAATGGATTTAGTTAAGGAAAACATGCTCTTATAAGAGGGAAAAAACCAAGAACATTTGACTCAAAGTGAGAACATTCGGTGTCAAAAACTAATCATGACCGGATTTTCTCACTTCAAGAACAATTTCTCACTTCGAGAACCTTGTTTTGAGAACGCAAAATCTTGATGTGAGTTGAAATGTTCAGTTTTTGAGAACATTTTAAACTCAAAAAAATTTGAGGTCTAGGGTCCAAGATCCAGTCCAGGACCAGAGGTCCAGTTCCAGAGGTCCAGGGTCCAGATCCAATTCCAGGTCTAATTTTAAGTCCAATTTCTGGTCCAATTCCAGGTCTAGGCCCGATTCCAGCTCTAAGAAAGAAACATTATTCGGACTTACTGGGAGTAGAGCTCAAGACGCCCCGCGAGCAAACTGTTAGCCCGTTAGGCTATTGCCCACTTCTGCAGCCACACGTCTGAATTGCTACTTATACATTTCGGTGATGAGCTGAATTGTGCTCATTTCAAGACCATTCGGAACATTTGTTCTCAAAAATTTGAGAGCACATTCTGTTCTTGTTTTGAGATAAATTAATCTTATTTTCTGAACACGATTTTACCCTCTGTGTACTTATTGTTCAAATCGTTCGTGTCTTCACTCATTGGTTTAAGTATGACTCAAGATCATGTCGAGTTAAATTAAGTCGGGCTTGAATCCAGAACTTTTCCCTTTTAAAACTTCGCTAAACCGGGAAATTCTTGTTTTAAGTATACAATTTGTCGTTTCAAAACTACAATGAGTCAGGAATTTCTTGATTAAAGAACAAATCGAGATAGATTTCAGAATAAGTCAGAATTTTCTTAAATCGAGATTGATCTGAGAGCGTAACAAGATGTAATTGAGTGCAAAAGTGATCAGATCAAAAGTGAAAATTTTAGAATTATTAACCAAAGATCTTAATTCGAACATTATTCTTTCTTAAACTATGAACCTAAAGTAGTTAATTGGATGATTATCATGCCTATGTCGAGCTCTAAAAGTTATTGAAAATATTCCAAGTTGTGCTTAACATATCAATAGCTGGTAAAGGTGAACGGTTGTGTAAGTTTTCAAAGAAATAACTTTTGCACAGAATTACAGACTTAACCAAATGCGCCTGAATCAAGAATTTTGTACTTAAATCGAGAATTTGACACGTGAAAGTAGCTTCTCTTCTTATTAAACTTATTGATTCGGAAAACAAATCGGAATAGATTTAAGAAAACCTTCACTTTCAACTTTGATTTCAGCATTAAACACGACTGATCTTATAGAGAATCAGAATGAAGCTTAGGGCGAAATGGGGATTGTTTTAAAAGTTTAGTTTTAAAAGTATATGGTTTATTATTTAGTTATTATTTATTAATATTTATTATCCTTTTAGATTATTTTTAAGTATCAAAGCTTTCAATCCTAGGTCTCATATGTTCAAAGTTATGCTGTATATTCTCATTTAATTAAGCTCTTAACATTATTAAGACCATCCTAAAGCCTTCATATCAGTTACAAGCCCATCTTGAAATTATGAATTTTCGAATTTTCTAACTAAAAACCATTTTTATTTCAGAATTTCGCAGTTAAATCAAAAATTTCATGAATCATTGATCTTTTGACACCGAAAGTTCTTTATTTATGCACGAAATATCTTCAGTTTCTTTGTACACAAAATGATCTTGAAATGAAGTATTATATTATAGGAAAGTATTCAAACCTTTTGGACTACATTTTTTTTACTTCGAATCAAGAGTTTTGAGGATCAATGTACTTTCGATACCAAATATTCCTAGTTCTAAGGATTTTCTACCTTTAATGACCTATTAGATTTTGGTGACAACCAGGTATAAGAATTTCATTATCTCTTCCCTCGAAATCCGCAAAAGCATCCCTAAATCCTTGATTCTGATTCTAATTATTTCGTAATTGTGTATTATAACTTTAACATTGTCGTGACAAGTCAATCAGGAAACAATTTTTAGAGCAAATGTCTTTCCTCATTTGCGTCCAACAGTGCATTGACCAGGTAGCATTTATTCAATACCACATCGTACCTCATAAAATTAAGTAATGACACAGAAACTTCCCATGTATTTTTAAATATTTTTGTTTTTAATCTTAAGTCGGCAAGAAAACCACTTAAAAACGCCTCGCATGAAAGCTAGCATGGGGAACATGTTGATGACATGCGAAAAAATCATGATTGTGATTAATGAGGTGCTCGCCCCATTCCCAACATGATGCAGATCATTCCACCTTCTATGCAGAGGACCTAATGCCCACATACCACAACGCTCAAGATCTGATAACCTAGACGTGCTGGCTAATTTAGCAAGATAGAGACTGGAGCAGAAGAATTTGCAAAGGAGTGGCTTTTTTTTCGGTAGAAAAACCAAGCATTGCAGCATTTTAATTAATACAATGTTAAATAATTTGAATGCCAAATTAGTTTTCTTAATATTTTTGGTTTTTTTTTTTTGATGAAACACATTGCCAAGAGCATTGACTAGGAGATGTAAGATGTAGCCAGTGTGAATAATAAATAATTTCACAGCATCATTAGCAAACTCCATTCGTTCCACTGAAGTGTACTCAGTGTTGGTAGTCTTAAGTTGCTTCCATACATAGGTGAAGGCCTGACATAGGCAGTGTCAATTGCTTGTTTGTTGAAATCAATGAACCTTCCCTTTGTTCTACTTAGTGTAAACAGGCCGAATATGGCAACTTGCCAGTGTGTATGTTCACATTCTTGTAGACTTGATTTTAAATATTTAAAAAAATTTTGGGATTATTCAGCTTTGTCCTTTGTTAAGTTAAATATTTACTGAATTTTAATCTAAATTCAGGGTCATCTTATTTCAATAATAGTAGATTTAGTGCGTTTGCTTGCTTTAAACTTGTATAAGATCAACAATGTGGATCGGATCAATAATATTGCACGTCTTAATAGTGTTTTATCGATAACCTATAACCTATTAACCTTACTAAATGTCTTGTAATGATACCGGAAAAAAAATCGATATATTAAAATATCGATATATTTCTGGAAACAAAAACAATTTATAATAATCGAATATTTTTCCTTGACAATTTATTAGGAATTGAAATTTTTTTTGGTCATCCGATGGATAATAATAATAGTTCTTTGATTTTAAATACATAAGCAAGCATCCTAAGTGTAGCAGTTCGGTAGGGGTTTGCTTCGGATCGATTCAGAGTCGGCTTGCATTATTGCTTTGTCGGATCGGAGATGATTTCTTCTGGTTGTTAGTATACTCTGTGTACCTTTGGTACACAGTAGATCTGAGCGCGTGAGCGAATTTTGTGTCACGACGTGAAAAATTCACGAAGTAAAAATCTCCTTACTCACGATTCACGTACGTAATGTTTTAAAAGTCTTGCGTCACTCTCGACTTACACAAGATATTGGGCCTTGTCTCCAATTGTCAGAGCTGAGAATTTTTGTGACACTTTTTACCTTTTGATATGTGATTTCAACTAATTTACAACTTTCATTTCCTTTCAAAAGGTTTCTTGTCTATATTTCTGTGACACATAACTAGGATTCAAAGCAGATTAACTGCAATTGAAAACGCCAATTTTTGAGGTTCTTGGAATTCTTGCAAATGTTGATTTCATTTCATTTAAGTGTTCCCATTCCATTTGGTCGGATAAGCATCACAAAACATTATGCATGGTTTCTAGTCATGCTCGAAACTCTTCGTCGTAACATGCACATCGTGACACGGTCAAATTTACGTCACGGGTGCAGCTCTATTACAGAGTAGAGTTGGGCCCGGAAATCGGTATAGTCTGGTCTATTGGGACCAGAGCGGGCAAACAAACGAAACGAAACGTTTCTGAATCGTTTCGTTTCTTTCTTTGCACAGAGCGAAATACTAATAAAACCCGAGAAAAGTAACTGTAACAAAAAATGAGTTCTGTTCAGTTTGCTCTCATCTTGATTTGCGGACAAAGGGAATCGGAACGATATGCAACGAGCGCGAATAGTTCGGAAACTTTTGCTGCTCAATTTGTATTTGTATTTGTATTGTTGTTTTTTTTTCTGTTGCTTACTTCTTTGTTTCTCTCAGCTTTGTTGTTGTTTCGTTCCGAAACGTTCCAAGGCAGTGCAGCTGTTGGGAGAACAATATTCCAATCGTTTCGTTTGCGCTCTTCGGCAATATAAAGTAAGTGGTTTCGTTTTCCCTGACTAGAGTAACAGCTACAAAACATATGAATCGTTTCTTAGCTTTCGCGAACGGTTCGTTAAACGTTTCGTTTGTTTGCCCGCTCTGATTGGGACTCGGGCGGGATGGGATCGAACTTAAAATTTTAGGTTGTGATCGGGACGCGACGGGCTTAATGCCAAGTCCCGAAATTTGTGGGGTCCCGATCTATTTTATTGGCCATTGCACGTTTAAGCACATCAATGAGAACAATTTTACGAAAAGTTCTTTAACGAACTAACCGAATGGTCACACTAACATACGTATGCAAACATGGGCACACCAAGAAGGAAGGAATTCAAAGGAAAACGGTCATACTTATAGTCGAAATTTTGAAGTTTTTTTTGTTATATTTCATTAAGAATTTGAATATTTATTTATTTAGTTTCTTCATAAATAAACTGAAATATTTTTGTACAATTTTGTCTAAAAAAAAATTGTCTTAAAATTCAAATAAATTTGTAAGGTCGGGACGGGAGGGATTGAATTTAAATTAGGGTTCGAGATTGGGACGGGACGGGATAGCTCCGGTAGGGACCGCAACGGGATCTCTATTACAGAGTATGACATCAACTCACTTTTAATACCGGACAAAACATTATTGGGAAACATTTGGTTTTCAAATATAAAGTTTTGGTTTCTATATGCCCAGGAGTTTACTATTTTAGATGGATTAGAAATTTTTTAGCCACATTATTAAAAAAAAAGTCCAGCTATGCCAAAAAAATAAGGTTTTGGGACCCATACTAGACTGAATCCTTCGAAAGTAATTGTAAAAATGTTTTTCAAGAACATTGTATTATAGGAACTAACGATTCTTCGATGTAACAATATTTAATAGACTCGATGTCTAAAATATGAATATGGTAAATTGTCGATTTCAATATTTCGGACAACCCTTCCCACGATCAACTCTGCACAAAACTGCATAGTTCAGGTTCCTAATTCCACAAATGCAAAAGAGTCCCAAAAATACCAAAGATACCAATCTAAAACAGAGAGATGTACTGTTTTAAAACCCGATTCGAACAATTACCAAACTAAAATGCACAGCAAAAATCTTGTACATTTCAACAAATCATACAAACTATTTGCGGTTTTGATATTGCCAAAAATTTATAGCAAATGTGCATTTTCCATCCATTTCCATTAAAATAATTATCTCAATTTAATTTAAAATTAGCATTTCTTTGTCAGCCTTAGCAAGTAATCTGCCTGTCAGAAAGGTGTCGGGGCGCCCCAGTCCAACAGAGAGACAATCTTCATCACCGTCTAAGTAGCCTGCCTGGGCAAAGTGCTTAAAAATAACATAAAGACAGAGGCACTACGCAAATTACACACTCACTTTATAGTTTTGTCTAATTTGTGCAAATAAGTATGTACGGTCGATTGTGCACAGGGCATGCCAGCTAGATTGACGCTTCATTTGAATTTGCTCCGAAAGTATTTAAGCTAGAAAGACCAGGTTCGAACGCTTCATACAACATTTTGTGCGCGACTCGCAACTGAATGACGTCGCCCCCACCCAAAATGCAATTCAAAGACTGCAGTGCACAAAATTAATGTGTAATTAAAATTAAATATTATTATTATTAAACAAATGACAGCCCATGTAAATAAAACTCAACGGTAGATGGAATGTTCATACATATTTAGTTGTTTTGGCTTGGCTGAGTTTGGTATCCAGCTAATTATTGTAAATGATTTGGAATTCCTTTGATATTTCTGCGACAACAATGTGCTCAGCACTCAACTGACACTTGGCACGTGTAACCTATAAACAGTTGACGTAGTCTCAGTTCGAATAACCCAACACGATTTGCGGTCCGATGCTTGGTGAGAGGGTGCACCCTCCATTTCATATGCCAAATATAGAGGCGCAGCAACAGTTTGCAGGAGGGTGGGACCAGCGAGCTATTTCTGCGTCCACGTTTCTAAGTACTTAGTATATGTGGCTATTTTAGTACCTCGAGACAAAATGGGGTGTATGGATATTGGAAAGAAGCTTAGTCAAAATGGGGGCACAAAAAAATTTGAATATTTGCAACAGCTTTCACTTAGGCAAAACATTCACCAAATATTCGCAAGTGTATTAAAACTTCGTGTTGACCAACTTTAGACTAATTCTCTCTAGCCGCCTCTGTGTTTGCCCTGTCAGCAGTTGTTGAGTTCTCTTTGTCCCTGATTCGTTGTCCCTCCCCTATTAGCAGTATATTTGTGTATTTATTTAGTTTGTCTATTCCTGTTGCTCGAGGGCGACCTTCAATTGGGGGGGTGGGTGTCAGTGCAAAATAGGGTTTCTCAAAAACAACAACAACAACGAGTGCACACATGTGCATTAATTTTACTTACAAAATATCGCAGTGTTGACAAATTTTGTGCCCAGAATCACGGCAATCCACTCCACCTAGATGTGATGCCTTCATTAAAATACCATTCTTACAGACAACCTATTAGAAAAAAGCAAAACGATTAAAGTCATCTGCGAAAACTTTTGGCAACGGTCGCATTCGAAACAGGAATTTATTTTTTCCTGTTGGCAAATAAACTAAAATGTAAG
This sequence comes from Lordiphosa fenestrarum, assembly GCA_035044985.1. Lineage (NCBI taxonomy): Eukaryota > Metazoa > Arthropoda > Insecta > Diptera > Drosophilidae > Lordiphosa > Lordiphosa fenestrarum. The sequence goes on along the minus strand of JAWNNO010002406.1, from coordinate 57,632 downwards.
TTGAAACATATATGCGGCACATTTGTACGTTGTCTTGTGCTTACATATCGAGAAATCAAGGCAATGCAAGTGCCAACTAAATGAGAAATAAGATGCTGCATATTGTCGCAAAGTCAAAGTCAATGTAAGACAATTGAGGTAATTATCGAACGTGCGCTTAGGGGCAATATTTGGAATGAGAAATTGGTTTGTACTTGCAGTTTTAAGTGAAATCAGAGAACAGTTCTATGAAAGAAATGCGGTTTACAAATTCAAAGTGGGAACTAAGTATAAAATTCTGCATGCCTTCTTAAAGTTTTTCGTTCTTTTTTTTGAAAATATGATAAATATAAGTGGTGCTGAAGTTGGTATACTAAAAAACTGGAACTTCTGTTCTGTCAATTTAAACAAACTTGTATTCTAATATTCCAGTTAAGCCAAAGACCGATTTCTCAACTTCTAAATAGCTGTCATATTGCTTTAGATTTTGCTCTGTTATGTTTAGGTAACTGTTAGTAGATTACAAAATACCCACAAATCTGCATAAATTTAAATTTAGTGTAAGGAAATTTCAGCATACTATATATTGAAAATTATTGTAATCGGAAGAATACACAGAGAAAACAATATATGTAAAAACCACATAAAAATGTAGGTTTTCTACAAACGTTTGACACGGATTTTCCACTTCACATTTTAACACAGAAAAAAACAAGAAAGAAAGTCGGTTAAGTCCGACTATAACATACTCTGTACCAAGAAAATTTGACTTTTGAACATAACTCCAAAACCGTTCATCCGATCTTCTTCATTCCTTTGGCGGATCGATAAGTTGTCCTAATAACTAAATTTGTCCAGAAGAAACAAGCCATCTATCTTCAAAACTGTGGGAGTTATGATGTTTTTTTTTAAATTGCGGGGGCGTGGCCAAAATTGAAAATAAACTTGATCTGCCTGCAGACATAAGAAGCATATGTCCCATACATGTCAAACCTCTATCTCATACCATCTCTGAGATCTGTGCGTTCATACGGACAGACAAACGGACATGACGGACATGACTCGGCTGTTGATGCTGATCAAGAATATATATACTTTATAGGGTCGGAGATGCTTTTTTCTGGATGTTACATACAGAAATACTCTATTTACCTACACTCAAAAAATTTATTTTCTAGTTTTTAGAAATGCACCCTAAATAATATTTCTTTCTTGTTTTTAAACAGTTTTTTCTTAAACTTAGAAAAAACAGCCCTAAAAAAGAATTTTTAGTAAATAATTTCCTAAATTTAGAAATTCGATTTATTTTCTTATATCTTATATTTAGGTTAATTTTTCTAGATTTTTTCATAAATACTTTCTTAAATTAAGGGCGAATTCGACCTTGAATTCAGAAAAAAATACATTGCAAATAGGGCCCTAAATTTTAGGGAGCATATTTCTTAAATTTAGACAAGCCATTTAGAAATTCGCCCTAAAATATAGACAAAAAAAAAGTCTAGCAAATCGCCCTAAAGAATAGAAAAATATTAAGAAGACACCCCTTGTAATTCTCAAGTACGAATTCCGTGCATTCGGAATATAAAAGGGGCAACTAATATTTGGCAAGCTGAGAAAATCGCCCTAAAATATAGAAAAATAATCTAGAAAACCGCCCTAAAATTTAGAAAAATAGAAAAAGGCACCGCATGTAATTCTGAAGTTCGAATTAAAAGAGCCAGCTGAGTGATTAGCATTTGACTGCGTTATTTACTATCGTCACGCGCGAGCTTGTTAGTCGAGTGCGGTAAGATGCCTTTCGTGTTGAAGTTTCCCCGAGGTCCCGAGTTCGAGTCCCAGGCTAGGTAAAGTTAAAAACTAAAATAATGATTAATAGTAGTGAACCAACAGAAAAAAAAATCCAATAAAAATAATATATAAGGGGTTATAGGCTTCTCAGTGTTGCTTGCAGTCTCCTTCCTCTTCTCTCTCCAGTAATTTTAGAAAGTCTCAGTCTTATTTTTAGAAATAATTTTTCTAAAATATATTGCGAATCGCCTTTGATCCCTTTTTAAGGGCGAATTTCTAAATTTTAGGGCGATTTTGGCTGTTTTTTTTTTTGAGTGTACGGTACAGAGTATAGAAACGAGATAGCCGGGATTTAATCCATCTCAAAAGTTGTCAGAAGTCAGTGGATCCCAGTTTTTCTCATTTTAAATTCGAAGAGGATTGACTTGAATTCGGATATCTCGGATCTAGTACGACTTTTGCTTCAAATTTCAATCCGAAGGCCGAGATAAAATCAACTTTTTTAAACTTGATTTTATCTGCCCACTTATTTTTTCAGTGTACATGGCATGTAGCTTTTCGACATGCCACTTTAAGGACCCAAAAAGACAAAAACTATTTTTTAAATACAACTATTCACAAACTTACTTACTTACACAAGGAAGTGGTGGAAGGAGAAGCTGAGGAAGGCGGAAGTCATCCATCTAAAAAGCCCACAACTTAAATTTATTTGTTTCGCTCGCCTTGTCTAGGGTTCGAACTTATTACTCACTTACCATGTCTCTGCAATTTAAGCACACACGATTGCATCTCAGCGCATACGACTATCAAGCACTCGCGCGGCATTCCCGTAAATCAAACACAGAAAAAAAAGGATCCAAAAAACAAACATTTGGAAGGGATATGTCTTAAATATCCTTTTAATCATCCAGCGGAGCTGCAAAATCATCCAAATGATCATAATTTTTCATATCCTTTGGATGATTTTTAGCTCAGTTGGATGATTTAAAGCATATTTACGTCATGGATTTAATATCCTTTTTTTTCACTGTGCTTTGACGGACGAATGCATCAAAATTTTTTGTACACTTTTTATACGTAGCACACATTCGAAGCTTTAAACTTTAACTTACATGTTGGGTTTGAATCAGGGATCGTAAATAATGATAATTCGTACATTATTCATTCTAAAAATTTATCATTTTGGACTTCCCGTATGAAAAAATCTATCATAATAAAAGACGGTTCTATTTCGCTGATCTATTCAATTCCGCAATGACTTTTATTTTATTGTTCAATCGATAAAGATTATTTCTTGAGTAAAACGAATCAAAAATCAAAAAGAATTATTATTTTTTTAAAAACCGGAATTTAATTTATATATTCCAACTTGGCAATGGTATTTATTGGTTCGACTTGATTCACTTACTAGGGGTATGCACCAAGCAAGCCACAATTTCTTATAGTCCAATATAAATAATATTTATAATTATTATTACTGAGTTTTACTTTAAAAATGAAACTATATTTTGAGTAATAAAATACAAATCATCATTAAAGTTTGATTTTTATAAAAGAACTCATAATGATTACGGTCCCTGGTTTGAATAACAACTTTCTAAAGTTAAGTCTGCCCTGCCCGATATCGATATAACTGTTATTTAGTAGATTTAATGTTTAATAGCCTCTCCTGATGTTAACTAACAGATCATTAACATTAATGTGAATATTTTAACTATATGCTAGCAAATAGCGCATGTGGCTCAGAAAACTATGCAGCGTTTTTTAAAACCTTTATAACTCCTGCCATTTACTACCAGATCCTTATGAAAACTTCAAAGATTGTAGATATCGGACACCTAACTTTTTCGAGAACGCGCTTAAATGATTAAGATTTCAAGGAATTAAGGGCTATACTTGAACAGAAAGTAGTTTTTGATCGCATTTCGAACTTCCCCTTACTTCAAAAGTCTCACATTATGACTCTCCGAGTAGATTTCAGGATGAGTCGCAACGATATACTCAAGGCAGGGCTTTAAGAATTGAGATAGGGTAAAGTTAAGATAATACAAGAACAGAAATCAGTTTTAAAATGATTTGCAGACTGCCTTAACCTTAAAAGTTTGGAAAAAGAAACTTTTTCTTTAGATTTAAGGGTAGATCGAGACCTAATAGTCAAGAAAGGTTTTAAAAGCCTTGAGCCATAATACGATTTTACCAACTATTCAACTTACCTGCCATACTTTTGAAACTCCCACAAACAATAACTACGCAAAAAGATTTAAGCACAATTCGGGAAATTATCCTTAATACACTCTTTAAGGGTACAGATTCGGCAAAATTAAGGGCAATCCTAGAATAGAAATTATTTTTGATAATTTTTCAACTTGCCGAAACTTAAAAAGTTCGAAAAATAAGTTTCCACAGATCATTAGCATCAATATGAGTGTTGACAAAAACTAATCAATAACTGATTTTCCCACTTCTAGAACTTGTTTGGAGAGCGCCAAATGTTGATGTGCGTTAAGTTCCGTTCTTGAGAGCATTTTAATCTAAAGTTCAGATCCAATTCCTAGAGCAGTTTTAGGACCAACTCCAAGTTTAATTTCAGGTCCAATTCATGGCCCAGTTCCGCAGAGATATCGCATGTCCAACACTCCACCTACCTTGGTTAAATTTTGTCGGATTTACTGGAAGTAGCTCGTTAGGCTATTGACCGCTTCTGAAGCTGAACGTCTGAATGGCTGCTTATACTTTTCGGTGCTGTGGTGGAGCTGAGCTCAATTGTGCTCATTTTAAGAACATTCGGAACTTTGGTTCTCAAAAATTTGGGACAACATTCTGTTTTTATTTCGAGATGAAATCTTACTTTCTGAGTCGAGCTTTTCCTCTGTGTAGAAAACCAAAACTTTTGTATGGTATTCAGATCAGGGCTGCAAACCGGTTTTGAACCGAACCGATTCGAGCCCGGAATTCCGACTTTCAGATTACTGTGAACCGAACCTCGAATCGAACCTCTTAAGGTACTAAAGCTGAACCTGAACCTGTTCCGAACCTATAATTTCGGTTCGGTTCAACAAAAACTAAAGACATGAAAAAATTTGACCTATTTCCTAGCAACTTCTTCTCTTATACTGATTATTCTGGAAGACAGAGTCTTACAATCTGCAGGAAAGTTTAATGCAAGCATCTATAAAAATGTTCAGAATTACCATTAGAATCCCTACCCAAATAAGCTTCTGTTTTTTAAGATCCTTTTCTCCAAAGCTTATTGAATTATTCACAAAATAAGAGCTTAACGTTACTGTGGAAACACTTTTGGTATGTAAATCGACACAATTTCCTTACAGTTTATTTCGTTTTCAGGTCGACTACTAAAAAAAACTTGTATCAAGCTTGGGCTGAACCAAGGCACGAACCAAAACCGTTGACCAAAAACCTTGAACCACAAAATTCTGAACCTGAACCGTTTTTAAATTTTGGCTCAAACCCGCGAGCCGGACCTCCCAAAATATTTTTGGGTTTGCAGCCCTGATTCAGATTGCTGTATAAAATATGTGGAAGTTATTTGGAAATCCGCTAATTTTCTCATATCATAGGGTAAAGATCTAATTTCAAGAATTGTATTTTTATTTTACTTGAAGACCCTACAAAAAACCGCTACGCAGTACAATGTTTCCCTTTGTGCTAAAAACAATTGCTCTAGTGGTTTATATACACATACATAAGTGTGTGCACTTGCACTTCTCATTATACTATAACTAGTCAAATAGTTGTGTACGTAACAAACATTTGATAAGCCCGCTGGCTCGAGTTTCCCTACGTGTGGTCAAACAAGTTGATAACTAAATGGCACATGTAAGAATTTAATTTAATTAAAGTGTCTGCCCTAACAAAAAATAATCAAACGCATAAAGAACACAAAAACTCCCATCGTTTGCCGTAATCTTGGTTAATTTGTATACACACAGAAAACAAACGAAGAACAGCGACAAGCAACTTTATTACCGGGAACAACTTCAAGTCAAATGTTAAGTTCAAATAGTAAAACAAAATTTTGCCATCATAAAAATAAATCTAGAGAAAAAGCTTGCTGCTTTTTTTTCTCGATAATAAAAATAAAAAACTATATAAATGCATGCAAAGTGCAATGCAGGAGAACGCGATGGATATGCATGACAAAAATTATTACACAAGTTCAAGTGAGTTACGACTGCGATTACGAAAATGACGAGGACGAGGACGAGGAAATCTTTGGCCTCGCCTCGTATTTCTTTTTGCTATTCTTTATATAACTCGTAAAGTCTTACGAAAATTGCAAACGTTTTAATTTTGAGATTAAAACTGCTTTCGTGCCAAGCTTAACAAGCTTAACTTCCGCCTGCGACATCCTTATCCTTCTCGAACTCGTAAAAAAGCTCCATGCTACATGCTACATGCACTTTTATTAGCTTTTACTGCCATTGTCTTGACGAATGCACAGCGGAGCAGCGCTGGGGTCCGTCTGTGGGTCCGTCCGTCTGTGTGCTAACCCTGCAAATGAGCTGCAACGATGAAAGCTCTTACGTGGGTACAACAAATAAGAAAGAGGTGAGCCAAGCGATATTGGCTAAGCTGACAAGTGGAAGGAGAGTTTAGTGTTGGGATATTTAAGTGAATTGAAGGTGAGGCAATGAATAACAAATGCAAACGGGTCGGTACAATCTGCTGAGAGTTACTGAAAGGGGTTTCCCCTTTTTGTTTTTTTTTTTATTGTTTACCAGAAATCGTGTTGAGGGCTCCTCCTTCTCTCAGTGGCCGGTAGTTCTATGGCAAGAACACAGCTTCGTTTGTTACTTTGGGGCATGCTGGTCAAGCCTAAATATTTTCGCAAAAGTTTGTATGAAACGTGATGGAGAAATCCCAACGTTAGTTATTAAGAATTACCCTATGGTGTTAGTCAAACTCTGCGGCCTATGCCAGCTCTTGCAAGCAATCAAAGACAAAAATTTCTTCAAATGGGTCTTTTTACCACAGATTTTAATGACTGCATATGGTTAGGTCATAATTGGTATAAAAAAAGTTCCAAAACGTCAATCAACTCAACTGAAAATCATTTTATCTAACATTCTGATGATGTTAAAGCGGAATATTTATGTGAAACATATATACTCAAGATAACGCAGTCTGAGGTTTTTAACTCACTTACGTCTGAGATTACTCAGACAACTCTAATTGTTATCTTTAGTAAAGAAAGCCAAATGGAACTAAAATGTTTGTAGTGACCAGTAAAACTTAAAAAAGTCAAGAGCTTTTGAGCTGTGGTAGCGCGAATACCTTTAACTTTGCTCATTGTGGCCTCAACATCCGGCTACAAGGACCGTTTGGTATTCTTCAGCCCGGACATATCAGCTGATGTAAGGATGTAAGTGTTTCTCTCTGTAACATTACTGAAGCCACATTTCACATCTGTAGAAAGATGGGTAGGCATACTTCCCAGTTCAGTCGAAAGTAGGCATTACGACTGACGGAAAAGTAATGAGCTACAACTGCTGCTTTTCTGTAAAGGGATAGTAAACAGACTGCGAACAATCCGCATAACAATTTAAACGAAGTTATACGCATTTGTAAAGGGAATCCGATCTAGCATACATGTTTTATTAATAGTAATGCAGGATGTGCACTAGGCATATGACTAAATTTTAGAATCAAATTTACATGGTCCTACACGACGGGAAATACCATCAGAATACTAAATACACGAATCTTAGGTCTGTTGCGCGAAAAAACTTTCCGCAGGAATCACGACAAAGTCTGAAATCTTGGTTTTCGAGGAATAACTTGAGAAATACTCATCCTAGAGGGGTCAAATACTCCCGCGACCCCATACATCGTCCATACATCAAAAAGCTCTACGACAGTTTTTATACCCGTTACTCGTAGAGTAAAAAGGGTATACTAAAGTCGTGCAAATGTATGTAACAGGCAGAAGGAAGCATCTCCGATATCATAAAGTATATATATTCTTCATCAGCATCAACAGCCGAGTCGATATAGCCATGTCCGTCTGTAAGAACACCTAGATCTCAGAGACTAGAAGAGCTAGGGCAACCAAATTTTAGATGGTAGCTAGTATTGTCTGTAGGCAGATCAAGTTTATTTCAAATTATGGCCACGCCCCCTCCCGCCCCCGCAATAAAAAATATTGAATAACTCCCAAAATTTTCAAAAGGATCGGATAATAAATGGCCCAGTTAAAAAAATGTTGCATACTTATCCGAGCTGAGCTGAGTAACGGGTATTTCGAAGTCGGGCAGGGCCGACTTTAACTTACGATCTCGTTTAACCTGGTCGCCATACAAAAGTTGATTCGTTGTGACAAAACAAATTTACATTTTCCATTTATGTTATTTGTTTGGGTATTACAAGAAATGAATTTTAAGTTCAGAGTGTGTGGTGTTTTACCAAGGGGATAAATGTCTTGAATAATTTTTATTGCAAGTTCTGCGCAGATGTTGCTGGTTCAGAATGGCAGAGTCCTCTTTTACCCAATGTTTTTGAAAGCAACCATGTGCTCTTGAAAAAGGTGTTAAAGACTGCAGCAAGGTTTCAAAATCGTTTCCATGGAAGCAGTGACTTAAAAACCAAATGTCGTACCAGGCACCAGATATGAATTTGCAAATTTCTCAAAGTTGATTTGCGATATTTCGGCATCAATATAAATGATAAGATCGCAAAAATTGCTCTTGAGTTCCATCGAGCACTACTTATTCCTTTTGTAACTAAATCCACTGCATTTTTCGTGGAATAACGTTCTGCCTTAAATGTTTCTGGTGGTTCATAGTCTTCTGTGTCATCCGTGTCCTCTGTGTCCCCTGGTTCATTTTGGGCTACTGCAAATTCTCTACACGTTTCATATTTTTGAGCGTTTAACTTGCTAATATCGAAAGCTGTATTCAAAGCTAAGCTTTTCCCACTGCGATATTTTGAAAATGTATGGTATTTTCCGACAAGCTTGGCAATTTTTCGTTCAACTGAAGTCACAGCGATAGTAGGTACATAAAGTTTGCTCCACAAATTAATTAATTCCAGGGCTATAATTTTTATACGAGTTTTTTTTAATCTCCTCGTGATTAGCCAATGCAAAAAGTCTGCCAAGTATAACAGCCTTCATTGGAATTTAAGATAATTCAGCTATATTGCCCTTAATACTAGGAAACTCTCGTAGTTTTTGAAAATACGTTTTTTTCCCATTTCTTTGCATTTTTTCTTACTATGGTCAAACTACTGCGAAACGATATTTTTGTGATAGAAACAATTACGACAAAAGAAGTGCTATTTTTATATTTGATAACAAGGCAACGACCTATTTTTCCTTTACCGTGTGCTTCAGCTTATATTAATCGATACCATAATACGAATCAACTTTTGTATGGAGAAAGTTGCGTATCGTAAAAGTAAGTTGGGTCGTGGAAATATTTGACCCCTCTAGGATGAGTATTTCTCAAGTTATTCCTCGAAAACCCAGATTTCAGACTTTGAAGTTATTCCTGTGTAACGCTTTTTCGCGCAACAGTCCTAAGATTCGTGTATTTAGTATTCTGATGGTATCCCCCGTCGTGTAGGACCATGTAAATTTGATTCTAAAATTTTGTCTTATGCCTAATGTGGCCAGGCATATGGCAAAGTAAACCAGATTGTATGGGATTATTTCCGTCATACTAAAGGCAAAGTAATGCAGGAGTAATCCATTATGTAATCTCGATTTGCCCCGCTGGGTTACTTCATATTGTTACTTACTCTTATACGCTACTCTTTAATTACTCTTATGAAATTCAATGACATGGATCATATCGACGTCCTATTGCATGACCGAAGCTTGCACATTTTCTGAGCTCTATTGATAGTCTGAACTGTAGCTAGAAGTGAAACTTTAAAAAAAATGCGAAAAGCCAATAGCTTTTTCGTAAATACCATTGAAACAAAACCAAGGTTCGTCTAGCAATAAAAATCAAGTTGTAATCTAAAGCTGAAGCTCAAAACGTCTGTGAGCCACTAAACCGAACCATTCCGCATTCTCGAACACGGAGAAACAAATCATTCTATAACCAAGATTATAGTCTCGAAATGCACAAAGCCGTGGAAGTCTAAACCCAAGATTATAAACTCAAATCAAAACGATTTTAAGATAAAACAATCCACACTAAAGTATGAAAAAGAAAAGGCAAAAAAAAATAAAAAAAAGACAAAAAGTAGAAGAAAGTTCAGTCGAACCTCCAAGTCTTACCATCTCTGAGAATATATACTTTATGGGGTCGGAGTTGCTTCCGTCTGGCTGTTAGATATTTTTGCACAAACAAAATATACTCTGACATAAGTCATGTCTTAAAAAGTTTTCAAGAAAATCCATTTACTTAAAGCAATAACTCTTCGAATCTGTAAAACATTTCCATATCCACCAATGAAAACTGCAAAAACAATGCTTCGGATTCCACGTTTTCGATGATATTGAACCGCCTGATGTGACCAACTGGTGCCAGATCGCACAAGACAGAAGCAAGATCTTCAAGCGGTTGTGACTGAAATATTAACACAAAGAAGAGGAAGAAAACATTATCATTTTTTTTTACAAATGGTCTTATTGCCAGTGAATTGATAACTAAGATAAGAAGGATTGCCCAAGTTTCATAGTTCTAAAATCCAAACCGAGCTTTCAATTTTTTTAAAGAGAAATTTTTCTTATTTTAGAAATGTTTTAAAATATGCTAAAAGTAAGCTAAAAAAAAATATATTCAAAATAATTCGTAAGTTGAAACAATTTTCATTGCTGTCGCCTATTTTGAAGGTATTTCATAAATTCAAGCATAAATTCTTTGCTCATTTGGGCAAGTGTTCATCTTACAAATATTTTTGACAAATGATGAAAATAGAATCATTTCAATTCGTCTGCCCCCAAAACCTCCACCAACAACAAACATTTCGTCAAACTGAATAAATTCGTGTGTGGAGTGTTATCATCAACCAGGACTGCATAAAGAAATTTATCCAATTAAAGTTGTGAGTTTATAAAATCTACAATTGAAATCTTTTAAGTATTTTAAGATTTATATATATAAATTAATTCAAATTCAAATTTCCAAACCAAGACTTAACTTTGGGGTTGCAATATATTTAGGCTCTTTGGCCTTTAAAATTCATTAAAATACCAATAAATGATTCTAGTTTTGCCTTGTTTTTTCCCCAGTGTAACAATTGTTCCATCAATTTCTAAGTCTAATTCATCATCATGCCATCTGCATCTACATCTGCGTCTGCTGTGGGCACATTAAAACCCTGTTTTCAACCAAAGAAGATTTTATGGTAGTGTGTCTGCTTGGTTTGCATTTGCATTAAACTTTGCCACCACCACCTCCATTCCCTGCCAGCACCCATACAATCTCCCAATGCATGCCCACCAAGCATTCCAATGCTTGCTTCATTTGCCACATTGCTCGAAGCTTGAGCTTCTTCTCATCCAACCGTCTTTATATTCCCGCTTACTCCTTTCTGCCATTTTGTGGATATGTCGATTTATTATTTTTTATTGTTGTTACGTTTTACGACTTTGCAGCTCCTGCTGCTCTTTTTACTCTCCGCTGTGCCGGATGCTGCCGGCAAATCTACAGATATTTGAAGATATTACCGCTTCGTCGGTTTATGGGCACATTCAGGCGCACTGGCAGTTGCCTCATCTTTTTCGGTAGCTGGCCAAAATGCAACCAAAAATTTTATCAAAATATATTTCGTCAGCATTTATATGGCACAAGTTAATTTTACAACTTGGTGTCAAAGTGGGCAACGTTGGGAAAATCCATGGATATGGCGTTGAGGCTTTGGAGCGAGGTTAGATAGAACTTTAAAATGTTGGCAGCAATTGTGATATAGGTCTGAGTCTGAGCAGTTTTTGTTTGTTTGTTCTATTGAAAACAAAATGCATATTTTTTAAAGAGTTTGAATCGTTTTGCAATTGAATCAAATCGAAAACCTAAACACCTTTCGGAAATGTTCAAGAATTGCACATAGATCTTCCTGCGATAAATAGCTTGGTGCTTTTAGGCGAGTGGAGTGAGGTAAAGAAAGTAAGAGAGGAGAGCAAGCACATTTGAGAGAATAGCGTTGAGCCTGCTCATGCTGCACGGTACTTTGCAGAGAACTCACACTGAAGCCACCTTACCGCTCTTGTTGTATCATAAGCCTGCTGTTACAGTTTTGTATGTAATGGGAGAGGGGTGTGCGGGCAAGCTATTGCACTCATGTTGCTTTGGAATTCCCAAACAGTTATGGCATTGCTGGCATTTTCGACTGACAGTTGACAGACAAAGACGGATGCTGCTTTGAAGTGTTGTGTATTCCTCGAGCCGGCTTTAACTTGCTACATGGTTTAACAATTGATTTTCAATGAAATAAATTTCAACAAAATGGAAGGAACAACTGATTTTAAGTTGGAATCTGTGAAGCTGTAAAGTAAACGATCTTTTTTGTTTGCTCTTGATTCAAGAATGAGAAATCGTAAATTTGAGTATGTTTAGCACTTGATTCAAGAACTATTCTGCTTGATGTGAGAATGGTTCGTACTTAAATCAAGTATTGAAGCTCTTGGATCAAGGAAACTGGGATCAAAAACTCATACTTGGATCAAGAATTTCGCTCTTGGATCGAGAATTTTCCCTCTTATCGAACTATTTATCGCGAAAATTCTTGATCCAAGTATGAATGTCTTTTTTTGTTATCTAAGTGTATTTGATCCATTCACTAATATGTTTGATAATCAGTCGGGCGCGTGCCGTGTTTTTTTCGTGATTCAGACGCGCACGCCCTAACACGTCATGTTCTTGTTGCAAGATAAGATTTCGTGCGTGCATGTGCGTGTCAGTTTTTAGTAACAAGTCACGACATAAGCTGGCTTCACTTAACTCTAGAGAATACTCAGAAATTTGTATGTTTCAAAGAACCACCGATGTCCATATTTATGTCTTAACGCACAACAAACTACAATAAAACATTGCACACCGAAATTGCTAGACTTTCTTTAGATATTCGAGCTTAAATCGAGAACTCTAAAATCATTGGAAAGGCGTATTGTACTCTCTATCTTCATCAAGTAGGTTTCTTTTTAGTAAAGAGAAACAAAATGTTGAGACAAAATAGTCTTAGACATTTTGGCAGATTATTCTAACTAACACATGAACTTTACCGAAAAAAATTCGACAAAATTTGATGAATATAGATGAAAATCAGAAGAAGAAATAAAGTCGTGCGTGTCGTGTCGTGTTGTGTTTAGAAAATGTTTGACCATGCGTGTAGTGTGCATGTTTTAGATACGCCATTCGTGCTAGGGTCGTGTCGTGTTGAAAACATTTGACACGCGCCCATCTCTAGTTCGATGCCTACACAGAGAAAAAATAGAATGATTTTCGGTAACCATTTGAAAAAAATATGTCTAAATATCGTTTTAATCATCCAATGGAGCAGAAAATCCTCGAAGGACATGAAAAACTATGATCATTTGGATGATTTTGCAGCTCCGCTGGATAAACAAAAGGATATATAAGACATATCCCTTCCAAATGGATCTTTTTTGGATCTATTTTTTTTTTTGTGTATTGGAACATTTCGATACATTAATAAAGTCAACTTCCTTCTTTCTGTTGATTTGCGGTGATGGTACATTTTCAGTTATTTATATAAACTATGAAAGCAGCAGAGTATTATAAATTACAGTCAGGCTCGACCGACACTTTATACACTTCAAAAGTGTATTACTATTTTGCCTAGAAGCTTGTAGCGCATAGGATGTACCATCTCAAACGTCAAAGACCATATATATTCTTGATCAAAATGAGCTTTGTTCTTCCTTCTGTTTGTCTGACTGTTGATACGCGAAACTAGTCTTTGAGTTTTAAAGATACAGAGCTGAAATTTAGCAAAGAGTCTTCTTATGGCAGCACTCTGCTAATATGTCAGAACGACCCGGATCGGATGACTATGCCTTAAGAAAGCTCGGTTTTAAGTGTGGTAGAAAAAATTAGCTATGCTTTCTCGTTCAGTTGCTTTAAAGTCGTTCAAAATACTTAAGTAAGGCATTTATATAGCTGACTTGCTTGAATTGGCTCCAACTGGTTAAATTACTTTTCCGATTGAATGCCAGATTTCGGAGAGTAATTCACATATATAATATGTTTATTATAAAGAAAGTGTGAAAGTCACAGTTTATATTTTTAGCCTTAACTACTTTAAGTCTGACCGGTTGAGATTAAACTCTTTTATTAAAAAGCTGCATGTGTTTAGCACAATCTTACTTAAAACCAGAGGTCCCAAAAATCAGTCCCCTCTTTGTCATTGCCAGAAATTAACCATTTTCAGGCGTCACATACAGCCATGCTCCCATTTTCGCTTTCGCAAAAACTTTGCGATTTGATCACCAAATCGTAAAAGTTGGTGCTCCGACATTTGGAAATCGCAAAGTTTTGCCGTTTTTAAACCGGCGACATCTGAGTCCGTGAAATGAAAAGTAAATGCAAAATACAGGTTGATGCACAATCAGACAGCCCACGGAACTATTTCAATTCAGTTCTTTAACCTTTTTAGATTTGTCTTACGGACTCATCCACTCAATTAGCATTGAGGCAATATTTTATACAATTATTAAATAGAGATACACAAAATTGAGCGAGATGGAAAACTGACCACAATAACAAAGTGCTGGCAGCATACAATAGGTTGAGGCAAGACCGAGACATTTCTCTTATATTTTTTTGGTCATGGTCGTGAGCTGAATATAGGTTGAGAGTTATTTAAGTGCTATGCTTAAAACTTTTTGATGTATGCCTCCAAAAGGGTTTTGCTTTTGGCCAGACTTTAATTGGTCTGTAAGCCTAAAAAAAGACCAATTCTCCAGGGCTAGAATGTTTCTTACAATTTGTTTATAATTAAAGTGCTCTTTAATTGGCCCGTTTTTTTGTTTTTGTTATTCAGTTACACACACTGAGTGAGTACATATATAAGTTGTTTCCATCCAGAGAAGAAAACATAAGATGCAACCTGCGCACGAAGTGGCTGCCTTAAAGTCATTGAAGCTTAGTTCCTGGAACCATGTAATGCCTGCAATTGGGTGCCAGGCATATACATACGTATGTACATAAACCCTCCCACCGGCTGGAGCCAGTGAGCAGCTGCAGCAGCCCACTTCGTGCCTGCATACAAACTCATAAAAGGCGCAAAAAAAACGACGATGAACACTTTGCTAACGACTTAAACGACCAGCAGAGATGCGATGCAGGATGAGGTCGAGGACGCGGACGAGAACGAGGACCTGAGAAGAGAACTCTCAGCGACAAAAAGCCGATGCTCTGGCATTCGTGCTGGAGCCGAATGTAGAGTCAGCTGCACTTTGGACAGTAATAAAAGTAATACAGACACACATAAGTGTACATATCTACAAGTATTGTATATTTGTATATACATAGATAGCTAGCTGGCTCTCCTCCTTCTTTTTTTGACCCTGCGCAGAGTCAGTTTATGCGCGTTAATGGCATCGTTTACTGGCTAACTGCAATGTATAACACCAAATGGGTGTGGCAGCAGTTGTGCAGCAACAACAGCAGTTGCACCTACATCCACACCAAACAAAAAAGGAGACACAAATGCCACAAAATGGTAGAAAATATTAATGTCAAATGGGCGGCGCCTCTTAATGGAAACAATCTATGTATAGCCTTGTTCAATTGTGGCAAACATTTGATAATAATTAACACAATGTAAACACTTTGGTGATATCTTGTGGGTTTTGAGACATCAAATAACAAAGAGCAACACAGAGCAAACATGTTTCAATTTAACTTTGGGAACAGTGTCTATTTTCGACTACTTGTGTTGTGAAGGGGCAGTTTAAAGACTCTGGGAAGTCTATGCAATTATAGTAATGAAAAATGTACCTAAATAACAATGTTTAAAGATAATACACTCACATTGGTCAATGTTGAAACAGATTTAGGTCAGATGGTACAATTCTGATATTCGATCTTGGATGGAGCTCCCTTTTAGACTAAGAAATGGTACCAAAAAAGAAGTATTAAATCCTTTAAAGTTAACCCACAACGCATACAAATTCTATTTTAAAGTGACGACGCAATCTAGCAAACGAAACCTTGAATATTTCAATATTATAATGATCTGTTTTCAATCGCCACTTTAAGACTTAAGATAAGTTGTTCAACAAAACTAGTCAAGCCAATTTCTTTCTACATTGATCGTTTTGCTATATTTTTACCAGTTCAGCAAGCCGTTTCAATATAAAGTTTTTATATTGTACTTAAATTTCTTAAAAAGATCTATAGTACAGCCTAAGGTTCGGTTCGGGGACCGTTTCCGGGACCTAGTATCTTAGCTTCTTAGATCGTTGTAGCCTTTTATTTTGGTGAGCTTAGGCGAATCTTAAGACATCTTTCGTGTATTTCTCTCATCAAGTACCATAAAACAAAATAATTCGAAAGTTACAAAACCAAGTGTTCTGTTCAGAAGGACAGAAGGCAGAAGCCCAACTTCGGTGGTAGAGAGGGCGGCTCCTGGCTTATTGCGCTTCAAGTAGACTCACACCTCCGCGTTTGTAAGCTGCTGGCTAACGCGAGCGGTGAACCCTGCCTAGAGTAAATAGGAAAGTGAAAGTGAAAAGTATTTCACCAAAGAAAACTTCTACAACAATGCCTCAAATAGGGACAACTACGACCTACTTCCTAAAGCATTAGTTTTGGTTAATTAAAGGTTTAATTGTAAGTATTTGACTTAAAATCGATCAAATTAGGTAATAACTACACAGAATACAAGATCCAATTGGAGTAAATAGTTTTGAATATATCCTATTTTTATCAATTATGTATATCCTTTAAATGGTTTTAAGCTCTATTGGATGAAAATCGAAGATCAATTTCACATTAAATGAATATTTTAATATCCAAAAATAGATATTAAAAAACATTAATTTCAAATGGATACCAAAATCCAAATGTAGAATTTTGAATATCCTTTTTTTTGCTCTGTGTAGATATAAGGTATGTATTAAGAGAGTCTGAGAGGAGCTCGGCTTGGTCCTTAGGGCTGTGTAAAGCCAAGAATTAAGTGCGCTTTTCCTACTGTTTGCATAGACACCTTAAGGTCGGAAATATGTATCTAGAGCAACTTAGGCCCGATTTCTCAATGTCCGGTTGGTCAACTTGACAGGCAGTTTAACCGAATTTGAGTGTCTCATGATGTGTGTGACGTAACCGGAGGAACAAACTTAACCGCTGCTCATCCACCGGTCAACTTTAACCGCGAGCTCAGTCCCGATGAAATTATCGATATTTTGTATCGATATACAAACAGCTGGCCGCACTTGCTTTGTTTATTTTAATATTTGCTGCAACACAAAATGTTTATGAATAAACGAATTTTTCAACTCCACGCAATGGAAATGCAATTCGATGAGGCGGAACATCGAATTTTTGTCAACTTTTCAGCAAAACAATGAGCAGCAACAACCAATCGCATTAAAAAACAAACAAACCAAAACGAGTCAGCTGTCTACTCGTTAGTTTAGTCAAACAGTATGGTCACACTGAAGCAGCGATAGGCATTTGCCGATATCAGGCGAAACTGCTGCTGAGAAAACCAAATGACTTAACCGCTCGTCATCTTGACGGTCAAATCTGACCGGTAGTTGGCTAACCGAAACCTTTGAGAAATCGGGCCTTAGTGTTGCAAATAGACCCCCCCCTACACTGCACACACTTTTCTCTTCCTGCTTTTCATCGAGTTTAGCCCGTAGTTAAACATACAGCCATGCTCCGGTTTTCACTTATTTTTGCGATTTGCGATTTCAGCAAATTCGTACGATTTTAATTTAGAGCGCAGTTTTTGTCATTAATAATGTTCCATTCCCAACTTCTTTTGTGTCATTTCACATAACAAAAACAGCTGATGAGCGCCACTACTCATGATATCGATAGTCATATATCGATATATACCATGGCCAAATCGCAAATTGTTGTTGTTGTGAGCAGTTTTCCATCTCGCTCAATTTTGTGTATCTCTATTAAATAAATTGTTTAAAATATTGCCACAATGCGAATTGAGTGGGAGAGTCCGAAAGACAAATCTAAAAAGGTTAAAGAACTGAATAAAAATAGTTCCGTGGGCTGTCTGTTTGGGCATCAACCTATACTTTGCATTTACTTTTCATTTCACGGACTCAGATGTCGCCGGTTTGAAAACTGCAAAACTTTGCGATTTCCGATTGTCGGAGCACCAACTTCAAATCGCAAAGTTTTTGCGAAAGCGAAAATGGGAGCATGGCTGATAATATGTGTTTTTTAACTCAACTTTCAAACAAATACCTCAAAGCTGTTTTCACCAAATCTAACTACTTTAGATTACCACTTACTACTTCTGTTTTATACAAAAATACTTAAAACACGTAGCAAAGCCGTTCAAGCTAAAGTATATGCTCTGCTCTCAACCGGCAGTGCTGCAGAGGTGAACATTCTATTGCTTATAACTTGACTATTGTTCATCCGATCTTAACCAATAGTTTCGCAGTTCTGTAAGCAATCCTGATTACTAAATTGTTATTGAAAGGTATGTACCTTCTATCCACTAAACAGTGGGAGATGAGATGTTTTATTTCAAATTTGAAATAAACTTGATCTGTACAGAGAACAAAAGTATATGAAACGAGAAAGCTAAGCTAACTTCGTCTGTGCCGAAGTTTTTATACCCTTGCAAGTGCTCGCTTAAATATATTCAAAAAATACTTTTTTCCCATTTTCCGACTGATCGTTCGTATGGGAGCTATATGATATAGTCATCCGATTTAGACAAAAACTTGTAGAATTGTGTAAAAGCCCGAGAAACAAACAAATACAAAATTACAGGATGCTACCATTAAAAACAAAAAAGTTTTTCTAACTAAGACTGTTTTTCGACCTATCTTTTGTATGGCAGCTATACCATATAGTTGTCCGATTTTGATAAAACTTGGTAGAATTATAAAAAAACATATAAAACCTACGATTACAAAGTTTGGAGTCGTTTCCATTTAAAAGAAAAAAGTTCTTCATACTAAAACTAGTTTTCCGACCGATTGTTCCTATGGGAGCTATGAGATATTGTTATCCGATCCGGTCGGTTCCGACATATTGGTAGTGTGCAGCAAAAAGAAGACTCTGTGCAAAATTTCTGCTCGATAGCTTTAAAACTGAGAGACTAGTTTGCGTAGAAACAGACAGACAGACAGACGGACAGACGGACGGACAAAGCTCAATCGACTCAGCTCGTCTCCCTGATCAAGAATATATATAGTTTATGGGGTCGGAAATGTATATTTCTATGCGTTGCAAACTTCTGGGCAAAATTATAATACCCTTGGCAAGGGTATAAAAATATACATTGGATGATTCAACGTATCCATTTGGAAAGGATATGTCTTTAATATCCTTCCCAAATGGATCTTTTTTGGATCTCCTTTTTTTCTGTGTGCCTGCAAATAATACAAGTTTATGTCCCATGTTGTATATCGACTCGGCTGTTTAAGTTGATCAAGAATATATACAGGTTCTAGGATCGGAGATGCTTGATGCTTTAATTGTTTAATATATTTTCTTTCTTGTAACCCTAATTACCGATTTCATATCTACACGGAGGAAAAAAGATATTATAAAATATTCTTAGGATGATTTACGGTATTCATTTGGAAAGGATATGTCTTAAATATCCTTTTAATAATATAACGAAGCTAAAAATCATAGAAAGGATATGAAAAATTATAATCATTTGAATGATTTTGCAGCTCCACTGAATGATTAAAAGGATATTTAAAACATATCATTCCCAAATGGATCTTTTTTGGATCTTTTTTTTCTGTGTACTTCATTAAGCTATCTGTCAGATAAACTTAAATATTGCTCAGTTATTTGAAGCTTTTTTGGGACTGATAGCTACATAAAGAAGATTAGATAGCGGCTTAAAGTTTATCTAACATATAGCAGTTATCCAGGGGATGAGAAATATGAGCTAAATAGTGAGTTTATCTGACAAACAGCAGCTATCTAGGGGATGAGAAATCGGTCTTATTTCATAAGTTTTTCTGACACATCGTCGCTATTTAGAATTTGAGAAATCGGAACTTAGTTGTATAAATATATAAATAGAAGCAATCAAGAGTTCGGTAGGCGCCTAAATTAAGACCAAGCTTGGTTATGAAGTGAATGTATCAAATTTCTCTTACCTTTTGAAAGTGCTATATTTTCACTTGTCTGATATCTAAGTTTCCCATATGAGATTTTTGACAAGTGTAAAGTCAAACTGAGAAGCACAAAAATATATGAAAGCTGCTTGAGTTCTAATATGAGTTTCTTGGAAGCCAATTTACAGTGAGCTCTGATATTTTTCAGTCATCTCATTGAGATCTCGTCAAGTGAAAATACAACTTTATCCCTTTAGAGAATATGACTGTAGTCCTTCTAGTCCCCTGTTTAAGGAAGGTTAGCAGATACAGCTGAAATCGTCAGATCTTGTACAATTGTGCTTTAATATAGAGTACTTCCTGGGAAGTTGTAGACTGAATGGAATGACTCTCCTAAACCGCAAACGGCAGTTTATTTTAGATTTTCCATATTTTGACTATTGGTTCGATTATCACAGAAAGCCATGTTTTGAGCCAAACCTGTGGCAAACTTTCTCTGTGAACCTTCGAACCGAAACTAAAACTAATAGTAATTCTGCCTAGAATCGTTTTAAATTGAAATGACAATTATGTGCTGGGATTTTACATAATTTTCCCACGTTGTTCCGAGTAGATTGCGCTTGATAATTGACAGCGAATAGCAAAAAAAAACCGTTAAACACAAAACTCATTGGCACACACAAAACTCGGCTTTGTGTATTCATGTGGCCATCCCTAGTCCAAGCCAACAAATACCAAAACAAATTGGCTAATCAAATTGTTGGGTTGTTTGCGCACAGCAATAAATCAATTTATTAAGTTTATATTGCGGCAAATAAAATAATTTGAAAACATAAAGTGCAAAACCGCAAACAAATATACACCCAAAGCAAATGGCTTAATTACTAAATTAACATGAACAGCAAGCAACAAGAAACACAAAATTGGCGTGTAGGCATTATGTAAACTAAACGGCAACAGCAGCAGCAACAACTTGTTGTTGTTGTTGTGGTTGTTGTTGCTGTTGCTGTTGCTGTTCGCACTAACACAGACAGAAACACCAATGCAAATCGTTCGCCACAAAACTACCTACCTCCCACCCCTCCCCAGTCGACAACTGCTCAACAAACGAGGCAAGTTGCATGCAACAGCAGAGGCAGCAGCAGCAGCAGCAGCAGCAACGGCAACAACAGCACAGCAGCAACAGCAACACGCAGCATTTAAGGAGGAAAGGAAAGAGAGGCATAATAAAACGGGCCAATGGATATGAAGCTCCGCCTACTATGAAACTACCGACAACGATGACGATGACTCGACGACGCTACAGCAGCTGCTGCCAGTTGTTGTTGCTGTTGCCGTTGCTGTTGTTGTGTAGGTAACAACAAGAAAAAATGGCAGGCAAAGCGCACAGCATAATGGGACAGAAAGAGATGGAGAGAGCCAAAGAAATCCCACAAGAAACCTGAAACGTTCAACACCAGAGAACAAGAAGAAGATGGCCAAACTGAATTGAAAAGGTGAACGGGTATTGAGATTAACCAAAGTAGACTCAAGCGGAACGTAAAATGTAATTGAAAAGAAGATTGAAAGACAATCCTTTAAGATGTCTACATTCAATTGAGAAATAACCAAAAAAAAAAAAGAAAAACTATCAAATTATAATACATTTAGCCACAACTCATACACACATTTTCCACTACCAAGTTAATACCAAGTAAAACCGCCTAGGGTCTAGTCAATGCACTTATTTTTCACATAGCTGAGAACTTTTTAACGAGGGGCCAATCAAACTGTGTGAAAATCTGCTCATTTAAGTGCTGCCCATCGAATTGAGGTTTGCTGCAAGTCAAGCAGAAGAGAGTTTGTTGGTAGTTTTAGGGGTTAGTTTGGAGGCAAACACTCTAAAACGACCATCAAAATTACTTTGATCATTTTTTGGCAGCACCAGTTAATTAATTTTTGCAATAATAATTTTATCTATTGCAATAAGAAGTCTAGTGTCTGTTTTATAACCCAGCGTTTGCCTTAAAGATGGCAAAGTGATTAGGGTATTCACGACCCGAAGTTGAGTTACGATATTGTATGCTGAAATTCGGCAATTAAGCAGTCTTACTCCTTCTTACTTGATTTTTTTGGATGTTTGAAGTAACCATAAATAATATTAAATAATCATATTAAAAACAACATTTAGAGGACTACTTTAGGTTGGCAATAGCGTAGAGGCCAGTAAAAAGCAACACTTTCCAAAATGCTTATCCTATCCTTTAATTAGACCCATCTTTCGACCGACCGACTGATAGAATATAGTCAACCGACTTTGACCAAACTCTACAAACACTTTTAAAGCCATAAAAACTTCATAAACACATAAGAATTTTCTACTAAGGCTCATTTTTCGAACGATCATTAGTTTGACAGCTGTATAAATATGTATATGGTCATCTGACTTTTATAATTTTTTGCAGAATTAGTTGAAGGCATCGATGTCCTTCGTTCCACACCTAATATAAACTAAAAGAAGAATAGGTCAAAGCATATACAATGAAGATTCTCCAATTTTCAAGACTACACCATAAAAACCAAAAAACAATTTCTCATAAGAGATAACTCATAAGAGAACTCAAATATCTTACTTTTCTTGCATCTTATCATATGTTTCTATGCTCCTCAGATTGACTACTACACTTGTCTGATAACTCATTTGAAGTGAAAATACAGCTTAGGACAAATCTTATGTATGGCAGCTATACTATACAGTTGTACGATTTTCATTAAACTTAGTAGAATTATGAAAAAGCATAGGAAATCAATAAATACAAAGTTTCGGAGACGTTTCCAATCAAAACAACATATTTTTCATTAAGACTATTTTGCGACCATTAGTTTCTAAGCCTCCTATATGCTTTAATCACCCGATCCGATCCGATTCTGACATATTAGCGCGTGCTTTAGAAAGAAAACTCTGTGCAAGATTTCAACTCGATAGCTTCAATACTGAGTTACTAGTTTGAGCAAAAACAGAGAGACAGACCTAAATCGACTCGGCAGGTTACCCTGATCAAGAATATATAGTATATGAAGAATATATTTATTCTATGCGTTACAAACTTCTGGGCAAAATTAGACTATTCTTTGCAAGAATACTAAAATATTTGTTTATGGTTAATGCTTAAGTTTGCTGTAACTTAGTTGCTTATTCAAAGATTTATTTTGGGAAACTTTACCGAAAAATATCCGAAATTAAGAATCTGCACTTAGAAGGAAACTCGAACGCACTATACATAGTCTTTTTAAGGCAACACCCTTACCATCTGCACCACCGGCCTTTTTACAGGCTAATATCTAAAATCAGCAACAACCACAAGAAATCGAAAGAGAAGCCCGGTATGCAATCATTCGACGCACAACAACAAATGTTACATAACTCATTTGTAGCTGTATACAATTCTACACGAGGCATTGGAGTGGAAGAGAACAGACTCAGGAGAAGTTGTTACAATTTCACTTTGCGGAAGGCGCTTTACGCATATGAATGGCTATATGATAAGCAACAACAAATAGAGCCGATGCGTATTGAAATCTGAATTGTCTTTTTTAGTTCTGTCACACAAGCGGTAGCACTTTCTGACATATTAAAAATATATTTAATCTGGAGATTTCAAGATCTAGGTCTGGGCTGGAGATGTAAGAAAAACGAGAAAGCTAAGCTAACTTTGTCTGTGCAGCAGTTTTTATACCCTTGCAAGTGCTCGCTTAAATATTTTCAAAAAATACTCTTTCCCATTTTCCTACCGATCGTTCGTATGGGAGCTATTTGATATAGTCATCCGATTTGACCAAAAATTTGTATAATTATGTAAAAACATGTGAAACAAACAAATACAAAATTGCAATTAAGACTGTTTTTCAGACCTATCTTTTGTATGGCAGCTATACCATGTAGTTGTCCGATTTTAATAAAACTTGGTAGAATTATAAAAAAAAACATAGAAAACCTACGACTACAAAGTTTGGAGACGTTTCCACTGAAAAGAATCAAGTTTTTCAAGCTTAAACTAGTTTTCCGACCGTTTGTTCCTATGGGAGCTATGAGAAATGGTCATCCGATCCGGTCGGTTCCGACATAATTGTAGTGTACAGCAAAAAGACGACTCTGTGCAAAATTTCAGCTCGATAGCTTTAAAACTGAGAGACTAGTTCGCGTAGAAACAGACAGACAGACGGACGGATAGACGAACGGACAAAGCTCAATCGACTCAGCTCGTCACCCTGATCAAGAATATATATAGTTTAAATGAATATTTCTATGCGTTGCAAACTTCTGGGCAAAATTATAATACCCTTTGCAAGGGTTTAAAAAGGATATTTAAATATATACATTTGATGATTTTGGATTGTATATTTAGGAAATATTTGTTCAATCATCCAACGGAGCTAAAATCATCCAATGGATATGAAATGTGATCATTCTTTGGATGATTTTTAGCATCGTTAGATGAATATAATCATATTAAAAACATATCCAGTCCAAATTTTTTTATATTTATCTAGTTTTGTCTGTGTAGAAAATCTTGTTGGTAATATTAAGAGTCTTACAATTAGGTACAATATTCTTTGTTTGTCATCTTATGTATTATTTACATAAGTTTTAAGTTGCTGAGAGAGCCCCAAAATCTCTATTTTTATACTCTGTACCGTAGGTACATAGAGTATTATGAGTTTGTGCAAAAGTATGTAACATCCAGAAGGAAGCATCTCCGACCCCATAAAGTATATATATTCTTGATCAGCATCAACAGCCGAGTCGATATAGCCATGTCCGTCTGTCCGTCTGTCCGTATGAACGCACAGATCTCAGAGATGGTAAGAGATAGAGGTTTGACGTGTATGGGACATATGCTTCTTATGTCTGCAGGCAGATCAAGTTTATTTTCAATTTTGGCCACGCCCCCTCCCGCCCCCGCAATTTAGAAAAAACGTCATGTCTCCCACAGTTTTGAAGCATGAGATGGCTTGTTCCTTCTGGACATATTTAGTTATTAGAATAACTTATCGATCCGCCAAAGGAATGAAGAAGATCGGATGAACGGTTTTCGAGTTATGATCAAAAGACAAAATTTCTTGGTACAGAGTATGTTATAGTCGGGCTTGACCGACTTTCTCTTCTTGTTTCTTTAATGAATGTACCAAAGTCGACACGTCTCTTACAGTTAATTGTGTTTGGTATTAAAGCGGCCGGCTTAAGGTCAGGAATTGATTATAATTCATTAATCAACAGAAATCAACAAATATTTTTGTACATATGGACAGTAAAAGTTGCTTCTAACAAAACTGTTTCGACCGCTTTCCAGAAGGTTTCTACAGTGAGCTTTTAACGCTGTCATATTCCGATATAAACAGCCAAGCAGGAAAATTAAGACTTGATAACTGCAAGAATGCTAAATTCCTTATTGCTATTAAACTCAATTTTTGCTTTTGGGATATTGAATTGGGTTTCGTGGCTTCATAGGATTCAAAACTGCGCTAAAAAACTTAACAACTCCCAATCGAACGTGATTACAACTCTTCAATTTCAATAATTACGCATTTCATTTGTGTGTAGTAAAAGCCGATTATACCACTGGAAGCACCTGTCTTTACTCTTCGAGCGTTTTGGCTTTGTTGTTTAGAAAACTGCAATTGAAATGTTATACCATTTGATATTTTCTTAATATCACCTTAAAGTAGTTCTATATTTAAGATATATCAGATAAAATGTAAAAAATGTTCTTAAGTAAGATAAAAGAACTAAAGTAAATTGCATAAAACATTTTAAGAAGCAACTAAGCGCTAGCTTCGAGGTATTCAGCGAAACGTAGTTTTTAATATTATATAGCATACTTACAAAAACACTAAGCAAAACATTTTTTTTTATAAGTCCAGAGAGAAGCTTACATGTCTCGTCTCAATGGTAGTGGAGCAAGAGTCCAAGGAAGACAATTTTTCTTTTTAATAATAACTCGTTTTCTAAATACTTTTCTTTAAGATTTGCTTCAAATAAGCAAACAGATTTAATGTTTATAAAATAAGAAAACGAAAAGTTGAACAAAGCTTTGAACTTTGACTTTTATTACATATTTCTTGTATTGAGATTTCTCACCTCTTAAGATAAACTTCAAAATCGTTGACTTAGAAACATCGTTTCAATAAGGGGCTCAGTTTGCTCTGTACCAAAAATGTAACTACAAAGTTATGGGAATAATCATGGCTCATTTCCATGAAATCTTTCTACTGTTAAACAAAACATTAAAATCAAAAAGACCGAAAAAAAAGTTTCCACTTCACCACCGACCTTCAACGTGGGAGTGTCTCGTCTCGTGTATTGAATTGCAGTTTTTGTGCCCACGTTTTAGCCGCCAGTGTTTACACTAAACATAACTCTGTCTGTCAATAAATGTCTTTAAACAATTTTGCAGCGTTTCCGACGCCCACAATCTTTGTCAGCATAAAATAATGTAAATAGTGCATAAATTTGTTTACAACTTGATCGATTATTGATGGCCATTCAACTAAATTGACTTTATATTTCTTCATTTCAGGCCAGGATGTTTTCCTAGACTATTGCCAAAAGCTTTTAGAGAAATTTCGTTATCCCTGGGAGTTGATGCCGCTTATGTATGTGATATTAAAAGATGCTGGCGCTGATATTGAAGAGGCTTCACGGCGTATTGAAGAAGGTAAGCAGTGTGGCCATAATATATTACAAATATGTACCAACCTGCATATCCCACTTTTTGCTCATTTTATAAACCCAAGTATATATATGTGTATCTTTTGACTAGGCCAAGTTGTTGTAAATGAATACTCCCGTCAGCATAACTTAAATATCTATGACGGGGGTGAGCTACGCAACACAACGCGGCAATGTGGATGATAACTTTTTAATTAATAACTCAGAATGTTTGCCTAGATATTTATTATTCTCAATTCAAAACGAAAAAAGAACCGCGCAAAAGTTAAAGTTACGTTTTAAGCGGCAGCAGCAGCAGCAGATCCTCTGTAAATATTTCGAATTTATGCGGTAAGCTAACAACTTGGATTATCTTCAATCAACCAACCAAATACTATATCGATGTGTGAGCTGTAATTGTACTTCAATCAACATACCCCCCAATCTGAAAGATGGCCAGCAGTCAACAATCAACATCAACAGTCAAATCTTTGCAATCAACTTACGCCTCCCCAGCAGTGGTCCTCAACAAGCAACTAACAACTCCAGACAACAGCCAACGGAATATATTCAACAATCAACCTATAAATATCTTAAATAATACTCAACACAATATATCTACCTACTCTCAACATACTGTCAACTATACCAAGGCAGCACATCGGTTGTATAGCTTTAGTTTATGATTAAACAAAGTTTATTTCAGTAAGTTTTAAGCTTAGTTTGGGTTTGAGAACTGAGTTAGATGCAGTGCTTTGCTTTTTAAATGAAAGGGATTGAATTGAAGGATCAGAACAGAATCAATCTTAATCATAGATGCCATATTTTGAATAAGGTATCAACTGCTTACAGGCATGTGTGAACGCCCGACATAGTAAGACCCAGTTCACACATGTATGGAAGCAACTAACAGCTAACAACTGTTCAAAACAATGTTCTGCCGATCTAAGGATTATGCATAGAAAAAGAAGAAACACAAAATTTTCTCATGTTTTCCAAAATTATATTTCATAAAAGTCCCCTTTTTGGAGCACTTCCCTTTCGATATTTAACTTTGTCAACTATTAGTGTGACCAGTTACTAGACTGGAAAAGATCTTGCCTCGTAGTTAGTTTCTGCTAGGTTGAACCAAAAAAAAGCCGGAAAACGCCTTAAATTGGTGTATTGAGGTCAACATATCTATCTTTTGTGAGCCGTCTTCTGCAGAGATGCAGAAAATCGAACTGGTGTTCTATGCTTCGTTAATTAACGAGTTCTAAGACATAAATCGCTTACTTTCAGGCCATTCAGCAGATAATTCCTATTAACGACCAACGATTTATCATTTCCAATTGCTGATGAGTCTCTGCTAAATGTCAAATATACAGACAGGAGGATACAGGTTTAATATTTTTCAATCTTGTTTATTTTCAAAATGCAATTTTCTTGAAGAAGACATCTTCAATCTAGGTCATTGATTGATTTTATAGCGAAGCTCTTTTACGGACCTTTGACTGGGGAACCAGTCGTTTTTGCAATTTGCCATAGCAGCAGGTGGGTTGAGTGTGTGGGAATAGGAGGAACCAGGTGGCCAAAGCAGTGACCAAACAGTGACCAAACCAGTGACCACAAAAGCGACATGCGACTAATTTAGTGACCAAGCGGTGACCAAAATAGTAACCAAAACCGTGAACAAATAGTGATCAAAACAGTGAACAAACCCTGACCAAAACAGTTAACAAAACAGTGGACGAAACAGTGACCACAACAGTGACCACAACAGTGACCAAAACAGTGATCAAAACAGTGACCCCAACAGCGACTAGATTATGTCCGAGAAGGGACTGATTCTGGACAGAGAGTATCGGTAAGATCAAAGATCGTAACATTCAACACCTTCCAGTGATACGGATGAATAGCTGTATCTGCGCTCAAAAAATCACAGACCTATTTGGAAACATTTATTTTAAAGCTAGGAATTCAACTGAACACGATGATATCATAGCAGTTCAAATGTCAATTAAGGTTCAAATAGAAAATATCGAAAAATATATAACGCTATATCGACCACCATCGTTTTTCAAAACTTTCTATGCTGCCCATTTATAGCACTGTTCCGGTTTAGAACTGATAATCGTGTCAGGCCACGCCTACTTTTATTCAGTTGTTAAAATACCTCAACCTGAAATCTTTATCCATGTCAGCGAAAGCTAGGAACTGATTTTAGAAACATAGGGGGGTGTTCCAGAAATTTTTAAGAATTTTCCAAAATTCTGGGCTACTAGATAAGATGACAAAAGTTTTGAGATTTGAAACCGACTGTTCAAGGCCAAATAGATTATATAAGTGAGTATGGTTTTCCTTCTCTATAATGCAACGTTCTTGTCACTTAACATCTTAAGTTCTACTAGTTTAGTTCCAAATTCAATCGTTTATTCGAAAATTCATAGAGATATATGGAAAAAGCCAAAGGGCTTTTTTGCCAAAAGTCTCATTTTTATAACCGATACTCGAAGAGTAAAAAGGGTATACTAAAGTAGTGCAAATGCATGTAACAAACAGAAGGGAGCATCTCCGACGCCATACAGTATTTATTTATTCTTGATCAGTATCAATAGTCGAGTCGATATAGCCATGTCCGTCTGTCGGTCGGTCCATCTGTCCGTTTGTCTGTATGAACACCGAGATCTCAGAGACTAGAAGAGCTCGAGCCAAAAAATTTTAAATGTAGACTAATATTGTCTGCCCTCAGATCAAGTTTATTTTAAATTCTGGCCACGTCCCCTCCCTCCGCCGCAATACAAAGATGAATATCTCCTACATTTTTTAAGATATCGAGCTCAGATTTTAAAGTGAAGTAAATGTGGCCAATATCTACAATCTCACAAATTTCCATGAAGATCGGATAATAAATGGCAGAGTTAAAAAAACGTTGCATACTTATCTGATCCGCATGAGGTTATTAAACGCTAATTGCCCTGGGTAACGGGTATTTCGAAGTCGAGTAGATAGCACAGAAACAGACGGACATGTCTAAAACAGCTCAGCTCGTCGTGCTGATCATGAATATATACACTTTTCGTGATAAGAGATGCTTGCTTCTATGCGTTACAAACATCCGGACAATTTTATGACACCCTCTGCAAGGGTATACAAACTGAAAAAAATATAAATTAGTCACAAAATTTTTCGTGAAAGCATCTGACAGTAACAATGCGCTAGGTCTGCGAATTGCTCTTTAGACGGTTGTTTCTTTTTTTTGCCAGGAGTTCCACAAAGTCCACGTGTCAACGTGGCATTGGGAATGTCATCGAAATGATATTTTGTCTATGAAATCCGCAAAACTGTCTTAAAAATTAAAATGATTGAAGTGAAGCCAGTGGAAAGGAGCTATAAGACGGATTTACACGTTTTTAGAACAGTTTTTTTTCACTTCAAAAAATCCCAGAAATAAGAGAAGAGAATTTAAAAAGGAGCACAAATCGAGCCCTGACCATTTCATTAAAGCATTTTAAGCAACTTTTAGCTCAAATAACTAATAATCTAGACTTAAAGGGCCGCTTTTTAGCACACGAACATCATCTGGAATCACCAACAACCCTTTAATATATAGAAAGAAGTCTAGATTGGTTGCCTGGTTATCAGCTCACGTTTAAAACACGTTTCTCCTGTCTTAATATTAAGAGAGTTATACAAGCTTGACCTATACTATTGCTTAAGACGACTCTTTTTTCTGTACACGGGGGATCCGGTTCAGTTTTTGGTTCAAGAGGTTAAATATTTAAAAGGTTAGGTTCGTGGGATCCAAATATACCCAAGCAGAACCAGTTATGTGGGGTTTAAATTAAAGTATAAGGCGTATAAAGTGGGTTTCTAAAGCTCCATTTACACGACCTGATCGCTCAGCTGAGTTTTTGTCGCGTGTAAACAGGCGTCTGAGTAGCCACCTGATTTACTCAGCTGTGTAATCAGGCGAAATAGAACCGGTTCTAATTGACCTGACCACTCAGCTGAGTGGTTATAGGGTTGCCTGATTGAAGTGTGCTAGCTGTGCCACTTCCTGGCTTTCAATATACATTTCTTATCGATTTTTGGCTATCGGTTTGGTTTTTTGTTCATGTCAAATCAAAACTGACTAAACTGAGCTACTCAGGCATGTGTAAACGTTGAACTGAGTTGCTCAGCGGAGCGATCAGATCGTGTAAATGGAGTTTTTGCAGTGATTACAAATATTTTACTCCCAATCGGTGAAGGCTTCTGGAAGATATGTCGAAATATGAGGAACCATCGGCAATTAATGAACGAAATTACAAAGTTACAAAAAATCTTATAAATGTTTTCAAAGGATAATTTGATAAATGTGGGAGTCCAAGTCAGAAAAATTGTTAGTCCGAGTGACTTGCTTTCCTGCATTAAAGTTATGTTTACCTAGTTTGTCTGTTTAGCTATTTCAAGTAACATTCAAGAACAAAATTCGATTTATAATCAAGTTTTATAAACAACAAAAATTATCATAATAAACGCCGCTAAAAGTATGCCAACTTTATTTCCTTAACTATTTATCTATTTAAATGAGTAATTTAGAAACAATTGTGCCAGAATCAGACCTAATCCGCACTTTGCATTCACTCAGATTGAAGTACTAATTTAAAAAATTCAAAATGAATTAGTTGTAAACCAAATATGGGCGAATTGTTTTTCTGAATTAATAATATTCCTAAGTATAGCATACTTTAAAGCGCATTTATCATGATAATTTTAGTTGTATATACACAGGGTAACATTTACCTCTCTAAAATAATGTATAGCCTTATAATTAGGAGTTTGTTCCAATCATTCCTAATGCGAACTCATGATTAATCAGAATTCTACAACAACAAAGCGCACAGTTAACCCTCTGTTCTCTCCTTTTCAAAATTAATCAATCGATTCTGAAGCACAAATTTAACTCATCCCCCTACTTTGGCCTAGCACTGCTTCTACTTAGCTCCAATCGCTTAGAGTACATTAAATTAGTTTAGTTCTTACAGCGTTGGCCAAATGCTAAACAGAATTTGGTTTGTCATTCACAAAGCTCAGTTGGGTGTGCTAAATATAAGAATTGGAAGCCGATGCTAAGTACTAATCTCAAAATTTACAGCTGGTTTCTTATTTTTAATTTTATTATGCAATTAAGAGTGCTAAATGATATTCTCAATGTTACAAAAAAAAGAAAAAGAAACAAAAAACAAAAAGCGTTTCCCGTCTTTCGAATTGTAATAAATTAATTAATTAATTATTGTAAAAATATTGTTATTGGTTTAAGTAGTTTATAATGTCTAAAGCTTATGCCCAGATATCAATGAATGTCTTTCAGATAAACAAAACAAAAAAAGCAACACAAAATAATAAAATATTTTCCTTAAACACAGATTGGGTGAGCTGAAGTAGCTTTGACCAAATGCAATCCCCTATGGCACAATTGCCTCAGCTGCTGTTTGTTTTGTTGATGACATTAAAAATTGTAACGATTGCTTTTCAAGTTGTTGCCGTTTCACTGAAACGCCATTACCGTTACACGTCGCCGCATTTCACTTGGCTGCAGCTGAAGCTGGGGACGTACCACGGAGCACTGCTGCTGGGATCGTAAATGCATCATTAAACCGAAAAATGCATGCGAAAAATTTACGACATTGCCAACACCGTTTCGTTGAAAGGCTTTGGGAAGCTTCGGTTTCCAGCTGCCAGGGTTTTAGGGCATGGGAAAGCTGCCAGGTAGTAAGTAGTAGTGGTAGTGGTAGTATTGGAGCTACTACAATAACAACAGCTCAACATCGTTTGTTGGGGCACTAAACACGTCACGATGGAATTTTTGAGCAAAATGCTTTAGGGGGTGAGGGCGTTGGGTTGGGTGACTCTGCCGACGTGTAAATGTGGGCACCATAAAGCTTAAAAGTGTTTATGGTTGAATTGTTGTTGTGGAAGTGAATTGACAAACACACACACGTACACACATAGAGAGAGAGAGAGAGAGAGAGCGAGAGAGACATAAAATCAAAAAGCAGGAAGTTGCAACTTAAGGCCTTGTTCATCTGGTACACATTAAGCCACGTTCTTGTACCACCAACAAATGTTCATCATGGTAACACGTGAATGGTCAACAGAGAACAGCTAATTGGTTTGCTGGCACTCTTTTTAGCCAGATTTCTGTAGAAATTAAACTGAAATCATATTTCGGTTTTGCATTCCTTTAACAATAATTGATAATTTGTCGTTGGCCGTTATTCCAGCACACTGTCTTGGCATAATCAGCTGTTCCTATGGCTTTTCGATAACATATCGATAAAATAATCGCGATTTTTAGCGTATATATGCTGTAACTATGACTTCAAGAGTCCTCTTAAGTATTGATTCGAATTTACATTCAGATCTTATGAACGAGAGCGTAAGTTAAAGTCGGCCCTGCCCGACTTCGAAATACCCGTTACTCAGCTCAGCTCGGATAAGTATGCAACATTTTTTTAACTCGGCCATTTATTATCCGATCCTTTTGAAAATTTGTGAAAAAATCTGCAAAATCTGAGCTAGATATCTTAAAAATTGTGGGAGTTATTCAATATTTTTTATTGCGGGGGCGGGAGGGGGCGTGGCCAAAATTTGAAACAAACTTCATCTGCCTACAGACAATACTAGCTTACGTATAAAATTTGGTTGTTCTAGCTCTTCTAGTCTCTGAGATCTAGGTGTTCATACAGACGGACGGACGGACGGACGGACGGACGGACGGACGGACGGACGGACGGACAGACGGACGGACGGACGGACTGACGGACAGACGGACATGGCTATATCGACTCGGCTGTTGATGCTGATGAAGAATAATGTATACACATACTTTATGATATCGGAGATGCTTCCTTCTGCCTGTTACATACATTTGCACGACTTTAGTATACCCTTTTTACTCTACGAGTAACGGGTATAAAAACAAATAAGGCTTTTTAACACTAATACTCTCAAAAAAAAAAATTTGAAATAAATTTTTTGAAATTAGCCTTATTTTTTAATTTACCCTGGTATTAAGAAAAATTTTCTAAAAAAATAGAAACAGGTTTCTGAAGGAGACATGACATAAGGCCAACGGACATAAAGCCCATATGAAAAATTTTGATCACAACTTTGAAATATAACTCAGAACATATCTGGGCCTTATGTCCCAGGTCATGTGCCATTGATCGAATCCATGGATATTATAAATCAAGGCTGCAAACCTCAAAGGAGGTTCGGTCCGGGGGTTCAAACCCATTGTAAAATCCAAGGTTCGGTTCGCGGATCGGTTCTTGGAACCCCTGAACCCAAGGTTCTGGTTCGAACCTTGGTTCGCTTGCACATAAAATAATAGTTTGTCTTTTGATTAATTAATACGTTAAATGTACCTTTTGTACCTTTTATCCATATGCCTAATCATAAAGATCATTACTTAAGTTATTTCCATTAGGTGACATTAACAGCTTTTGGAAACTGCTTAGTTTAGGTTAATTAGCATTATGTCTTCCAAAAGCTGTTTATGTATACTAGCTCTTAAATCAGAAAGAACAAACTTAAGTGTTGAAAATGCTCGTTCAACTGATACCTGAGTTGCTGGTACAGCTAGTATAGTAAAATCAATATTTTTTAAGTCTTCGTTATTGTGACCTTTCCAAAGTTTTAAAACATTTGTAGATGAATGTTGTAGGAGCCTGGAACCCTACGTCAGATTTGGGATTTGGAATATCATATTAGGGGTCAACAATATTCAGTTCATTTGTGACTACCGATCCGAGCTTTACAGATGTGATCTTGGACAATTTTCAAAGTAATCTATAACATCATTCACAGATTTTATATTTGATATTTGTTTATTGCTTTCATAAACTTCTCGTCTTCGCAATCAGACGTTCAGTCATTTATTGTCAAATTTTGAAAACTCTCATTAAGTATATTTTTTTGGCGCTTTAGCATGTCTGCAATGTGCTGCCTCGCAACTTTTTCTTGGTCAGAAGTAAGCAAAGTTTGAAAAATCTTGGGTCTAAGAAAACAGCAGCCAATATTGGTACAGAGCTCATAATAGAAGATCGTTTGTCGAGGCACTTAGAAAGTAATAAACAACATTTTGCTGGAGAATTTCGAATGTATCGTTGAAAAAATTACTTAAATTAGTGAACCGAACCTCATTTTTCAAAAAGTGGTCCGGTTCGGGTTCAGGTTCGCGGAGTCAAAAATGTAAGCCGCATGGTTCATGCTCCGGTTCGTGAACCCCAAAAAACCCGAACCGAACCGGTTCTCAGGGGTCCGGTTCCGGACCGGTTTGCAGCCTTGTTATAAATGCGCAATATCAACTGGAGAATATTAACGAGAAAACATGCCATTGCAGTGATTGGTCTTCGACATCGAGTGGTTGGACAGTGGTCGATTTTGCTTGATACCGAGGCTCAATAGGAATCGCTGGCTGCAATGGTTTCATTAAAGCCGAACCCACCAATTGCTTGCCCTTGAAGATCCTGGTCTTCCTCATATCTATCAATTATCGACGTCGCTCGTTTTCCAGAAACCACCATTTCCTATCTTTTAAGTTGGCAAATTCTTCTTTTTTTGTATTTTTCGGTATTTTGACTAAAATTTTTGATGTGTTTTGACACTGATTTCAAATTTCCATATGGGCCTTGTGCCCTAAAAAAAGCTGGGCATTATGTCCGAGAGTTCTAAGCGGACTTATCGCCCATTCCAAATTTGAGTGATTTTTCGGAGTAGACTACGTTTAATTTTGATATGGGCTTTATGTCCGTGAGCTTAGAAAATATTATTCTTAATTTTAGAGTGAATCTCCTTAGGACGAATTTAATTTAGGACAATATTTTTTATGTGTGTAGAACCTTAAATATATTCTAGATATCTGTCTATCTAGCAACTAGCTAAATAAACCGAAACATTGTCTGCGAATTAGTTTTTAAAAAGGTTCTTTATACAGGGTTTAGAATTTGTATTAATTGAACCACACCAAATAAATTAAGAGTGCAAAGAAACACTTTTTATGAAAAATATGGCCTTACTAATATAAAATCGAAGCGGACAATGTTACAACCGACTTTACATTGAAGCCTCATCATAAGGCTTTTCTTTTTATACCCTTGAAGGAATATGTAGAAGGCAGCATCTCCGACCAAATAAGGTATATAAAGTCTTGATCAGCATGACAAGCTGAGTCGATATAGCCATCTCCGTCTGTCCGTCCGTCTGTTTCTATGCGATTTCCGCTGTCAGTTTGAAACGTAACGCGACCAAACTTTGCTCGAAGTCTTGTAGTACAAAAACGCTGCACAAGTATCAAATCCGGCCGGACCTGCCATAGGAATGATCGATCGAAAAACTAGCTTTAGTGAAAAAATGTTTTTGTTTTCAAAAGCAGACGCCTCCATATTTTGTATTTCTTAGTTTGCTATGCTCTTCCATGATTCCACAAAGTTTGGTCGAAATCGGACATCTATATAGTACGGCTGTCATAGAAAAGTAGAGTCGGAAAAGTTATTTTAGTAAGAAAAACTTGTTTGTTTTCAGGTGAAATGTCATCCAAATTAGTTAGAAAAACGTGCTTCAAGGGTATGCAAATTTCGGATGAGCAGAAGTTAACTTTCCCCTATTTTTATACTCTGTACCGTAGGTACACAGAGTATTATAAGTTTGTGCAAAAGTATGTAACAGGCAGAAGGAAGCATCTCCGATCCCATAAAGTATATATATTCTTCATCAGCATCAACAGCCGAGTCGATATAGCCATGTCCGTCTGTCCGTCTGTCCATCCGTCCGTCCGTCTGTCCGTCTGTCCGTCCGTCTGTCTGTCTGTATGAACACACAGATCTCAGAGATGGTAAGAGATAGAGGTTTGACATGTATGGGACATATGCTTCTTATGTCTGCAGGCAGATCAAGTTTATTTTCAATTTTGGCCACGCCCCCTTCCGCCCCCGCAATATGGAAAAAACGTCATATCTCCCACAGTTTTGAAGATAGATGGCTTGTTCCTTCTGGACAAATTTAGTTATTAGGATAACTTATCGATCCGCCAAAGGAATGAAGAAGATCGGATGAACGGTTTTCGAGTTATGATCAAAAGACAAATTTTCTTGGTACAGAGTTAAGAAAACTTTTTCTCATGTATGGAAAACTTTTCTGAATCTTTGAAAGTTTTCCATAAATGAGAAAATATTTTTCTTAATTTTAGAATTTCTAGTTTTCAGGGCGAATTTCTTATGAGTGTAGGTTTCGTGGGCTGCTCGAAACACAATTGTAGGGACGGACAGCTGCTCCATGGGCAAAAAAGGAAAGGATTTTTGTTTAGTATTTGTGACGGGTGATGAAAAATGGACTCATTACGATATTCCCAAGCGAAAAATATCATACGAGCCGCCTCTCCAAATGCTAAGATTGAAGGCAAAGCCGAGTATTCAACGTGGCAAGGTCATGTGCTCTATGAGCTGCTATAACCGAATGAAACCTTCACAGGCCAACTCAACCGAACTCAATTTGTGCGTTTAAGCGGAGCATTGAAGCAAAAACGTCCAAAAAACGAGCAAAGGCACTGCAAGGTCATTTTTTCAACATGACGACTCTCGGACCGCGGGGTTTTTGGCCCCTGAAAACATACCTCGAAACGCTGAAATGGAAAGTTCGACCCCTCCCTAAGATCTCTGAAATTTAATAAAATCGTGGATCGGATCAACAGAAGCTTAGATGTTTCGAGATGTTATACGAATATTGTCAAAACGATGGGAAAAATGAATTTGTCCAAATTTAGGAAAATTTTATTTTCTCAAAAGTCGAAACCTAGAAGAAGAATATCGACCCCCAGAGTTGAGCTACGGAATTGTAGCTGTTAAATTGAAAAATGTTACATATTTTGTAAACATGTCAGTAGAACTATATTGTAAGTGTTTTGACTGGCCTTGCAATACGTTGCCAAGTTGTCATGCTAAGACAAGAAAGAAAGTCGGTCAAGCCCGACTATAACATACTCTGTACCAAGAAAATTTGTCTTTTGATCATAACTCGAAAACCGTTCATCCGATCTTCTTCATTCCTTTGGCGGATCGATAAGTTATCCTAATAACTAAATTTGTCCAGAAAAAACAACCCATCTATCTTCAAAACTGTGGGAGATATGACGTTTTTTCTAAATTGCGGGGGCGGAAGGGGGCGTGGCCAAAATTGAAAATAAACTTGATCTGCCTGCAGACATAAGAAGCATATGTCCCATACACGTCAAACCTCTATCTCTTACCATCTCTGAGATCTGTGCGTTCATACGGACAGACGGACAGACGGACATGGCTATATCGACTCGGCTGTTGATGCTGATCAAGAATATATATACTTTATGGGGTCGGAGATGCTTCCTTCTGGATGTTACATACTTTTGCACAAACTTATAATACTCTATGTACCTACGGTACAGAGTATAAAAATTACCTTGTAGTGCCATTGCGCTGATAATGACAGATTTTGCTTAAATGTGGCATCAATTGAGTTCTGTAGTGTTGACACCACGCCCAATTCTTCACACCAAATACATACCTGAACCTGCCACTGTGTATATTCGGATCTGACGTCGGTTTTGATATGTGGCTGGGCGGCCCACTAGGCTTTCCTTCGAAATATACAAAAACTGTACTTTTTACAATTCAGCGAAACGACACATACTGCAAAAGAAAGAATAGTGATGAGGCTGCAAAATGAAGTTGGTTGGAACATTGTCCGATCCAATTTATTTTAAAAATTGCTTCAAAACTTATTGCATGGTTCAAATCTTGAAACAAGTGCAACTACCATATTACACTGACTAAGAGAAGCGCAATCGGAATTGCTTTTCCGCTCGATTTATTATCGAACCGCAGTGCTGGAAAGTCAGAAAAAGCTGGGAAACACAGTTATTGTTAAATTGGTTGACAGTTACCGATGGAAGTTGATAATAATAAAAATGTGTCATTGGCCTTAGAAGTACAATTCGAATGGAATTGGTAAAAGTTTTGAGATCGAAATACAAATATTTTAATTTACACGAAAACCAACTCGGAATGGGGAACAGGGCCTAAGTGCTTCTTTGGTAAGTAGGTTGAGAAATCGATATATGCAAAAATCCATCTAAATTTAAACGAAATACTTTAAAGCTACTTACAACAAACAGTTATCCCATCCCTCAACTTGGCCCAGCCCCACAATACTTAACCGTAACCCATCTAACATTTTATTAACCATTCCGACCATATCCTTTTCCTCTGTCATATATTTTTAGCGACGCCGCCTTTCTTTGTTCTCCCATAAAAATAGATTCGCAACTATACGAGTATAGTAAACCATTTTGTGCGGCGCCATTACCAGTTTTGAGCCTCATCATCGTGATATGGGCTTGCCATCCCACCGCAAATACCGCAAATTCTTTCCCACTTTCATTCCAAAACAACAACAAAAAAAAAACAAAAAGCATTTACCAATGCTTATTAAAAACTATAGGAAAATGCAGAGCCAACGGCAAAATGGCAGCAGGAAGCAAAAATATCCAACTTTACGACTTCATATTGTGGGCAAGTCGTAAAGTTGCAAACAAAAAATTGTGCAACGTCAACTTCTGCAGTCCTCCTGCTTTCAACCCGCCTCCATCTACTCCTGTTACATGGATGCCAGCCGGAACAAGCTGCCACTTGTGTTGTGCCATATCTCGTCGTATGGTTAGACATGATGTATTACAGTTGACCTTCCTTAACGCTAAATAATAAGCAGACAGTTTGTCATCTTTGGCTGGACATGTTTGGTCATTAAATTGGCCTGTTTTGTCATCTCTCCCTCGCTCTCTCTCCCTAGCTCTCTCTCTCTCTCTGTCTTTTTCTTTGGCAACTATAGCTCTTAGCTCAGTCAAGCGTTAACTTATTGTGGAGGTTTTGTGGCCTGCAAACGTACTGATTGTACAGTCTTAAGAATGGTGTAAAATGTATCTGGAGCGTTGAACTTCATGGCAATGAGCTTTCATTTATTGAATCTTTTCCCACTATACTTTTGATTCCTCACAAAATATAGAACTTTTATAAGAATCTTGAAGACGAAACTATCTTACTTGATTTCTAGAATTATTGATGTCAAAAGTTGGGTGATATGGAAGAATCCTAGATCATCCAAATCTCAACAAAAGTTTGAGCCGATATCGATAATTTACACTCGCTGCAGCAGTGTGACCGCCACTGTTGCCAACTCTTCGGTTCATAAAAAAACTAAACTAGTATTTGAGAAAAGCTTAAAAAAAGCCAGAAAATGTTGTTGGTAGCTAAAAAAAAAACGCTAGAGTAGTGACACGATATTTCTTATTGTTCTAATCCAGTATTTTCAAAAACTTCTCAAGCTCGTCAAACATTCCGTGTTCTGTATATGAACTTATGTACATATACTGCTGGCACTTCACACTTGCCACTTAAATGTCTTCTTATGAATCTCCATAGCACTGTCATCATTTGGTTCCGCACAACAATCCCAAATGGTCAATTGGACTGACAGATGAATGTGTGGCAATATATCAAAATTTCAATAAAAGTTTCACAGGAAATTATGCAACAAACGGTATTTTGTTCGTCAGTCAAAAGAAGCTGAATAAGACTTATGCTTGGCTGTCTTGGCATGTGCGTGTAAATCCGAAAGTTCATGCTAGATTTGCAATATTTGGAAAAGCATTTCCCATCATCGGCTGCATCTATAGCCAGCTAATCATTCTTGCATACAAGCATGATGCGGTTTTTGCTTATAAATTTTAGGCATTTTCATCTTACACTCGCTATCGATTCATAAATTATGAACGATCAAATTTAATGCTCTTGGCTTTTCGATGTTTTCTGCTATTCAAATAGAGTAAATTCTACAACGTATTTAAGTGTGGCATGAAGATACCAGATGCTTTGAAAAAGATGAAATTGCGACAATTTTGCTTGGAAAATATATATAATTCCCGCTAGCCGCTAGATCTAGCGGGAAAATAGCTGAATTGGCAGCACTGGTGAACACACACTGACAACGAATTAAGTATTTCCATGCGAAAAGGCTGAGTACAATTGTTTGGAAGAAATTTAATAGCGGGGGACACTTGTTGACCTTCACGTCAAACCAAAGATTTGCTGACCCGTAAATTAATAAGGTCACTTCCTGTGCTCTCTTGCATTATTTATTTGTTGCTCTGCCTAAAAATATCGACATTTTTCTAAGCCCTGAACAAGCGGTAAAAAGTTGACCGGAGTTTTAGTTAAGTTTGTTTCTCCGGTTAAGCCGAAAACAGCATGAGACACTCAAATTCGGCTAACCTGCCGTTCAAGTTGACTAACCGGACATTGAGAATTTGGGCCTTGGAGAAACAGCAATCTTTCTTGTAGACTCCACTCGGCCATACTAAGTAGTCAAGTGCCGGTATAAATATCAGGACTGCAAACCGGTTTTGAACCGACATTAACGACATTTATTTTTCAGTGAACAGAAGCTTGAACCGATCGTCTGTACCTAAACCTAAAATATCGCTTCGGTTCAACAAAAATAATAGATATCAGAAATTTGACCTTCTGCCTAGCTACTTTGTCTGTTATATGGATAGCTTAGTGCGACTGGCTTGAACAATGGGCAGGAAAGTGGAATATAAAAATCTAGAAAAACGTTTACAGTTACTTATAAAATCATTCCATCGTTGGGGGCACCGCAACATTGAGGGCAACGAGATAGCCGTCCGACTCAGAAGACTTGGCATACCGCCCAGCTCCTACCGAATAAGAGTGCACCCCTATTGCGTCTTGTAAATTACAAAATAAGTAAAACTACCCACAAGATGGTCGAAAAAAATACGAGAAAGCTAAGCTAACTTTTTTACCCTTGCAATTGCTCGCTTAAATATTTTCAAAAAATACTCTTTTTCCCATTTTCCGACCGATCGTTCGTATGGGATATAGTCATCCGATTATATATATGGTCAAAAATTTGTAAAATTATGTGAAAGCACATGAAACAAACAAATACAAAATTGCAGGATGCTACCATTAAAAACAAAAAAGTTTTTCTAATTAAGACTGTTTTTCAGACCTATCTTTTGTATGGCAGCTATACCATATAGTTGTCCGATTTTCATTAAACTTCGCAGAATTATAAAAAAGAATAGAAATCACACGATTACAAAGTTTGGAGACGTTTCCATTGAAAAGAAAAAAGTTTTTCTCACTAAAACTAGTTTTCGGACCGATTACTCCTATGGGAGCTATGAGATATAGTCATCCGATCCGGTCGGTTCCAACATATTAGTAGCGTGCAGCAAAAAGAAGACTGTGCAAAATTTCAGCTCAATAGCTATAAAACTGAGAGACTAGTTCGCGTAGAAACAGACAGACGGACGGACAAAGCACAATCGACTCAGCTCGTCATCCTGATCAAGAATATATATAGTTTAAGAACTGTTCACTCAGTCCCATTTTCCGATCGAAAATCAAATGATTCTTACCTTAGATTGAGGTAGGTACAGATTTCCAATGTCTAAGAGAGAGAGCGAAAAGAATCCGAGAAATCTCGCTCTTCTTCTTTTACAGTAAGGCTAAATGGGTACACATACAAGGGACCAAATAGAGTTTGGAAAACTAGCTCAAATCCATCCCGTGTGTTTTTGAAATTAGACCAGATAGAGCTAAAATCAAACTTTCCCGAGCTAAAGTCGGGATCAAGGCAAGAGTTCTTGAATTGAGAAAGTCCTTCTGACATCGTTTGGGAATGATCTTAGCCCGGAAAAATGGGGTTTTTATCTGTGTACATGGGTGACATGACAAAAATGGTTCAAAAACAAGCCAACTTCGCATTATTTTGCCAATTTTTTTTACAGACCACAGATGTTTTTTGATGTCGAGAGATGTTAAAAAGGGACAACTTTGAGAGTGTCCACACCAGGATGCCAATTTATGAAGTATGTTATCTAGAACGAATGGGAAAACAGAGCAAATCCGAATTACCGTGGCAGCAGTTCATAGCAGTTCCAGTAGAGTCAAACAGACAGTTGGATATTGGGTTTTAGGGTGTTTCATGATCTCTTTCGAAATGTATCCCCGCCATCAAAAGCGGTTTGATTCATGAGGCTTTGGCAATGAACTACAGATTGAACATTCAGCTTGATTACTGAACCAAGTGTTTTCAGATTGTTTTCAACAGTTTCCAGCTATTCGGTAATGCCTTGTGTTGCATAATGTAGTTAATTGTTCAATCATTACGATCCTTCCCATTACGAGCCTCCAATGGTTGGCCACTGCAGCCTCAAATTAGGCTGGAAAAGCCAATTCCAAGGCTGCAAACTTTATGATGTTTGTTTTTTTTGTTTTTGTAATGCTTCAGTTAAGCCCCTTGAAAATGCACTTAACTAATCAACTTCTCACCAGGTCAAAGTTGAGGGACTAAACCTAAAGTTATCTAGATAACAATTTATGGAAAAGCTTTGTAGAGAGAGACAGCTGGCTGGCCATCAATCTACTTAACTTCTGGTCACAACTTTTTACGACTTTTTATTTCGTCAGATTGCACTGCCGGCTGACTGTACCTACCATATCCTAACCAATACGCACGCTCATGCGTACGTCTCCCGTGTGTTTTGCCCTGTTTAATGCATTTTGCAGTTGGAGGAAGAAAAAATCCCATTAAAATTAAGTAAAATTGCAGCAGCAGCAGCAGCAACGTAATCGTAAAAACTTGGCATTTTGATGTTGCAGCAAGTAGTAAAATTTTTCGAAAAGTTTCTGCCACTCTCAGATAGGGACGGGGTCGGGGAAGTGCAGCGAGGACAAAGGCTTGGGGATTGGAATGGATTGAGGACTGGGGATTGGAGTTTATTGTGTGCGCACCGTGCGAAGGTTGCACATTAAGTGCAAGTCGGGGCCATAGGTGGGGCCCGAGAGCATGGCTTATAATTTTTATAACGGCCTGCCATAGTTTATAAGTTGTTGGGCGAAAAAGTGTGAAAACAAGCAAAATAAATGCTGCTAGTTAAAGAAAACCTGGATAAGATCAAGCTTTCACACACACAGGCCAAGCTTTAAAGCTTTCAACTGTGTCTAAGGCCGGTTTCAAAGCTCACTAATACTTTTACATTTTCAATTTCAGCTCCCCAGACCATAAAAATGAGTACAAAACTCTTTCTAATCTGTCAACTTCTTGTCCACAGCGCGTCAAGACATCAATCGCGCGGTGGCGCAAATCTATTACAATTACTACACACCCATCGGTTTGGTTAACGGAGCTTCTATGTATCTGACCTATCCCAGCATTGAGCAGAGCCGATTTGGCACTCACTTTACAAACCTGCCGCTAGCACAGATTCGTCCACCGACACCCGAACCGCTGGCCCTCAGCAGTTCACCATCTAGTCCGAGCGGGACAGCGGTTAATACATCTCACCTGAAACACTCGCGACCCGGCAGCAGTAATGGTACCAGTCACTCAGCTGCCTCACCCATTATGGTCACGACAATGGCCACGACTTCATCATCCACGCCGAGTC
Organism: Lordiphosa fenestrarum; assembly: GCA_035044985.1. Classification (NCBI taxonomy): domain Eukaryota; kingdom Metazoa; phylum Arthropoda; class Insecta; order Diptera; family Drosophilidae; genus Lordiphosa; species Lordiphosa fenestrarum. The sequence goes on along the minus strand of JAWNNO010002406.1, from coordinate 13,427 downwards.
ATTATCGTCAGCGTTCACGTTCGACAACGCCCATAACTCCGCCCTCACCACCGCCGGCACACAGCAGCAGCAATGGAGGATATCATCAAGGTCATCATTTGGTCAGCTCCACAGCAGCAACGTAGCAGTATAGAAATGTGGCTGCCGCTGTGGCAGCAGCCGCTGCTGCAGCTGTTCTCTTTGTGTAAGTAAAGGAAATTACAAATTGGGGTTCAAACCGGCGGGTTAAGGCTTGAACCCAGGGTCAGCTAACAAATTTTGGAAAAATGTTTTCTCTTAAGAGTTTAATTTGAGAAATTAGGTTTTTGTGGTGTTTACATTTCAAGCAATTAAGGTGATCAAGTGGAAATACTTCTTTGTTTGATCAGCGTCTACAATCGATCGAGTCGATCTAGCCCTGTTCGTCTGTCTACACTTAGAAAATAAAGACTTGCAGAGTTCCAAATCGTTCGGGCATAAAGTTAAACCGTTTTGTACTTAAAATTTCAAGCATGTTTTCTACTTGGCAGACCCTAAACCACCTATAAGTACGAAAAAGACCGTCTATATTAATGAAATGCAAACAAACGATCTTGTATTAACATTTTTATACTCTGTACCGAAGGTACATAGAGTATTATAAGTTTGTGCAAAAGTATGTAACAGGCAGAAGGAAGCATCTCCGACCCCATAAAGTATATATATTCTTGATCAGCATCAACAGCCGAGTCGATATAGCCATGTCCGTCTGTCCGTCTGTCTGTCCGTATGAACGCACAGATCTCAGAGATCGTAAGAGATAGAGGTTTGACATGTATGGGACATATGCTTCTTATGTCTGCAGGCAGATCAAGTTTATTTTCAATTTTGGCCACGCCCCCTCCCGCCCACGCAATTTAGAAAAAACGTCATATCTCCCACAGTTTTGAAGATAGATGGCTTGTTCCTTCTGGACATATTTAGTTATTAGAATAACTTATCGATCCGCCAAAGGAATGAAGAAGATCGGATGAACGGTTTTCGAGTTATGATCAAAAGACAAAATTTCTTGGTACAGAGTATGTTATAGTCGGGCTTGACCGACTTTCTTTCTTGTTATACTCTGTACCGAAGGTACATAGAGTATTATAAGTTTGTGCAAAAGTATGTAACAGGCAGAAGGAAGCATCTCCGACCCCATAAAAAATATATATTCTTGATCAGCATCAACAGCCGAGTCGATATAGCCATGTCCGTCTGTCCGTCTGTCCGTCCGTCCGTCTGTCCGTCTGTCTGTCCGTCTGTCTGTCCGTATGAACGCACAGATCTCAGAGATCGTAAGAGATAGAGGTTTGACATGTATGGGACATATGCTTCTTATGTCTGCAGGCAGATCAAGTTTATTTTCAATTTTGGCCACGCCCCCTCCCGCCCACGCAATTTAGAAAAAACGTCATATCTCCCACAGTTTTTAAGATAGATGGCTTGTTCCTTCTGGACATATTTAGTTATTAGGATAACTTATCTATCCGCCAAAGAAATGAAGAAGATCGGATGAACGGTTTTCGAGTTATGATCAAAAGACAAATTTTCTTGGTACAGAGTATGTTATAGTCGGGCTTGACCGACTTTCTTTCTTGTTTTAAGAAAATCGCTTTACCAGCTCAAGTACAATATATCTAGGATTGAGCACAAAATAATTAGACTAAGACAAGTTTTACACGGTCGAATACGAAAAAATGTTAATTCAATATCATTTGCTTTAATTTTAACAATATAGAAGGTCGTTCTCGTACTTATAGATAGTTTAAGGTCATCTAACAGATTGTATCGGCTCAAATCTATTTCAGTTTCATACCTCAATTGTAGCTATGAACTTGAACGTCTATACTATGATATAACTGGTCAGTTCTTATAGCACGGGTGACTAAACCCTTAATAGCTTAATATTGAAATAGCTTCAATCCCAAAGATAATCACTGAGGTTTCCCCTCTGCCAAAGTTTGGAAGAATGGGAAACTATTTGACAGAGCTAGCCCAGCTAAGAATGCGTGAGTATCCACCCTTAGATAGCATTTACTACCAAAACTATTAAAACAGCAACTTTAACGCAAAATGCACATATAATTAATTGCTATGAAGACGCTACTCTGCTCCAAATGTACACAGAGTATACTAAGCTTGTGCTTTGCTAAAAACGTCGTAGCTCCAAAAGTTCTAGAGATGTGCGGTTCCAACCTTTTGGTCATTTTACAAAACTTCTTTTCGATACGTCAAAGGATTGCAACAGTTTGGATGAACGAAGGTCAAGTTATGACATACTGAGCATACACTTTCGTAGATACAGGGTATATTACAGTTGGGCATGAACGACTTGCTTAGAGGTTTTATAATCCAGAATCAAATGTTGAAATGAGATTTTCAAAGTTCCGTATTTGGGCAGCTTTTCAGACTGCGGTAAACTGCTAGCGATTAAGATTAGGATTGAGGTCAAAAATAGCCAAATTTTTAAAAGATATTAACCCTACTTAAAACAAGAGCTTGCATACTTACAATATACTATATATAACATATTTTTCGTTGAAGTTCAATAAAGATTTAATAATGAAAAAACAATTAAAACCAGTACAAAAGTCGGTCAAGCCCGACTACAACATACTCTGTACCTTCCAAAAGCACACAAAGTGGTGCCCATCGCTGTTCCAGCCGATGATGCCCAGCATAAATGTGTGTTTTGCCTATAACTCGACTATCGCTCATCCGATCGTGACAGATATATAAATAATCGGAACTACTTAATGTGTCCAAAAGGTACAAACTACATAGGAATGCAGGAAATAATATCGATAAATCTAAATATCGATGTTTTTGCCCAAAAATACGTATGTTGTATTATAGTTTTCGGAGGCGAAATATCGGACTTTAAACATTTCTTGATGATATTTATAATTCATCTTTCGAACGCTTTATTTTGAATATTAGTGCTACAATTGATGATATGAAGATTTTGTGTGCCACATCGAAACATGACGGCTTTTAAGGTGCTTCAAATCAGAAATACTTTCAAAATTTTAACTTAACGAAGATTCCGTCAATATAAATTCATAAACCAGTCTGAACTTCTTATACTCTTTTAATCTGTATTTTGCAAGAGACCTATCTATATTGTTAACATCCGAAAACCCGTTGGAAACCCCTCGGTAAAAGGTTCAGTGCGTCGAATTACTTTAGTCTGTTTTTTCAGAACTTCAGAAACTATTACAACTTTATGAACGTACACAAAATAATTATATAATGCTGAGCTTTATCATTTCAAAAACCATATCCAGGCTTGAAATTTTAAGATTTTTAAAAGCATAAAAGCGTAAGTCAAGTTGTGGCAAGGGAGATTTATGTATTGAAGGTTAGGTAGAGAGTGTAAATGCTTCATTTTTTTCTCCAAAATTGTCTCCACGATCCAAGATTTCGTGAACAAAGCAAAACGGGTTCAAACACCCGAACCGAACATGTTCCAGAATTTCAGAGGTTTGACATTTTATAGTTTTTTGCAGCTTTGATCCCTACTCAGTTAGAAGGTAGTTCTTACAACTTGTCAAATGTGTATTTATTTTAGAAATAGATAGAAAAAAATATTATCGATATCGATAACACTAGCCGACAAAATGAACAACTTTGTGTGGTGCAGCCTTGTCGCATATAGCTCATAAATCTAGATATATATGCCTAGTGTGGCCTCCGTAATTCCTAGAGTGTCAAAGATTCGACAAAATCGTTTTTTCGCTATATCTTCAAAACAAGAACTGATAGAACACAACCAATGATGCAGTTTCGTTCATTTCAGTCTATATTAACATAATCTGATCAAAATAGAACTGCACCAAAAACACTGTTGGGCTGTGTAATCGATATTATATCGATATTTTTACCCTAAAAAATTTATATCGAAATTCTACTTTTTCAATATCGTAAAAATAACGATATTGAAAAACCTAGTAAAAACCTTCTACCTTTAAATCGATAATCGATATTATATCGATATTTTTACCCTAAAAAATTTATATCGAAATTCTACTTTTTCAATATCGTAAAAATATCGATATTGATATATTTGAAATACTCGGCAAACCTAGTAAAAACCTTTTATCTTTAAATCTAACAGAGATTTGACGAAATTTCCAAATTGCGGTAGCGGAAGGGGGCGTGGCAAAAATCTGCTTGCAAACATAAGAAGCCTATGATACCTTTGTAGAACTTCTCTTACCATCTCTGAGATCTGGCGTTCATACAGACAGTCTTGGATATAGTGATTCGCCTTAGACTTAATGAGATCGAAGACGCTTTCGGCTGGCTGTTACATACTGTTGCACAAGTTTAATATACTCTGTGTAACTTTGGTACAGAGTATGACAAGAAAGAAATGTTCTTGATTTAAGCTTTTAAAAACTCAACAAAATATTTCTAATTTGTTTTTGAATAATTGTGCAAAAAAGGCTACAAAGATACAATACTAAAGAATGTTTGCATTTATTTCAATTAAATTAATGTGAAACCATTTCTTTCGAACGTCTTAGATTTCGGCGTGTCGTTTTTTTTCCGAGTGCTTGCAAAATGCCTCTTTGAATGGTTTAAAAAAAAAAATTCCAACTCAATGTTGATGCATATTTCTTTAAAAATGGCTTCTAAACTTTTCTAACTAGCTCTCACCTAATCTTCGAGTGCGCACTTCAACTGCCACATGTTTCCTTCCGTTTTGCCGTTGCCTCGGCTAGCTCATTTGGCATGCTGGCCCAGGCGCCTTGCCTTTAATCAAATCAATTTCGTTGCATAGTTTTATGTTTACAATTTAAGTTGCCTGGCTCGCTCCTCACTGTCCTTACTCTGGCACTTGTCGTTTTCATTTCCGGAAAGGGGCTGCATTTCCGGGCAGCTCACGAAAGTATGCAATGGCTTTTTCATCATTTGCTCTGATGGCTGCAACGTGGCAACAAAAGCTTCTCAGGGCAAATGAAAAACAATTCCTCTTGGCTGCATACCGCCCCCCCCTCGATCCCCTCCCCTTCCGCCGCTTGCCACTATTCTGCTGCTGACACTGGAAGCATTGTTGTTGCTTAATTCAGAGAGGCAAGTGTTAAATTTCGCATTGGGCGAGCTCTGCTCTCCACATTTAAACATTGTGTTTTTCCTTATTTATTTTCACTGCCCGTTTTTTTTGTCTTTTGTTTTCGTCTTTTGTGTTTAATTAAAAAACTCAAGTGGCGCCAGCGCAGCGTCTTTGCTTGGCGTGTTGGGGTTTCTGGTTACTAGCCCCAGCCACAAATATCAGAAAAAAATATCACAAATGCACATCAAAACTTTCGCCTGGCACATTTTACGACAACACTTCAGAATGCATATTTCAATGTCTGGTCTAAGGTAATAAAATATTCGTATTGCGAAAAATGGCATCTAAATCTTGTCTAGAAATTTCTGGTCCGCTCCTTCGATTGTTTGTGCTGGCTGTGCCCTTTCGGCACATTAAAAACCTCAACTTACCTCGCACTCGGCATCAAAGAGACGCAGTTTCTTCGACGAGTTTTTATGAGTCTGCATCATAAAAGTGGAACGCCGGTCGCAGGAGGGAAGTGCGTGGAAATATTCTTAGCATCTAAGCCTAGAACTTATTTGAGCAGCAGGAAGACAACAAAGTCAAAGATCCGGGCGCAGAGTTCATTTAACTCTAGGGGGGCGGGGGCCAAATCAAACTTATTAAAAACCAGCAAATAGAAGGTAGCCACAATTATTCAACAGAAAACTCGTAGTCCCATAAAAGCGAGCCAAACAATACCGAAAACTTTTACGAGTTTTGGGTTGAAGAAGGAGTCGCTGCTAACATTTCATTTGTTTCATTTTCGCTCAATCGCACACCCCCCAAAAGCTCTATATATATATATATATATAGGGAGAGAGCGAGTAAGTATCCTTTCGAATGGCACTACAATTCCGTGCCAAATGCCGCTCTATGCTCCTTTGCTGCTGCCTTGGCCAAAATGGCAATAAATGCATAAGTTTCCATTTTACGATATTTTGTTTTCATTTGGCTGAAAATAAAGGAAAACTCACTGTTCGAGTAGGTGAGCAGCAAACGGAAAGCCCAAGTGCCCGTTTGTTCAAATTTAAAGTAGGTTCGAGCCAAGTATCAGCTTATCAATCTGCCCGCAACTTTGTAGCCCATTCGCACTTTTCTTCCCAACTCTTTTTTTCAAATCGCGAGTAAACACAAACATTATACAATATTTTGTGTATATTATTGTTGTCATACAATTTCCGTTCATTTCTAATTTCCGCTGAGTTGTCATTAAAAAACAACAGCGAGAGAAAAGCAAATCCCTTATTCTGAATGGTCGTCAGTCGTCGCCATCGTCTGCGAGGAGGGGGAAACCATAATAAATGCAATGCTTGCCATAAAAATAAAACACAAAATTATTATAGTTTTCAAGTTTCAGCTTACGCTGCTCGAGTTTCGTCTTCTTTTTCGGTTCGTGTTTATTATTCTTGGCCTTTCGTGCGGCTTGCGTGCTGTGCTGTGCTGTGCTGTGGAGTGCTCTCCGGTTTTTATGGGGCCGCGTTACGCTCTTTTTTTTGTATTTTTTGTTTTTTTGTTTTTAGTGGACACGCATTATTAAAAAATAAACAATATGTATGATGTATACAATAACAGGCAACCAGAACCAAAGAGTTGTCGAATCATTTTCAGCTACTCCTTTTTCTGTGTAAAATTTTTGTAGGGATCGTAAAAAAAAGCGACGAGGCGAGCAAATTACCAAAACGAGTTGATGAATTGAACGGCAAGAATGAATAAAATCGAATTGGGGAGACTCTTTTTAAATGGAAGGAAATTTGTTCTACTTGAAAATCAACCAAACTTGAGGAAAAAATACTGAAAGTTAACAGAAATTGAACAAATCTGTCAATTCTTTCACAAAAACTAACAAACTACAGAGTAAGCGCCAAATTCATCAATTCTGCCTCAGTAAAATTGATATATGTGCACTAGAGGAAAATTTAGTTTAATTCAGGGCTGCAAACCCAAAAAATTTTTTGCATCTCCGGTTCGCGGGTTCGAACCAAAATTTTCCAATGATTCAGGTTCAGAATTTTAAGGTTCAAGGGTTTTGGGCCAAGGTTTTGGTTAGAACCTTGGTTGAGCCCATGCTTTATAAACGTTTATTTGGTTATCGACCTAAAACCGACATAAACTGTTAAGGAATTGTCTCGATTTTGGGTTGGAATGGTATTTCACAATACGTTATATAAATAGAAACACTTTCATACAGCCCATGACCATCAAAGCAATGACATTTAAAGTATTGTGACGAAATAAAACCTTCGAAGTGCTGGATACAGCCCTTAAAGTAAAATGCAATTTCGCAGTCCACATATGAAGAGTGTTTCCACAGTAAAGTGGATAATTCTATCAGGATAACAGAAGAAGTCACTGGGAAATAGTTCAAATCTATTTAGTTTTGTTGAACCGAACCAAAATGTTAGGTTCGGAACGGGTTCAGGTTTAGCTTCAATACCTTAAGAGGTTCAGTTCAAGGTTCGGTTCACGGTAATCTGAAAGTCGGAGTTCCGGGTTCGAACCGGTTCGTTTTAAAACCGGCTTGCAGCCCTGGTTTAATTTAGGTTAGCTAGTTTATGATGTATATTTAAGAATAACAAGTACAAAAGTTCAAAAAGTTATGTTTTAGTGGACGCGACGGGGCTCCAAAGTTTTGAATATTTAAACTATCAGCCATGCTCCGGTTTTCCCTTATTTTTGCGAATTGCGATTTCAGCAAATTCGTACGATTTTAGTTTAGAGCGCTCCGAAATTTGCAAGTTTTTGTCATCGATAATGTTCCATTCCCATCTTGTTTTGTGTCATTTCACATAACAAAAACAGCTGATGAGCGCCACTAGTCATGCTATCGATAGTCATATATCGATATATACCATGGCCAAATCGCAAATTGTTGTTATTGTGAGCAGTTTTCCATCACGCTCAATTTTGTGTATCTCTATTAAATAAATTGTTTAATATATTGCCTCAATGCGAATTGAGTGGATGAGTCCGTAAGACAAATCTAAAAAGGTACAGGGAACTGCATAAAAATAGTTCTGTGGGCTGTCTGTTTGTGCATCAACCTATATTTTGCATTTACTTTTCATTTCACGGACTCAGATGTCGCCGGTTTAAAAACGCCAAATCTATGCGATTTCCGAGTGTCGGAGCACCAACTTTTACGATTTGGTGATCAAATCGCAAAGTTTTTGCGAAAGCGAAAATGGGAGCATGGCTGTAAATACAATTTTGCAGTTGGCACACATATTTTGATTTGCTAATTGTTTTTTTAATCTTTTTCATTTCTAATACTATTTTGTATACAAGGGGATTGCAATGTAAAACTTAAACTAAATTCAAAAAAAAATAGCCAAAAATTATTTCATAGAAAATTTCTATATGTGCAATTCTTTCACATAAACCAACAAATTACAGAATAAACGCCAATTTCACCAATTCTACCTCAGTAACATTGATATATGTGCCCACATATTTTGATTTGCCAACTCCTTTTCCCATCTTTTCAATTTATAATACTATTTTGTACGCAGAGGTATTGCATTTTAAATTTAAGATAAAACTAAAAATAAATAGCAAAAAAGTATTTCATAGAAAATTGCCATATGTGCAAATTTTCGAAAAGCCTCAAATTTGTTTAGTTTGAATAGAAACTCAACTTGTATGTGGTATGGAGATTACTTTAATATAAAACTGTCGACTTGTTTAAGTCTTGTACTTCTTGTAAGTCTGTCGGGGATGTCGCAATGCTCTTCAATATTCATGATGACCATCTGATCCGTCCAGGCTCAACTTTTTTCATTACTAAATATGACAGCTTTGATTTCTTCTTTTCAATACTGTTTGGTTACCTTGGATGGATACTGAAAATGCAAAACCTTTCGACATAACGACATATTGTTAGATTTAGCTCCGCCTTTATTCAAACTCAGCTTTTCATTTCATTAGCGACTAGAGCCTTTAAGTGCCTTGCAGCCTTATACAGCGCAAAAAAAATCCGTTCCAAGTGTACCAAAATATTGACCTTATGGTCACAATAGTCTGCTAAGCCCGCTGTTCACGATATGCCATAAACATTTTAGACCTCCCCTCTGGTGATTATTTTTTTTTGCCTAAATGTACCAAATAAATGTTTATGAACACTTTTTCTGTTTTCATGACCACCGTTAATTTTTTTGTGAATGGAAAAATTAGATCAAAGTCGTGACCACAATTATTTTTGCTACATTTTATGGAACTTTACAAAAAGTTGTTTATTATTTTAAGAAGGCGGATTGTCAACCCTGCATGGTATGTTTTGAGTTTTTATCTGCTCTTAATGGGAGAGTTATCTTCTATATAAACATCCTTAAGTGCCATATTTATATTATTGCTGAAACACCTCTTCAATATGTTGGCACAGTATTTGCAAATAATGTGACAATAGCTCTATTTGCACATATATCAATTTTCTAATGGAAACATGACTAGATCGCTTTTATCTTACCATAGATTTGGAAGCCATATTAGGTAAGCACTTTGCAAAGCGAAATTAAGATGCAGAGAATGAAAGTTTATGCTCTAGACAAATGTACCTTTATTGTTTCGAAAGAAATGGCAAAAACCCATTTTGCATATATATCAATTTTACTTAAATAAATAGCTGCTAGATTTCACAATGTTGCTTTGTTACTTGTAGGTTTATGTGACATAAGAAATCGACTCTTAATTGTGAGCTTATCTGACACATAGCTGTTTTATAAAAGGTTAGAAATCAACAATAAACTACTAACAGAGTTATAGTAAGATTGGAAGAATGGAATTTATACTGTTTTGAGCTTAGAGCCACTGCTCGAGAGCCGGTTGATGACTTATTGGCTGAGCTCACTAGCCGAGAGCTGTGACTTGTAACATGCTAGCAATAGAACTAACATACCTGGATGAAGATTTTGCGTACCTTGGGAGGCAGTATCATCCAAAGTCGAAAACCACATTGCAAATATTGAACTAAAATCTAAAATATGGTCAAATATGGATGGAAATGAGGGTAATGGATAAGTGGTAAATAAAAGAATACTCTAATTATCCAAATTTTTCAAAAGTTGCCAATACAGGTAACATTTCCTAGCTTTGGGAGGGAGTATCATCCAAAGTCAAAGATCAAACTGCAAATATGCTACCTAGATCCGCACTTTAAATTGAAAAATGTGGACTTATGTCAATGAAAATGGGCGTTATGGACTAGTGGTAACCTGAATTTTACTCTAATGCCTCTATTTTCCAAAAATTACCAATACAGGTACCTTTACATAGCCTTGGGAGGTAGTATCATCTAAAGTCTAAAATACAAATGCAAATACAGGGTTGCCCATATTCGACGGACCCATGTTTTTTTTTTAAAAATCAAAGAAAAAAATAAAAATTTGGCGGTTGGCAATCTTAATCATTTAATTTGTTCCAAGTAGGTTTGTTTACATCAATTTTTGAATATGATATCTCTCAAATGGCCGCCTCAGGCGTTGATGACGTATTGTGCCCTTTTTGCAGCATTTTCCATCGTTTTCGCCAACATTTCGGCCGGAATAGCGGCTATTTCTTCACGAATGTTGTCCTTGAGCTCTTCTACGGTCCTTGGCTTGTTAACGTAAACCTTTGACTTCAAATATCCCCACAAGAAGAAGTCAGGCGGCGTCAAATCGGGCGAACGCGGTGGCCAGTCCAAATCACCACTTTTCGACATCAAACGGCCCGGAAACAATTTCTTCAGAAAATCGATTGTTATGCGACTTGTGTGCGGTGGGCCGCCGTCTTGTTGAAACCAGAACTGCCTCATACGCTTTCGACGAATAATTGGCATCACAATATTGGTCATCATGTCGCGATAACGCTCCTGGTTGATGGTAACAGCATGGCCATTTTCATTTTGGAAGAAAAACGGCCCAATGACCGTTTTCGCACTAACGCCGCACCAAACTGTGACTTTTTCGTCATGAAGAGGCACTTCTTGAATCTCCTGAGGATTTTCAGTGGCGTAAATACGGCAATTTTGCTTATTTACGGTCCCATTCAATGTGAAATGGGCTTCATCGGACATGATAATGAGTTTTCACAATTGACTTGTTCTGTTGAATGTAAATTTCAACTATTTCAGAGCGCTCGCGTGGCGTGTATTGTTCCATGGTAAAAATCTGCTTGGACTGACGCTTCAAACGCGGTATGTCATTAAGCGATCTGACATCTCTGTCAAAAGTTTTGGCGTTGCCAGATGGGTCCGTCGAATATGGGCAACCCTGTATGTGACCTAAATCTGCACTTAACATGGAATACTAGGTACTTATGTAGATGAAATACGAAATAGGATGCAGGTCCAAAAAAAATATGGATATTTTAATACGAATCTGTCCTTCAAATTCCCAACTAGTTTAAACACTTGGCTTATAGAATGATGGTACTTAATAGAGCTGGCAGAAAACGATGGTTATGGCATCGATTTTGTTCTCAACATTTTTGGGAAAACATCGATTTCTTCGAATTTCTGTCCCAGAATCAAAAAATTTCAATCAACTAATTGGGTGGTGTTCCAATAATCTCCAATAAACGATTGAACTCAAAAGTCGTGTTCTTCACAAAAACTAACATCCCCTCACTGACTTTAGAGTATGCAACTCATCTCCAAGAGTTCTTTACCGTTGCCTGCAATATATCATTTTCAATTCCATTGACTTTTGACAACTTCAGATTTATGCGACCAAGAGACCAGGAACGTGCCAAAGGGTATTTCCTTATTGTAATCAACATGGGCCCAGCCCAAGTGGTTTTCAATGTTCGCTTGAAATCAAATTAGTTCGACTGTGACAATTAGAAATCAGGCAAAACGAATCGACGATTCCTGGCATTATCTTAAAATGGCTCATAAAAATCACATTTCGCATTATAAAAACGCAAGTTCTGGGCCGGATGGCAGCTGCTTCCCCTTCATTTAGCCCCGGCCACTTGGCTGCCATAAAATTTGGTTTTACGAGCGCCCAGGTAAGAGAGGTAACCAGGATGAGGCAGATAGCCTCTATGGCTATGTCTGCCTTTTGAGCTGACAGACATTACAATGATTTTAATGGTTTTTATGGCTAAAAGACATTGCCCCGGCCATATGGGCGTGCTGGTTTATGCCGCCAAATTGTGCTTAAGAAAATTGCCAATTCCGCATATCGAATTTCCCCAACTAATAATTTCACTATGTGCGCTCTTCTCTTCCACAGCGATAATTAAAAATAGCACCAAATATCAGTTGGATGGGATTGCACGCTGGAAGCCAACAAAGCCCGCCCCCCTCCCCCCACAATGCATATAACTAGAAATTGCTTAACCACACACTCATCATTGTTTTCTCCTCTTAGGCTAATAAAATTATGACAAACAAATGAATAAAATCAAATCCCATTTAATATGGAGCATAAATTTGTAATCCCCATTTTCAAATTGATCTCAAAACAAGATAAGAAACGAAAACAAAACAAAACAAAACAACAAAAAAAAAACTCAGAAATAAAAACACAATACATCAAAAAAAATATGTAAGCACTGAGCTCGTTAATGAAATAACTAAAAATATATGTATGTATGTATGTGGTGGGGTCTAAGCACCCTTTTAATTAAACTATTCAATTTACTGTACATAACACTTTTCATTGTTTTCAACTTGATGCATAACATGTTTCAAAATCTATCCAATCCAATCTGCACAAAATACTAAAATTTTGAGATTTCATAGCAAAATGTAGAAGGTTTAGCTTAATATTAAAAGGAAAATTTAGTTTCTAATAACAAAAAAAAAAACAAAAAAAAACACGTTTGAATTCAGGTATCAGGATTCTAAGACCAAGGATACAACTTAAGCTAAGCCTTGGAGTGTGAATGATAATTGCTTTTTCTTAACAAGAACTGCTTTTTTCTGTGGTTTATTATTTTTGAGAATCAATTGTCCTAGGTGGAAATACTTAGCAACCGAAGGCTTAAGGCCCAATTGCTGGCAGATCAACTTTATTTTCAATTGTTGCCACGCCCTCTGCCGCCCCTGCAATTAAGATTTCGTAGATAGAGGGTTCGTATCTTCTGAACATATTTAGTAATCAGTATAACTTATGGATCCACCAAAAAAATGGTGAAGATCGTATGAACGATGGTCGAGTTGTAGCAAAAACAAACATTTATGCTGGACTGCACCGACTAGAGCAGCGGTGGGCACACCTTAACTCTTTGTGTGATAAATACAAACTTTGGAAGGTACAGAGTAGGTTATAGTCGGGCTTGGAGGACTTACTAATGTGTTGTTTAATGCTAAAGGGTGTTGCTGGTTATTTATTTTGGAAAAAGTTTAAGAAACTTAAGAAAA
>JAWNNO010002405.1:0-36155 GCA_035044985.1 Lordiphosa fenestrarum | reverse complement strand
ATCTGCGGTGAACAGTGTGTAAAGGATCGGTGCCAAAACGCTTCCTTGTGGCACTCCGGCACTGGCAGGATGTGTTTGTGAAATGCGATCCTTGCAGCGAACTTGAAAGGTCCGCTCTGTCAGATAGGAGCTCATCAGATTAAAGAATGGAGCGTCCAGAGTTGTTTTTATTTTGGACAGCAGGCCCATTATCCATGTCCGGTCAAATGCCTGTTCGATGTCTATAAAGATGGCGTGGCAGTACTCGGATTGGTCGTAGGATGTGCAAATGAAGTCCGTGACTCTGTGCAGTTGCTCGGTGGTACTGTGGCCCTCACGAAATCCAAATTGGTGTTCGGGGATTGCGTTCCTTTCCTCCAGTTGGTCCACAATACGTACTGCGAGCATTCGTTCCCAAATTTTCGAAATTGATGGTGTGAGGCTGATGGGCCTGAAGGACTTTGGGTCACATTCGTTGGTGGCCTTGGTGCCCGGTTTGGGGATCATGGTGATGATCGAGTGTCGCCAAGATCTGGGGTAGTAGTTCTGTTCCAAGATGGCATTAAATATCCTCTCGAGTAGGAGGATGCAATTGTCGCCGGCACTCTTCCAGGCTCTATTGCAAATCTCATCGTGCCCTGGAGCCTTTTTGTTGACAGATGTTTTAATCATGTTCCTTATTTCTTGCGCCGTAAAGGGGGCAATTGGCTCACAAGGTTCGAACGGGACTCTGAAAGTTGCAAAGAGTGCGTCAATGTCTGCCGGTCTGGTGAGATTATGGTTGACAAATCGTTCTCTCAGATGTATGGCAAACTCATCGGCCTGCTCCTGCAGGTTTGTGCACCAGGTGCCATCGAGTTTTAGGAGCGGCACTTGTCTTTGCGCTTGTCGCTTGATGCTGTTCGTTAGCTTCCAGAGGCAGTGATTATTGTTGTTACTGTTGGTGTTTGCCAGTAGCGAGTCCGTGCGTTTGGCCTTTTTGGCAGCTAGGAATCTGTTGAGCGATGTACTGACTCTTCTCCAGTTGGCTTTGTCGACCGGGTGTTGAGTGCGTATGAATATTTTTCGTAAGAAATGACTCTGGCGTAAGAGTTCTGTCCCACGGCGGCATAGTGTTATTGCCCGACCGGCACTGCTCCGTCCGTTTGTATGACGATGGCTCCTGGAGCTGCATGTAGGTGCTGTAGATGGTGGTGCCTTCCTTCTGGCCTCCATGGCTGAGGTTTTAATCTTTTGGGTGAGGATTGCTAGCATATCATCGATATCCTGGGCTGAGCGTAGTTCGACTTCTGGGAAAATATTGTTGTCCAGAGATTTTTGGAACTTGATCAAGTTGCTGCTTTTGTCGATGAGGCGCTCGATTTTTGGAAATGTGGTAGCTGCGCAATCGACCGAGATGATGAGCGGGATATGATCGGATGACAGTTGAATTTCGCTATCAATATTGATCTTCCACTGTTGTAGTCCATTATAGACGCCGAAATCAATGCAGCTGGGTAGATTGTCCGCCCTGAATGGATATCTGGTGGGACGGCCAGTGGCAATGACATCGTATCTTTGTTTATTTAAATAATTAAATAGAGTGGTTCCTCTCGGGCTGTTTCCTCGGTCCCCCCAGAGGTGGTGTCGGGCGTTCCAATCGCCTGCAATGAGGAATTTGCTGCCGTGTTCACTATTTTTGAAAATTTCTGGGACATCGTCTCTGTGCCACCGGACACGAGGTGGGCAATAGATAGAGCCGATTTTGATGGTTCCAATTGTGGTGTCAATATGTGTGGAGCACATTTGGAATTTTTCAGTGATGATATCATTGACTGGATAATGTACAATGTCGTTTTTCAAGAGTATGGCCACGCCGTGCCGGCGTCGTCCATCCTCGGGTATATTAGCGCAATAAGACGTATATCCCCAAATACGTATTAGTTCGTTTGACCATAGATTCGTCTCATTCAAGAGAATTATGTCTATGTGATGACTGAGGGCAAAGTGCTCCAGTTCTGGGAGTTTGCTTTGCACGCCATTGGCATTCCAAAGCATGATTCGAAGTTTTTGGTATCGAATTCTGGACATTTTAATTATTAAAATTTAAAGAGCTGTTGGCATTTGTGGCGTTCACCGAATGTTGGGCCAGTATGGAGATGTCCTTTTGCATCTGGATAATGGGTGCGATTAGGTGTTGGAGCCAATCTGGGGGAGAGGATTGGCTTGCCACTGCTGTGCCTGGGCTTGAGGGGAGCTGCTGCTGCTGCTGCTGTTGTTGTTGTAGCAGTTGTTGTTGCTGCTGCTGTTGGCATTGCTGGATTTGTTCCATCCCATTGAGCGTTCTTTGGACAAGACCTGCAAATAATGGAAGCCAATCTGGGTTTGGATTTGGAATGACAGCGGTGTTGGGTACTGATGGTGGTGGTACTACATGCTGTACTGGTTGTTGTTGTTGTCGTCGTCTGGCATCTCTGGGGACAGAGCGTTGCCCGGCTGCAGGTGAAGTTCCACCTCGAGTAGTTGCCAATTGTGGGCTTTGGAGGCGGTCATTCTGTTGCTGTTGTTGATGATGATGATTTATTTGCCTGCTCCGGGGTGCAGGCTGATGATTTGGTGGCTGCTGCTGGCGCTGCGGTTGAGGCTGTTGTTGTTGGTTGCGCCTCGGTTGCTGCTGCTGCTGCGGTCGTTGATTTTGACTCCTTGTTGATGATGAGGAGTATGGGCTGTTGGGCCGTTGCTGCTGCTGCCCCTGACGATTTCTTGCAATATCGGAATATGAAGAATCTCCTCTGCTTGTGGTGTTGGCGGTGGCGACAGTAGGATTGGCATGTTGAATTGCAAGCCTTTCGTGCGAGTTGAACGCTGCTGCAGTTGCTGTTATTGAGCTGTTGTTGTTGTAGTTTCCTTCAACATTTGGCCGTGTTCGGGGCTGCCTTTTGGATCGAACTCGGCGCTTGGGTGGTTGGGCAGGTCGATTCGACATTCGCAGTTTGGCATTTCGATCCATTGCCTTTTTGAGTTCCCGTTGATAGAATTTGCAGTCCGTGGAGTTGGACTTGTGCTGCGTGTTTTTGCAGTGATGACAAAAGACCGCATCGAGGTGACTGCAATTGTTTGTGCTGTGCTCTTGGCCGCAATTGGCACAGATGTTGGGATTTGTGCAGTACGATTTGGTGTGGCCATAGTCCTGGCATTTGCGGCATTGGATTACCGAAAAGCGCTGCTGCACTACCTCGATACGGACGGATTGTCCCAGTATGTGTTTGACTTCTGAGTGGACTGTTTGCACGTTTTCGGATGGGAAAAGGTTGACAAGGAACATATTTAGACGTTGGCCCGTGAGGCGATTTTTGGGGCAGAAGACGCCTTGGACCCTGTAACCTTTGGAGTTGAGGAACTGCTCGATGTCGCCTTCTAGAGTTGAAGCGTGCAGGCCCTTGATTGAGATTTTATATACCCGGTCCAGTTGGGATTGGTATGTATAAAATTCAGTATTGTTTTCGGCCAGAATCCGTGTGATTGCCGAATGTGTTTCGTGGTCGCATGGATAGAGCCGTGTGACATCGCCGAGCGATGTGCTGATTTTGAATTGCTCCATCCTGACTGTCTGAGTGACAGTGTTTAGGAGAGCGTTTAGGTCGGGGACCCGTTTGATGCAGATGGCTGGTGGCTTGGGTATTTTGGGGGCGCGTTGAGGAGGATTTTCGCCATTAATATTTCCCCTGCCTTGTTGTTGCTGTTGTTGTTGTTGTCGACTTCGCTGCCGTTGTTGTTGCGGCAATCCTTGTTGTTGTTGCTGATTTTGCAGCTGGTGTTGCTGATTTTGCAGCTGGTGCAGAGCCCTGGCCACGGGCTGGGGCATATTCTGCCGCTGAGTAGGAGTCGACCGCTGTTGTTGTTGTGGCCCTTGTGAGGACATCAGATAGTCCAGGGCTGGTTGGAATTGTGCCAAGGCCGTTTGAACATTGGACATGTCCGGTATGTTGGTCAGGGTCTGATGAAGAAGACGATTGACAGCATCAGTATCAGTATTGGGTGCTGATGTTGTTGATGTTGTCATCATTCTGGGTGGTGTCGCATTTTCTTCTTCTGCGGTGGCAGTAAGGACGGTGTTGATGTTTTGTCTGTTGCCCAATAAGGGGCCAGAGCATGATGAGTCCTGGTGTGATGATGATGAAGGTGATGTTGATGAGCCTTGAAGCAGTGCTGGATCGAGATATGAGACGATTGTAGAGTCGCCTTCTGCATCCCAGTCCAGGGAATCCAGTTGATCACCTTCTTCTCCTTCTTCTTCGCTGGGTTCGATGACGCTGAAGCTGCTGCTGTTGTTGTTGTCGTCGTCGTCGACGCCGCCGCCGCATGACGAGGAGGCCACATCTATGGTGGCTGGACTTAATAATGATGATGATGAAGACGTGGATGGTGGCTGTTGTTGTTCAGCTAGTGGCGCGAACATGTTGGTCCGATTGACGCCATCGTCATGCTGATTAAATACGGCCATCCGTATGGCGCCGCCAGGAATGAAAGGGAAAGGATCCCCAGGTGGCTGTGATTGGTTGCGCTGCCTGGTGGTCTCTTTGCTGTTGTTTGTGTTGCGGCTGCTGCTGGTGGAGGCTGACGAGGGGCTGATTGTCTTGTCCCTCTGAAATTGTACAGATAAATTAGTACGTTTTGGACTTTTGTCAGAGGGTGGAGAATCTTTATTCTTAGACAGGCGGCGCTTCGTTCCTGGTGTGAGAGGGGTAGGAAACTCTTTTCTTCCAGTTGGGCCAGTGCTGCTGCTGTTGTTGTTGTCGCCTTTGGTCTTGTTGCTGCTGCTGCTGCGGCTCGTGGTATTGGTGGCGAGCCGAGAGCCGAGGGGCCCGGGACGGGCTATTAGGGGAACGCTTCTGTATATGCTGCCGCCGCCGCTTACGCCTTGGCTGCCGGTAGAAGAGGTTCCGCTGATATTTTTGGAAGTTGTTTTTCCGGTTGTTTTTCCAGATACGGCCCGCGACTGGGTTTGATGCCCGCCTCGGGAGGGAGCATTCTGTTGTTGCTGCTGCTGCTGCTTGCCAGCTGAAATTGGCCCAGAAGTGGTAGCGCCTGGGGGCACGGACCGTGCCGGGGCCAGGAGCCGATCTTCAATAATATTGACAGCCGTGGCCGCAGCTGGGTCTGACTGCTGGAGCGTTTGCTGCTGCTGTTGCTTCTCCATCTTCTCAGCGCCGGCATCGGATGTTACGGGCGCCTGAGGAAGAGAGGGAGAAGGATTAGTAGAAGAAGCCGAGTCAATACTTATTATTGTTGTATATTTGTTAATTGCCGCCGCAGGTTCAGCTACTGGGGGGCTGCTGCTGACGTCATCGCAAAATGAACAATTGTTGATGCTGCTGCTGTTGCTGCTGTTGGCCTCCAAAACGAATGTCTCGTCAGGCCTGGGTGGGAGAGGGATGCCCTCATCGTTGGCGGTTGGGCCGGCCGCCTGCATATTGTCACAGTTTGTGGAATTTGCCAAATTCTGATTGTTGTTTACGTTTGGGCTGCTGCTGGTGGTGGGCCGCCGTGGGTTGTTCATCGTCGTGCGTGATCGGTGTAGATCGATAACAGCCCGTTATCGACGGTCGTGAGAGACTCGTTACTTGAGTGACGGCGGTCACCCTGATCACGTGCCGATAGTTGGTGCCGATGATTGTCGTCTGTGTTTGAGAGGGATGGGGAAATTGGGGAGATGGGGAAATTTTCTCTCCCGCCAATTTCGCGCGTGTTGGTGTGTGTGTTGAGCGCACGCACTCACATGTATACACACACACACACAAGGGCACTCTCTCTCTCTCACACACTGAACAGAGTTTCTGGTGAGAGAGAGTGCACTAATATTACTGCACTGTCACTATGATATTTTAGGTTTTGGCAGATTTGTCTTTAGGAGTTTTTTTTGTTTGGGGGTGCTCCAATGGATCTGGTCAGCTTGCTCTACGCCAGGGCCGCACATGCGCGCGACACACACGCATATGGGGAGGGGGGCGGAGCCCGACTATTGCGGAGACACCTTCGCGCACAATCTGTGTGTTTCTTTAATTCGCCACTTGGGGTGCCGCCTGGGCGAATTTGGCCAAGTTGCCAATTGGGACGAGCCGAAACGATCGCTCAGTCCAACCAAGAGGGGGGAGCCCGGAGAAATTATAAGAAATTTGTTCCATAGACCGCTTGGGTGTGTGTGTGCTGATCGCGCACACATATACACAGACGCGCGTTAATTGCGCCGAGTTGAGAGCGGGAGAGAGCGCGCTCTCTCTGCAGATTGCGTAATCTGCCGCGTGTATGTGTGAAAATTTTCGAAAAAGTCAAATTTTCGTGGAAATTTCGCTGGATTTTCGCAATTTTTCCAGCGCGAATAGTTGCCGGGCAACTATTGCCTTTTTTCCGCAATTTATTTGCAATTTATCGCGCCTATTTAGCCGATTTTTCGACTGCCGAACGGGAGCGAGTACAAAACACGTCTGCTCTGCAGCTTTTTTCGAGGGGCACTGGCGAGTTTTCCCCGCCCCGGCCGCAGGCCGTGGGCCACTGAGCCGGGCCAGGGGGCGGGGACAGACGCAGTATATACTTTATTCGGTGGCCCGGCAATCCAAGTCGCTGGGACCTGCTAATCCGGGCAGTTGAACATAATACATACATTATGTCCTGCACCGCCCCCACGCAGTGGGGGTGGTGCGGCCAGTTACTATACAACTATATAGTAAGAAAGCTAGGGGGCCAACCACGCAGTGGAGGCGCCGTTCTACATACTAATTAGTACTAGTAATAGGGCAAAAATATAAACTAAAATTAAGCATTAAATTTAAATTTTACACTGTTAAATTAAGATTCGAAAATTAGAGAGAAAAAGTTCAGTTTAAATGTTAAATGGAGAAAGACGAGTTAATTTTTTAAACTGGTAGACTATCTTCATAATTTTTGGGGACCTTTGGTGGAGGACAAGGCATCCTTCGGGTGGCCGGACTTGGTGTCTGGCGGTGGGCCGGTTTGGCACTGGGTTTGGCACTAGCCTGCTGGGTTTTTGGCACCAAACCCGCAGGTGAGCGCTGCTGCTGCTGCTGCTTCAAAAGGATGTTGCTTGTTGCAGACTTTCATGGGAGCTTCTCCCTGCTCCGGATGCCTGCACATGGGGCGGGCATTCATTGGTCGGGCGGCTCAGTGGTGCCGCAATTTGGGAGGCAGGCGCAGCATGCTGCGGCTGCTGCTACCGACGTGGACGTCTGCCTGAGCTGCTTCAGGTTGGGCAATTATTTTGAGAATTTTGCCATTTTTCACATTGACCAGATTGTTCATATTGACCGAGGTCGAGCATTGGCCCAGAGTTGTTAAGTTTGGGCTCATATTTGGCTTGACAGTCTCAGCTGGTGGTGTAGGAGCAGCGGCGGTCGAAATAGCCATTCGTAAATTGCGTACTGCTCCCTGCACGGCCATAATAATGGCCACTCTGCTGTTGGTCGTTTGGGCAGTTTTAGCCTGGGTGCTGGTCGCCGATTCGCTCCCAACATGCTCCAAATTAGGTCGAGTCGAGAGCTGGCCCATAGGCGCTGTATTTGGTTCCAGTAATGGTGGAATTGGTATGGCAGGTGTGAGGGCTATGTTTGCCTCACGAATGTGAGGCATGGCGGCCTTACGTGCTGCCCTACGCGTAATTATTTCTTTGTCAAAATTAAAATGGGCGTGGACGCTGGGCGATTGTTCATTTTCGTTTGAGCCGCATGTTGATTCTGATGGCGAATAAGTTGGATCCTTGTCGGAGGCCGCGGCGCCATCTTCTTCAGTGGTGGTGGAGGCGGTGGCACTGTAGTCCTCGACGTCGTCATCATTTTCAGTTTCTTTGCTAGAGTGCGAGACGGACGATATGGTGGGGCCGCCACTAGGGCAAGATGAGGAGTCGTCACTGACATTGATCGTGGGGCACATATTGGGCCGCAGTATATTCTCAGAGGGATGATGTACGGGCTCGTCCCTGTGTGATGAGCAACAGCTCCTGGTGCATTTTGGCGGCTTGGCGGTTGTTGCCATTGTTGTTGTTGTTGTTTTGCCGGCAAGTGCGGCTGCTGCAGCATGGCCACAGGCCAGGCCATCATCATCCCGTAGGTTGTTGTTGTGGCTGCTGCCGCCGCTGCCGTCATCGTCCAGAAGCATTGGGTTGTCGTCTTGAGTGTGGAGACTCATTTCCGGGTCAGATTGTAGGTTTTTAATCGCCAAATCACAATTTAATTCCAATGTGCGTCGCAATTGGTAAATAACTTGTTGAGAATTTGCCAGAGTTAGTGATGGCCGTTCGTCAGCGCGTCGGTGAGCCGTGAGTGTGCGCGTCAGTGATGGCCGATTGTGGGCAGGTAACCGATATGTACTCGTGACTCTGTGACAGTGATGAGCAGTGACTGGCAGTGACTGCTACTGATTGTTAGTACTCACAAAAATTAGTGTGTGTGAGTTGTGATGACAGCAAATAATGGTGGAAAATAACAACATTGATTCTCGGGAATAATTCAGGCGCATCCAATAATGACGATGGGGGAATTGAAAATTTAAATAAATAATTGCCGATAATTTTTTGTCATGTTCATTGATGCCAGGCAATTATTCTGCAATTACCGCCATCACATCGTGATCGACAGTGATGTTAATTTTTTCCGTGAAATGGAAAATGATATTTTAAAAGATATGTGGTGAAAATATTGATAGCTAAATAAATGGCCATCAACATTTTCACCACAATTCTCAGTATCATTTTCATTTACAAAAATAAATTAAGATCCTGGCAACGGAGTGGTGACAGTAAATTTTTAGAAAAAAGGGCGGCAAAAATTAAAGTAATGATTTAAAAATATCAGACAATTAAATAAAATAAAAATCGATAATCCCACGCATAATTATTTGAAAGTATTTGAATATTTCCGCAAATCGCTGCCATTATTCATACCAATATTTGTGCTATTCAGTTTTGCCAAGTTGTTTGTGGCTTGGGCCGGAGTTTTTGGAGTCTGCTCTGGTTTGTGCTCCAAAGAATTCGGGTCATCTTCTACGTTTGCGTCTTCTGGGCGTGTAGGTAGGCATGCGGGCATGCGCTCTGTTCAGGACGGTGCCAAATGTCGTTCGCCTCAGTCTTCTTTGGCGGCAAGCTGGATTGGCCAGATTGCGGGCCAGTCTATTTGTGTGTCTTTCCAGCCGCTCGTTGTGTTTGATGACGGTTTTGTCAATAATCTCGTTTACCGTATCCAGTTCGAGGTCATTGTGGAGGGTTGCGTTTCTAACGTACCAGGGGCAGCCGGTGATGATGCGCAGGGTGGTGTTTTGGAAAACTTGCAGAGCCTTGCGGTGCACATCTCTGCACATTGACCAGATGGGGAGACCATATTTCCAAATGGGGGCAATTATGCAGACATAGACTGTACACTTTGCTCTGAGTGGTAGTGGGCTGGATGCTTTTAGGAGCCAGTTTAATTTGCTGCGTTTGGCTTTACAGCCAGCGATGATATTTTTAATATGCGTTGCAAAAGATAGCTTGCTGTCAAGGTGCATGCCCAGATATTTGACACACTCACTAGGTTTTAAAAAGGTTCCTCGTATCTTCAGGCGGATGGGTCGTTCCATGCGGTATGTGAAGCATACATGTTGACTCTTTTTGCTGTTGATTTTTATGTTGTTTCGGCGTGCCCAAGACTCGAATTTACATAAATAATGTTGCAGCTCTGAGGCGGCAATCCGCTGGTTCTGGTGGCTGAACATTATACAAATATCATCCGCGTAGGAGGCCAGAAGGGTTCTGCTGAGTGGATTGGCTCTGTTGTTGCTGTTGCTGAGCATGTTGTTACTGATACTGCTGCTGCTGCACGTGTGGCTGATGTGTGAGGCGTTATTGCTGCTGATGCTGCCTAATCTTTGGACAAGGCCATAGTCGATGTTATCATCGTTTGGGTGTGGGACATCTGCGGTGAACAGTGTGTAAAGGATCGGTGCCAAAACGCTTCCTTGTGGCACTCCGGCACTGGCAGGATGTGTTTGTGAAATGCGATCCTTGCAGCGAACTTGAAAGGTCCGCTCTGTCAGATAGGAGCTCATCAGATTAAAGAATGGAGCGTCCAGAGTTGTTTTTATTTTGGACAGCAGGCCCATTATCCATGTCCGGTCAAATGCCTGTTCGATGTCTATAAAGATGGCGTGGCAGTACTCAGATTGGTCGTAGGATGTGCAAATGAAGTCCGTGACTCTGTGCAGTTGCTCGGTGGTACTGTGGCCCTCTCGAAAACCAAATTGGTGTTCGGGGATTGCGTTGCTTTCCTCCAGTTGGTCCACAATACGTACTGCGAGCATTCGTTCCCAAATTTTGGAAATTGATGGTGTGAGGCTGATGGGCCTGAAGGACTTTGGGTCACATTCGTTGGTGGCCTTGGTGCCCGGTTTGGGGATCATGGTGATGATCGAAGGTGGCCAAGATCTGGGGTAGTAATTCTGTTCCAAGATGGCATTAAATATCCTCTCGAGTAGGAGGATGCAATTGTCGCCGGCACTCTTCCAGGCTCTATTGCAAATCTCATCGTGCCCTGGAGCCTGCTGGGTCTTCCATCCTTTTAAAAATTTCCTCGAACAGCTTCTCCTCTACTTGCTTCCACTGTTCGGGCGTCATCTTGCCGTTAGGGTCGCTTTTGTCGACGATAGCTACGGTGAGATGCCGTTATGCAACGTCGCTAGCTGATTCCTTGGGCTAACTTGTCTTTTTGGGGAGGGGTTGTGCCTGGTTCTGCGGTCTTTGGCGGGGCTTTTTACTGGCAGGGGCCTCCGCCTTCGCTTGCTCAGTTGAGCGCTGCCGCTTGTTGGCCAAGCACTCCTCCATTTTATTGGCGTATTTGGCGGAGGTGGCTTGCATCGCCGGTTTCTCCGAAAAGTGTTTTCGACCCTCCTTAATCTTTTGCTCGGCCCACGCAAGCTTGTTTCACTCCTCTAGGGTGAGCTCACCGCTTCCGTTCAGTCTCGCCTTGATTTTGAGAGCCGCTTTATACTGGTATACTGGTACTGGAGTTAAGAGTGCCCTGTGATACCCCTCGCAATTCACTGGCAACATGGCTTATTATTTTCTTTGAATATTATACTATAGCTGAAGGTATGTATTCCATTAAATTAAGTTTAAAATTGTATTCACATTTAACATCGAGCGAGTTTTATAAGATTTACTTGTTCAGCCCCAGGGTATGCAATTTCAAATAGTTTGAGTAGCGTCCCATACATGAGAACCTACTTTAAGTAGATCCTGCCCGACTTCGGTACCTTGTTGGTACCTTCTTTTTTTCTTGATTTAATAGCAAATTCTAAAGTCTTAGTCGGCTGACTTATTGAAAGCTTAAAATAACACACAGAAATGGCTTATCAGTCAATAATTTTATGTACGGTAAGTTCAATCTATTTAGAACATTTTGTAAAAAATTTCAGCTTCCTAGCTAGTCTGGTGTAGAAATTACAGAGTTTGGCAAAAACTGAGATTTCTGGACCACAGTGCAGTAGATCAAATTCGTACCATCTTTAAGGCTATGACAAGCAGCTACAGTATGTGCTCACTATACAATCTCAGAAAAACAGAAAATATTACACACTTCAGTCTTTCCCATTTTGAGGGAACAAGGCTTGCTTCATTTTGGCAAGGCAGAGCTACAACTGCACGAGATACTAAACTTTCTTAATGGTGAAAGCTGGTCGGCACTTTATAAATTTATAGGTCAGAGTTTAAGATACAGAAAACGAATTATTGAAGGACAGTTTTTAAAAACGGCAACATCGCTACTAGGATACCTAGCTTCGTAGTTGAACGATCTGATATCTGGGGAAGACCTGGGAAGTCAGGTGTATTAGACTGCGTAGAAAAGGATTTAGGTAGCGGTGATCGACAGACGGTTAAGCACCAAGTCGATACGATAAATATTTCTTGTTTGAAATTTTAGTTAATTACCTAAGTAATTAAATTTCATTTGTAATCAGTTGGTTAACAAAATATTTTAAATAAAGAATCATCATCATCATCATAATAAGCCACGTTGCCAGTGAATTGCGAGGGGTATACCACACTCAAAAAATTTAATTTCAAATTTTTAGAAATTAGCCCTAAGATTAATTTTCCTTTCTTGTTTTTAGACAATTTTTTCTAAAACTCAGAAAAAACAACCCTAACAAAAGTTTTTTGGAAAATGATTTCTTAAATTTAGAAATTCGATTTATTTTTTTTTAAATTTAGGGTAATTTTTCTATATTTTTTCCTCAATAATTTCTTAAATTAAGGGCGAATTCGCTCTTGAATTTAGAAAAAATACATTGCACTGTGTCTTAAAATAGGGCGAGTCGCTCTAAATTTAAGAAAGCACATTTCTTAAATTTAGATAAGCCATTTAGAATCCGCCCTAAAATTTAGAAAAATAGAAAATGACACCGCATGTAATTCTCAAGTTCGAATTTCCTGCATTCGGAATATAAAAGAGGCAGCTGAGTGATTAGCAGTTGACTGCGTTCTTTACTGCAGCGATGTTCAAGAAGAGAGGCTCTCTGACGCTCTCTGTCTCTCTCCGACACTCACTGAAGCATTACTTCGGCAAGCATTCGGCGTGAATTACCGAAAGTGTTCGGCCCCTGGCGGCTATGGGTGAACATCGCTGCTTTACTGTGACTCACGCGAGTGCTTGGTAGTCGAGTGCGATAAAATGCCTTTCGTGTTGAAGTTTCCCCGAGGTCCCGAGTTCAAGTCCCAGGCAAGGTAAAGTTAGAAATTAAAATATTGATTACTAATAACAATGTGATTTTCAGAAAGAATCTTTAGTGAACCAACAGAAAGAAAATATCCTATAAAAATAATATATAATGGGTTAAACGCTTCTTAGTTTTAGTAGTCTTCTTCCTGTTCTGTCTCCAGCCCCCCCATGTTTTTTTTTTCTAAAATCTAGAAAGGTTTTTTTAAAATCTAGAAAATGCTTTTCTACAATTTAGAAAATATTTTCTAGCTTATAGTAAATTTTTTTTTTAAATTCAGACTGTCTTTGTCTTATTTTTAGAAATAATTTTTCTAAAATATATGGCGAATCGCCTTTAACCCTTTTTTAAAGGCGACTTTCTAAATTTTAGGGCGATTTTGCCTTTTTTTTTTGATTGCAGGGCACTCTTAACTCAAAGCTGACAAATGTAAAATAAAACGCAAAATTTAAGATGTTTTCCACTTTTTGTAAAAACGAATACGAATAAAATCTTCTTTGTATTTTTTATTGCTATCTAGTCCAAAGACGAAAATAATAAATCAAGTTCTGGCAGCTGGTGCTTTTCTAGCTTTAACTATAAATTATTATTTTTTCATCTATTTTACGAAAAATCAACTTTAAATGGCTGCCATTCAAAAACCTTTTCGTGAAATGGTTCCAAATTTTGACATAAAATAGCTATCAGTGTTCCCAGATTCCCTAATTTTGGACAAAATTTCGGCCAGCTTGCCCAGTGTGCACTGTATATTACCTAAAAAGGGGAAATTTCAGTCAACGCTGTTTGAGTAGGTACAGTGTGCTTAATAGTATTAAATATATTTCAAAACCATTTAAATTGTGACGCACTAGACTAAGTGCGCCCCAAAACCTAGATGTAAGTGTGCCCAAAACCTAGTGCTCGGAGACTGAAGCTCCCAAAAACGAGAATTGGATCTCGGCCAACTAGCCATGTATATGTTTTTGTTATTACTATTATTATGATTAAAACTTGAGCTAAAAAGAAAACCCCATCCCCAAACGATATTATTAAGCAGCACAGTCACCAACACGAACCAGTTCCAGTTCATCAAAGTGTCACCACTAACAGGCCCGCTCTGGTCGTACAGTTTGAAGCGACAATCGCCGCCACAATTTTGGCGGCCAGAAAAACGTTTTGTGACTTGCCAGCGAGCAGACGTGTGAAACGAGAAATGACAATCGAAGTGACACAACAAGAACAACCACACCAACGGTAAATGATAGCGGCTGCTGGTCTTACCCCGCCAACCCCTCTCTTGGAAAAAACGTGGTAAGCTGGCCATAGGGCCTGAGGTTAGAGAAATCCCAAAATCGAACTCTCGGTGCGGCAAAAAAAATACAAGAAATATGAAGTGCAGCGAATAAAGCAAGTAACCCTTTCGTACAAACCAAACTATCCGAGATCCGAGTATTTAATTTCTGGCCATGTGCTCAAAGTGTGTGTGTGTGACTGTGATGTGGTCCAAGTCAGTGTTCTGAACAGTGTATACAGTCGTCGGCTACCAATATGCTTGCCAGGTCGTCACCTGAAGCATGTTCGGCCCAGTTTCACTTGCCGTGGTGGATCCTTTCAGAACACGTGATCCTGGTTTTTCACCTTCCATATGGTTCTGCTGGCCCTAAGCATAGTTTTCCGTCGTCGTCTACCAATATGCTTGCCAGGTCGTCAACTGAAGTATGTTCGGCACAGTTTCACTTGCCTTGGTAGATCTTTTCAGAACACGTGATCCAGGCTTTTCATCTTCCATGTGGCTCTACTAGTCCTAGGCATAGTACCCAGTCTTCGTCTCCTAGTATGCTGGCCAGGTCGTCACCTGAAGCAGCCTCGGCACAGTTTCACTTACCGTGGTGGACCTTTCAAGAGTCCCTGGACCCGGTTCACATTTTCCCTGTGGCTCTTATAGGGTCTAAACCAATGGTAAATTCTTCATCTTTCAAAATGTTGGTTAGGTAGTCACCTGCAGTGTATGGGTCATAGTTTCCATTTCTCTAGCAGATCTTCCCAGCCCACATGATTCAGGATTTCTCCGTACAGGTGGCGCTGACAAATTCCCCGTTTCTCAAGTCACGTTAACGGACCCCGGACTAGGCCGTCGCCTGATAGGAGGTCTCATGCTCACATAACTTTCGACAAACACTTAGGAAGCTTCTTTTTCTATATTCGTAGTAACATTTCGAGTCAAACCTACCAACTTTCGCTTGATCCCTCATCTCTATGCCCCTATGTTCCAGCACTTTAACAAATAAAGTTTGTAAGTGATCCTGGCTAGTCTGAGACCAACCCCAGCCTAAGAAACACTTCCTTACATGGCGCCCGAGCAGGGACCCTGGGGCAAAATGTCTAATTAGAGATTTCCATCCTCCGTGGCCTAAAAAACCATCAGAAACAAGTTTTTATTTCAAGGAAAAGAAGCCAAAAGTTAGAGAAAAAGAAATTGGATCATTTTTCAGGATGAAACACATGGGGAAACAGAGTTAGAATAAGCACAGAACATCAACAGAGCAACAGAGTTAGAGTAAGCCATGAAAATCCAAAGAGTTAGAGTAAACCATGAAAATCAACATAGTTAGAATAAACATAGGAAATCAACAGAGTTAGAATAAGCATAGACTATCAACAGAGCAACAGAGTTAGAATAAGCATAGAATAACAACAGAGCAACAGAGGTAGATTAAGCAGAGACTATCAACAGAGCAACAGAGTTAGAATAAGCATAGAATAACAACAGAGCAACAGAGGTAGATTTAGCATCGAAAACACCAGAGACAAACCCAAAAAACAGAAAGTACAGCCACACACACACACACGTGAACCTGTAGCACATGAGCCAAGGTCTGAAAAAAAACCCTGCGATCCAATAACGCAAAGTACAGTCCCTCCCAAGTACCGAAATATCGCTTCAAAAGTTTCCACTCAGTCTTATGCCCCCTGAGTCAAGTCCATACGATAGCCACGTGAGCAAAACTCTCTTTGTAAATTTCGGCACCCTGTACTAACCAATACAATAAAAATAAAAAGTTTTCCATTGGATTTTGACTTGGGCGCA
The DNA here is from genome assembly GCA_035044985.1 of Lordiphosa fenestrarum. Lineage (NCBI taxonomy): Eukaryota > Metazoa > Arthropoda > Insecta > Diptera > Drosophilidae > Lordiphosa > Lordiphosa fenestrarum. The sequence goes on along the minus strand of JAWNNO010002405.1, from coordinate 20,371 downwards.
GTTCAGCGAGAGGGAAATTAACGGATTCAACTAATCGTATTGCTCATGGTTAGCCGAAAACGAAAATTTCTCTGTGGGGAGGTCGGGTGTTGAGAGCCGAATGTTTCACATCGGTATCGAGAGCGACAACGAAGAGCTGGTTAGCTAGATAAGCAGAGCTGAAGCAGCACTAAGGGCAGTCAAGTTACAGCAGTCAAAGCGTGAACATCGGAAACAAAAAGTTTTACCAAACAAATCTCCTCGAGTGCAAGTCCTTCGGTGTATCCTGCCCAGTTCAAATCCACAACGAGTCCTTCACTACTGATCAAGGATCAACAACGAGTCCTCCGGTATTCAAGGAAGTACTTCGGTATATCCTGCATAGTACAACGCAGCAACGAGTCTTCAAATAGACAACAAAGCTTACCGACTTAGTTCCGCTTTCGCCACCGCAGTCATCGAGTCCTGGAGTGTACAAGCAAGTTCATACCTAGACACAAGCTTACCGCGATCAGTGCCGAGTCCTTTAGTGTGAAAGCAAATCCTGCGCTAGGACACAAAAGGGTCTCACCCACACAATAAGAATGCCCAAGTCTATCGCGATCCTGAAGAAGTTGTGTTAAAGTTGACCACTAGGGCACCACGAGTCTCACTCCTGTCCTACACGTGTACACAAGGGAACATAACTCAACCTAGAGTACCACTAGAGTCAAGCCACGCTGGTTAGTTCCGACCCACGTGTTTCACACAGATCTTCTCTCATTTTTGAGAATCGCTCAGCATCCCTGAAAGTAGGCAGCCATCATGGGAGTCCGTTGGATCAGTTTTCTGAGAAAAGCTGAACTAGAATCCATCGCAGGAGAGTTTGGACTAGAAGCTATCGGGACTGTAGAGGAATTACGCGCAAGATTATCCAGCTTCGTCGCAAGAAAAGACCATTCTCCAGAATTGGTCGCTCGGCTCACTGAAATGGAAGAAACTCACACGAGCCAACTGCTGGATCGCAATCATGAATAACGACTCCAGTGGACCATCTGGATCCTTATATGGCTCCGCTACCTCATCTGACTCTCAACGCGTACCCGATCAGGTGTACAGCCCCCAAGGCGAAAAATTGCAAGAAGTGAAGAAGATACCGAAAGCCAAGAATCCGGTAAAACCAAGCCACACTGGTGGAGAAGAAATTTCCTATGCGGTTCTAGCAAAAAAATTGAGGAATTGGGGGATAATCTTCGATGAAACGACTGATCCTCTGAGTTTCATTCATCATTTGGAGGAACCAGCCACGTCATACAACGTGGATGTCCGGAAGCTGCCCTTGGTAATTCCGGGATTACTGGCCTGCACTGCGGAACACTGGTTCAGGACCAGTTACCTACAGGGAGAATCGTGGGAGACATTCAAGTCGGAATTTCTGGAGTTCTTTTTGCCGCCGAGGTATTTCCATCGCCTTGAGGATGAAATCCGGAGTAGATGTCAGCGGAAAGGTGAAAGCTTTAAGGAATACCTGGTGAGCCTACGGCTCATGATGCACAGAGCAGGATACAGAAAAGACCAAGAATTGGAGCGAGTCTTTGAGAATTTGCTACCAAAATACCAACTTTTTACCCGGCGTCATGAGTTTGAAACGTAAGAGAAGCTCACCTCCTTGATAGTGAATTACGAGATCACACGCGACCGAGATAGAGCCCGTCATAACCAACTAGTGCTCACACGCCCCTCGTCTAGCCAGTCTACTAGTTTTCCGACCCACTCTTTTCACACACTTACGAATCAGAACATTCCACCACTAACACTGTCTCCTCAGGTCAAATCTATTCATAACCGACTCAGCCCATTGATGTTCGTACCGCTTGCAGAAATTGTGGCCAACCGGAACATTTTGCAAAAGAATGCAAGAGTCCACAACTCTTGATTTGCTGGGACTGCGGACTAAGGGGAGTACTAACCATTTCATGCTGCCTGCAGGGAAACGGACAACGTTTCCGCCCAACCGGGGAAAGGACGGCGACGACACGTACCCAACCCCAGAACTAGGCGACACCCTACGCCACGAGGCTGGTCGCATCATCGCTATGGTGACCGTCGAGGGCCAGCCTTTAGAAGCCACGATCGACACAGGTGCTAGCCGTAGCTTCTTGGGCGAACGGGCAGCACGATTGATAGGAACTCCACAGAACAAACGTCCCATTCGAACTCAGGTAAGCCTAGCTGAAGGCTCGAGGAAGGAAATCACTCAGTCAGTGGTGGCCAAGGTACACCTAGGACAGCGTTGGGTGTGTCTCCCAATCCTAATTTTGCCATCCATGACCGAAGACATCATACTAGGATTAGACTTCCTGTGCGGTATTGGTACTGCCTTGCAGTGTGGTCAAGCAGCGGTGCAGCTTCGATTGCCACCCATGGCACCTGCTACGATAAAGCGACCTACTCTCGGAATCAGCCAGGAAACTACTCTGGAGACTCAGCCTGAGCCAACGAGGCCTGATGCACAGCGAATTCCACGGTTCTCAACCTATTTACCAACTAAGTGCTCAGAAACGCAGCCGATATCACCAAGCCAAGTAACCAACCAGGAACGACAACCTCTAGAGTCACCGATAGCGACGACCCAGGAGCAACCATTGCCACCAGCGCCAACCACGAGAAAGACACAAGACACCGCAGCAAACGAGAGTTCATCAGCCACGCCAGAGGATCCCATGGATCGCCCCAAGACCAGCCAATCGAGTACTACGCCAGATAACGACTCAGCCGTAAGTAAAGCCATTCGGAATAACCCCTTCAGATGAACCCCAAAACCTGTAGAGCAATCGTCGGAGACACTGCCAACCAAGTCTAAACACAGACGCTTCTCCAAAGCAAAACAAGACTCGACATTACAGCCCCAGCTTAAAAACTTGAAACCCCAACCGTCAGATGTGGCTCATCGCAGCACAACCCCTCACTCGCTACCCTGAACACACCCACCCATACCGCTTCCGTAGTTGCTTCTGGAGGTGTCTTCCCAGGAGAACCACTGGACCCGTGGGTGAGTGAGTTCCTGGAAAATGTGCTTCAACAATTTGAAGGTTTTGTTGGCGTATCCCCAATAGCCGAACACCACATTGTGATGCGGGACAATATGCCCATAAAACAAAGGTACTATCCAAAGGTACTATCGACGAGCAGATAGACGAATTATTGTGGAATGATTGCATCGAACACTCACGGAGCCCTCACAGCGCGGCCATAGTACTCGTTGGGAAAAAGGCAGGGGACATGCGGCTGTGTATGGACTTTCGGACAACGCACATTCAATCCCAGACGCGTACCCTCTGCCCAGAATAACGCACATATTGGAACCAAACGCATTTGCTTAACTCGACGACATCATTGTCATAGGCGCCACATTGGAGAAGCACTCCGCAAATTTGCGAACCGTGTTTCAACGACTACGTGATGCGAACCTGAAGCTAAAGCGTAAGAAGTGCAGCTTCCTCCAAAGGAGCTTAGATTATCTGGGACACGTGATAAGCGAAGCTGGGATCCATACCGACCCTGATAAAATCGTAGCAGTACGAGAACTTCAGCCCCCAACTTCTTGCAAGGAGCGTCGCCGATGCCTCGGCATTGCATCGTGGTATAGGAGGTTTGTACCGAATCCGTTGTCCAACCTATGTCCGTATTGCTGAAGAAGGGTAAGAAGTGGGTCTGGAACTAGGAACAGCAACGTGCATTTGAAGAGCTCAAGAGACGACTGACCGAGGCTCCAGTCCTTGCATGGATTTCAGCGAAAAGTTTTCATTGCAGACAGACGCCAGCGACTACGGCCTGGGAGTCGTACTGACACAGCAAATCAAGGGAGAAGAACGAGTCATCGCATACGCCAGCCGAAGGTTGGTCCAGGCAGAAGAAAACTACTCCGCCACCGAGAAGGAGTGTTCGGCGATCGTGTGGGCTATCAGGAAGATGCGATGAAGGCTACCGCTTTGATGTCATCACGGACCATCTTGCCTTAAAGCGGCTCAACTCCATAGACAACCCCACCGGAAGGATCGCACGTTGGGCACTGAAGTTTGTAACAGTCCTAACCTCCGCTAGAGCGGACAGCATAACTGGGAGCTTATTCTGCCTACACGTGCCAGCTTTGCTCAGGGAAAATGGGGGGGTTCTTTTGCACCCTAGTTAACTGTATGGTTAGACAGACAAAAAGAGAGTAGACAGAGTTACGGGAGAGGGAAGGATGGAGGGATAAAGAATCCAATCCGTACGGGGTCACTTAATAAATAACACAAACATTGAAGAAGTTGGGAGAAAAACATGTTGAGTTCTCCTTCTATTACCCACCCAACCTAGTAAAGGACGATTGATGTTCGCGCCTTTACCCATTTGGAATGCAAACCAGTTAAATCAGGTGCCCATATAAAGTATTTAAATCATTTTAATCAAACTTCATTAAGGTTAAGGAAACAATTCCATTATATGCGGACTGAATTCAATAGGTCGCGCATATATTAAGCGATTCATAAGGAAACTCATCGTATTTGATATTGATAACATAAAGGCAGGCTAGATGCTGCTGACAAGTAAAGATTATACTCAAATGAAATATTAAGAACTAACTGAATATGCAGCGCTTAGATATGATGGCAATGGATATGAACAATAACAGCTGGATAACACCTATCTAAGCCTCGCACTTATAAATTTGGGTAGGCATGTAACTTTGTATGAATAGTGTTCTTGATATATATATACTTAGTTTCGACGAAAGGTGTTAGGCGGCTATGCCGTACTTACAATACAAACTCAGCTTTTCTCACCGTTGTTGTTGTTGTAGCGGCTGTGGACGAGAGTAATGTACGCATTTTGTGGGGGTTATAGGAAGAAGAAGAATAGAAAGGAGAGTTAAGAAAATGAAATGGGGGTGATGTGATGGAGGGTTAAGTGTGTGTGTGTGTGTGTTTGACATCGAGTTTCCCAGGTCTAAGCCAAGAAATGCTGCAACGAGTGAGGGTTGGGTCCAGAGTTGATGTGGCGTTAGGTGGGTGGGGTCCGATGGGCAGTTGAAGAGGTGTAGGGTGTCATGTGGGGCTTGCCCACATTTGGGACATTCATCTACGACCATCGGGTTTATCCTGGAAAGGTAGCAGTTTAGCGAGGCAGAGTATCCGGATCGCAATTGTGCCAAGGTCGTTCGGGTACTTCTGGGCAGGATTTTCTCGGCATCACTTAGAGGTGGAGGCCTACCTCCCAGAACGACATTTGGAGCGAGTCGGGTGATCGCTACGGCAACTGTGCTTTGGTGTATGGCTGCTTTCGCTAAATTTGCTTCTATGTTGGTAATCGTGGTGGCGTCTCCTGTATGAGCAAGTACTTCCGGCAGGTGTATGCGCAAGTCTTGCCTGCTGGTTCTCGGGGGCAGTGAAACTTGGAGAGCCTGGTAGTTGGGATGCTCTTCTACAAGGCCATTGGCTAGGAACTGCTTAGATAGGAGGTTGCAGTGGTCGCGCACGCCGAGCATGTGGGTCTCCTCATGAAGTTGGTCCACATGGGTCATGGTGTGGCATCCAGTGATGGTGCGTAGGGCAGCATGGTGCGTTGGAGGTTGCCCCACTGCGTGTCGCTGAGAGCCGCTGTCCATGCCGGAGCGGCATAGTCGAACTGGACCCGACCAATAGCCTTGTATGTGACCAGCAGTGTTTCCTTTTCTTTTCCCCAGAAGCTGCCAGCGATCGCCTTGAGTGCCCTGTTTCGTTTTCTAACTTTGCGGGCTGTGTTTTCCGAGTGCCTCGCAAAGAAGAACAGGTTGTCGAACGTCACTCCCCATATTTTTGGGTATTTGCAAGTGGTAATTGTGGCTCCGTCCACAGTGACGTTGAGCTGGGCGTTCACAATCTTTGTACAAGTAGTGAACAGGGTGGCGCTGGATTTTCCTGGGGAGAGCGATAGATTTCGGCTAGCCAGGTATGCGGAGACTGTCGGGAGGTAGGAGTTTAGACTCTCAACAACCTTATTATAGTCCCTATCCGATCCGAGGATGGTGCAGTCATCCGCATAGCTGACTAGTTTGAGTGCCGTGGGCGGTGTGGGCAGTCCAGATACATAGAAGTTGAAGAGGAGTGGGGAGAGGACTCCACCTTGGGGGACTCCTTGCTTCAGCTTCCTGTATTTGGACTTGGCGTCGCGGAACTCAACAAAGGCTTGCCGACCTGTCAGGTAGTTGGCTACCCAGCGCTTAAGTGTGTTCGGGAGCGCTGTGCCTTCAATGTCCTTGAGAAAGATGGCGTGGTTAACTGTGTCGAAGACTTTTGACAGGTCGAGAGCAACCATTACTGTGCGCTTGTGGGGACTAGGGTGGTTCAGTCCTTCTGCAATGGTGGTGGTGATTGCGCAGAGCGCAGTGCTGGTGCTTCGGCCTTTCCTAAATCCATGCTGAGGTTGAAGAGGCAGGTGAGGTAATCCACACCTCTGGGGCCCAGCTTCTTGAGCATGATTGTGGCAATACCGTCAGGTCCCACAGCCTTGGAGGTTTTGGCGAGTTGAATGGCGCTTGCCACCTCCTCTGCGGTGAAGTCGGTTGCATCTGGGTCTCGGGCAAGTTTTCGGATCCGGCGGAGGACGGTTCTGTGGGTTTTGCTGACGTCCTTTGGATGTTCGACGAACTGCCTGTTGAAACCCGTGGCACAGGTCTCAGCCGTGAGCTTGGGCACACCAAAGAAACCTATAGCGGCAAGGTCTTGCCGTTTGGGGGCAGATGTGAGGCTCCTGATAGTTTTCCAGATTTTAGCAGTGCCCATTTCACACTCATCCAGGTGAGTCAACCATTTCTCTCTCCTGTGTTCGTTCACCATTTTGGCGATGTCCTCATTTGCCTGTTCAATGCGGGGATCAGCTGGATTTACAGCTCTAATTGCGTCGCGCAATCGGGCCTTTTCCGCGGCAGCCGATGGGAAGCCGGGGCGAATTTTAACAATTCTGCCAGCCGGGATGTGGCGCTTACCCGCATTGATCAGGATTTTACGGAAGATGAAAGCGTGTGAAAGCGCTCCAATCTGCCTTGGAGAAGTTTGTGTAAGATTTCCTCTCAGAGGCCGCAAACTCTGCATCACCATATAGAGTGAGGGTGATGGGCAGATGATCGGAGTTTAGGGCAACGTCGACATTCCACTCCGTGATGGTCAGGAGGTTAGCACTGACGATGGATATGTCAGGGGAGCTGCTGCAGTTTGCCGTGATTCGGGTGGGTTGGTCCTGGTTGATGCTGTCGAAGGAGGTGTTCTCGATTTGCTCTGATATGCTGGTTCCTCTGGGGTCGTTTCGTAGCAGAGAGAACCAGCTCTCAAGATGAGCGTTGAGGTCACCCATGATGATGCGGTTTGCACCTGTGAGCAAATGCGAGAGGTTTGGTTGATAGCCAGAGGAGCAGGCTGCAACGGGGGGGATATATACATTAATAAGGTCAATTGACGAGCCGCCGGCTAGGATAGCAATTCCTTCCACTTCCATGTGTCCATCTGGGGCTGGGTCAAGCTGCAGGTGTCTGTAATTTACAGATTGGTGGACGATGAACGCCAGTCCACCACCTGAATTACGCTGCCTGTCTTGCCTAAGAATGTTGAATTCCCCAGACGAGACTATATGTGCCCTGGGCGTGAGCTTTGTTTCTTGGACCGCTGCTATCCAGATCTTCTTACGGGACATATAGTCTGTGAGTTCAGCGATCTTAGCTCTCAGGCCGTTGCAGTTCCAGTGGGCTATCAGGAAACTTTCGTTGGTGGTTTGTGTGGTTGCTGAGGTGGCTATTGTGGTGGGTGGATTTTGAGTGGGCGGTGGGATCTGCATATACCCTGTTGTTGGCGTCTGTTGCATGGTGAGCACATTGCGTGCAGCTCTATGCCTTGTGAGAGGCGGTGACGCGACCGGAGTTATTGGTGGCGGAGCTTGTTGTGGGGGCACGCAGTTTCCGTGCAACGGGGAGGGTGTGAGCAGGATCAGTGGTGCAGTGTTTGTGCCTGCTGTGGCTGCTGTGTTAAAGCAGCATGGGCCATGGAAAGGCCTGCAGTAGTCCCGGGGCTTTGCAAGTCGGGAGCACTTCAGGTGCAACCACTGCAAGCAGTCGGAGCATTCGAAAGAATACCCTCTGCTAGTGATCTTTTCCTTGCAGATTGGGCACCACCATGTCTTGGGACCTGGGTTTGACTCGATGTCAGCGGCGCGTAGAAGAAGAGTTCTGAGAAGGCAGGCCGGAGTTGTCTGCTCAGTTAGTGAAAAAACGATAGGGGGAGACAAGAGGAAAAGATGGGATGCGTACATACCTTGTTTCACGTTTCCGTGGGTTGACAGTCCTTGACCAGGGTGTTGATTCCTGGGTCGGCTCCGGAACGTAGATCCGACTGTCTGGAGAGCCGTTCTCACCGTTGTCGACAGGCCTGTTGACTGATGTGCTGTTTAGGTGTTGAAAGGTTATAAGTAAAGATGTATATATATCAAAATTCAGTCTACATACCATACCACATCTTAACAATAAGGGAATAATTAAAATTTAATAATATTAGGCTTAAATTCAATAAGAAGTTGCTTCAAAATCATGGCAATGGTTTCAAAATATGTGTGCACGGTATACGCAAGTCGGTGTGGTCATTAACAGCGCGGGATACAGACACACAGTGGGTGCTGGTTGATGAAACGCTTGGTAGGGTACACACGCACAGTGGATGCGTATCAGATCCAGTGGTTGATTCCACAAGATTGAAAGAAGCAACCGGAGTTCACTGCCTGGCAAAAGGGGTACACGCCTTTAAAGAACCGCGTGTTGTGGTTGGCGAACCCTGGGCTAGTTGCCCCCACTGAGTTTGGCAAGCGGCTACTCTCGACTCCAGCGGACCACGTGTGATGGTAAAGACCAGGACTTTGATATACCTAGTTCCTCTAGGGAATAAAAGCACTTTAGTCTCTGGCGCGGCGCTGGGATCATCATATTTACCTTTTCAAAATTAGACGCGCACACACCAACACATACATACATGCGTATGTAGTTACATATGTAGCAGTGACGCTTTGATGCGTGGCTCTGGGCCACTCGGTCCGCATCCGCCACAGATGGCTATGCAGCCCTAGGCTGGTGATAATCTTGCCCGATTGCAATTATGCAACTGCAGAAATAGGGAAATTATAACTCGCGTCTGGACACACATCACTCGACATACCTTTTGTAGGTTAGGTTGAACGACGGCCAGGAAAATCTATTTCGCAATAAAATTGCGAGCGATAGAGGCAAGCCGATCGCAGCAATCCCTGGATCACCAGGATGCGATTGTAGATGGCTGATTATTGTATGTCACTCGAACTTTTGGTGTGCACAATTATTAAAACTTTTATCTCCGCTAGCACGTCTGTCGTCTTTGACCGGAAGATTGAAAAGAAAGTATGACCAAAACTTGGTCATCGACTGTCGGTTGAAGTGTGAAGACGTGTTTTTGTCGAGCTCCGGTTTTATTCGTTGTAAAATCTTTAAAATCAGTTGTTAAAACAAAAACTTTCGACTCGCGATAAAAGACTTTAATGGACATTCATAAGCACTCGTGCTTATGTTGTCCAATAATATCTAATAGTTGATATTTAATTAAATTAAATTAATTGAATGACTACGCGTACAAATTCAGCAAATGCAAGTGCAAAGAACACTAACAACACCATGAGTCAGAGCCAACTCAATGCCCAAATGCAACAACAACAAGACGATCGCCGGCTTTCTATACAGCGCAACAACGCTTATTTTGCAATTGTCTCTCCCGACCCCACCAGCACGGCGACTGTAAGCTCTCATACTACCACCGCGACGTGGAGCTCCCAATGCCCCACCCCCTCTCCTCAGCCCACGATGATGAACTTTTTGGCAAATGCAACAAAAAGTACGGTAACGCTTACTCCAGCGCAATCAACCTGTACGAACTCAACAACAACAACTATGCAGAAACCAGCGTCAACTCAGCACGTGCTCCCACTAACACATACACAAGTGAGCACAACACCCACCACCCGTTCGTATGTGCAGACCGGCATCGATCGGTATGTAAAAATAAACAAACGAAAATTAAGCCCGCAAAACAAAAGAAGCGGTAATACACCAAAATTGAACAAAACAAGCGATAAACCTGCGGTCAAAGATCCCCTCACTGGGAATAGGTTCCAAATTCTTGCCAAACAGTCTGACGCCGAGACTGAAGAAAAAGCTGCAAGTGCCGCAAAACCAAAGCCTCCGCCAATCCACATTAGGGATACTAGCTGTACGGCCCTAGTAACAAAGCTAGTCTCGCTAATAGGCAATAATAACTTCAATGTGACATCCGTCAGCAAAGGCAACATACGCGAAACAAAGCTCCAATTTAACACCGATGACGACTATCGCGCTGTCGAAAAATGTTTAAGAGCTGAAAATAAAAGCTACTACACCTACCAACTAAAAAGTAGCAAAGGCCTACAAGCTGTAATCAAAGGTATAGAATCAAGTGTCCCTGCAACGGAAGTTGCTTATGCTTTGTAAGAAAAGGGATTTAAGGTCAAGTCCGTAATAAACTTAATAAACAGAGACAAAAAACCCCAGCCGCTTTTCAAAGTTGAGCTGAGCCCGGAAGACATAGCTCCTAACAAAAATAAGGTGCACCCCATTTACGAACTACCTTACTTATTGCACCGCAGAGTAACTGTAGAGGAACCGCACAAGCGCACAAATCCAGTGCAATGTACCAATTGCCAAGAATTTGGACACACCAAGTCCTACTGCGCTCTGCGATCTGTTTGTGTGGCATGCGGAGAGCTGCACAATACTGCCTCTTGCCCCGCAAACAAGGAGGATCCATCAGTTAAAAAATGCAGTAACTGTGGAGGTAACCACACCGCAACCTACAGAGGTTGCCAAGTATACAAAGATCTAAAGAGCAGGATTAATACGCGCACGGAATTTGCTCGTTCCAATGGAAACCTTAATACGTATACACCCTCGCAATCGACCCCTGGAGTCTTCTTCACAAAAGCTACGAGATCGTCTTTTGCCCCATCGACTACTACCCAAGGCGTTTCTTTTGCAAGCGTCTTGAAACAAGGAACGATTTCACACGAAACTCGAACTGAGGCACCTCTGACAACAAAACATGTGGAGCAACCATCAAACCAAAGTAGCTTAGAAGCCATGTTTCTATCTTTACAACAAACCCTGAAAGATTTTATGGTGTATATGCAAAACGCAATGCAAGAACAGATGAGAATGCAAGGCCTTCTCATTCAACTGCTCGCTTCGCAACAACCCAAATAATGGCTCTCCTGAGAGTATCACTCTGGAATGCAAATGGCATTCCTCGCCACAAAGTGGAGTTATCCAAATTTCTCCAAGACAATGAAATCGACATAATGCTTCTTGCGGAAACTCATCTGACGGACCGATATAATTTCCAATTATCGGGATATGCATTTTACGGCACAAATCACCCAGATGGTAAAGCCCATGGCGGAACTGGTATCCTAGTCAGAAGCCGCATCAAACATTATCCACTAACGGGATATTCGGAAACCTACCTACAAGCCACATCGATATGCGTAGAATCTAAACGAGGCAATATCACTCTGTCTGCGGTTTACTGTCCCCCACGATTTACAATATCAGAAAAACAATTTTTAGATTTCTTTAATACACTTGGTCAACGCTTCTTCGCTGCGGGTGACTATAACTCGAAACATCCCCACTGGGGCTCCAGACTGACTAATCCCAAGGGGAAGCAACTCTACAACGTACTCACGCGCGCATCAAACAAACTCGACTATGTATCTCCGGGAGGGCCTACATACAGGCCAGCAGATCCAAAGAAAATACCCGATCTTATAGACTTCGCTATAACAAGAAAAGTTCCACAAAACCTGGTAACTGCAGAAGCCCTTGCAGACTTGTCGTCAGACCATTCTCCAATAATTTTCACCCTTCTGGAGTGCCCTCAGATCAGACAATATCCTCGCAGACTGACTTCACACAAGACAAACTGGCTCAAATACAAAAAATATATCAGCAGTCACATCGAGCTGAGCCCGACCATAAACAGCGAAGTAGACATTGAAAACTCAGTAGAAGCCCTCAGCTCTATCATTACTGCTGCTGCTCGTCATTCAAACCCCCAAGCAAAAACAATAACTCCTAAGCAAGATAGTAGATTAACGAACAGCTACATAGACCGACTGGTGTCTGAAAAGCGGCGTGCAAGAAGAGAATGGCAGCACCATAGGTCGCCTGCGTCAAAAAATCGTCTGAGACTTGCGGAACGCATACTTCGCAAAGCACTCGAAGCGGAAGAGCAGCTAGCCCATAGCCGTTACATAGAAAAACTATCGCCTACAAGCACCAAATTTCCCCTCTGGAGAGCACATGCAAGCATAAAGCCACCTGCAAGGGTAGACACGCCTTTAAGGGACCAGAGTGGAAGTTGGGCTCGCAGTGACGAAGAGAAGGCAAATGTCTTTGCACTTCACCTTAGAAATGTCTTCCAGCCAAATCCACCAACTAATGGCTATGCACTTCCATTGGTTCCCATCGCCGCACAAACTGACCCAATTAAAGTTCATTCACTTGAAATAAAAAATGCTATCGGAGATCTACAACCCAGAAAACCGCCTGGACATGATCTTATTACGCCTAAAATGATTATGGAACTTCCAAGTCCTGCCATAACATATATCTCAAGACTTTTCAATGCAGTACTGCGATGTGGATACATCCCAACCCAATGGAAAAAGTCCACAATCATAATGATCCATAAACCAGGAAAGGATAAAACCCAAGCGTCATCATATAGACCCATTAGTCTGCTACCTTGCTTATCAAAACTCTTTGAGAAGATCTTACTCCGTAAAATTGATTCCCATGCACAAAATATCATTCCATCACACCAATTTGGGTTCCGAGCTAAACACGGGACTATTGAGCAAGTCAACCGCATGACTTCAGATATTCGGACTGCGTTTGAAAACCACGAATACTGCTCTGCCATTTTCCTAGATGTTGCCCAAGCATTTGACAGCGTATGGTTGGACGGTCTTACATTCAAGATAAAGACAATGCTTCCACCAAATACACACAAAGTCCTAGAAAGTTACGTCAGTAACAGAGTATTTACAGTTCGTCAAAATGAGTACACAACAGAAGAGTTCACCATAGGAGGCGGAGTACCGCAGGGAAGTGTTCTTGGTCCTTTCCTATACGTACTATTCACTGCCGACATAACAACAGACTCTCGACTTACAATAAGTACTTTTGCGGATGATACGGCAATATTAAGCAGATCACGATGTCCAATTACCGCAACAAGACTTTTGGCAAGCCATCTTACCGACGTGGAAGAGTGGCTGGCCAACTGGCGTATTAAAATCAACGAGCAAAAGTGTAAGCACGTGACGTTCACACTTAACAGAAGCACCTGTCCCCAGGTATCACTCAACGCGACTTTGATCCCGCAATCAAACGATGTTGTATACCTAGGTGTACACCTTGATAGAAGGCTAACATGGCGCAAACACATAGACTCGAAAAAACTTCAGATAAAGCTTAAGGCAAACAGCCTTCACTGGCTAATTAACTCCCGTTTCCCTCTAAAGCTGGAATATAAAGTCTTACTGTACAAGAGCATCATAAAGCCTGTCTGGACCTATGGCTCGCAGCTATGGGGAAATGCTTGTGCGAGCAGCGTGGACATCCTCCAAAGATCACAGTCGAGAACCCTTAGAACCATCACTGGAGCGCCATGGTACATTCGCAATGATTGTATTCACAATGACCTCAGCATCCCACTGGTTGAAACTGAAATAGAGGAACTTAAGCGCAAATATTCTGAGAAGCTTCTTGCCCACCCAAACCAACTTGCTTGCTCAGTGTGGTTGACGTGGCAGTTACAACCGTTACGCAAACGAAAAATTCAAATTCAAACGACCCAACCCTACAAGTTACAACAGTACCAATTTGACATACACTACGGGCGGGGAAAACAAAACATTGTCGCCGACGCGTTGTCTCGTCAGCCACTCGAGACCTTGCAGCGTACCCAGGAGGAGCTCCCAAAATGCAAATGGTGGAACAGGATGTTGAGACAAGTCCAGGAGCAACCCAGTAACTATCCCGACTACTTCCACGAAAATGGACAGCTGTACCGCAACCTTGGTCATCGACCCATCGAAGGGGATAGCTTTCCTTGGAAGCTGTGTGTTGCCCAAGAACATCGTCGACGGGTACTGGAAGAATGTCACGATCACAACACAGCCGGCCACCTCGGTATCCGCAAAACCATCACAAGGGTGACCCAACGATACTTTTGGCCAGGATTGTTCCGGGATGTCGCGAGATACGTAAAGAAGTGCGAAGTCTGTCAAAGGTTCAAGGTGAGTCAGCTGAAGCCCGCCGCACAGATGCATACCCGCCAGGTGGTGTGACCATTCTGTGTGCCGATTTCATCGGCCCGCTTCCCCGTTCCAAGCATGGTGACACCAAGTTACTGGTGTTGTTCGACCTTTTTTCCAAATGGGTGGAACTGGTCCCGTTGCGGAAAGCTACTACGGTGCATTTGGAAAGATCTTTTCGGGAACGCATCGTTAGTCGATTCGGTATACCCCGCACGTTCGTCTGTGACAATGGCTGTCAGTTTACTAGCCGATCTTTCAAAGCATTCTGCAAGAAAGCGGGGATGGAGCTTCAACACTCCGCACCGTATACACCACAGCAGAACCCAACCGAGAGGGCCAACCGGATCATTAAAACAATGATAGCGATTGGGACGAACTTCTCCCCGAATTGAGCCTCGCGATCAACAGTTGCGTCTCGGATTCTACAGGGTTAGGCCCTGCCTTCTTGATTCAAGGACGAGAACCACGCCTTCCAGGAGCCCTCTACGAGGAAGTTACCCCAGCAAGTCACCAACCTACCGAAACCCCCGACTCCAGGGCAGAGAGGATGAACGAAGTCTTCCATGTAGTGAGAGACAACTCACAACGTGCTGAACTGGATCAAGGCAGGCACTACAACCTACGAAGAAGAGAATGGCGTCCTGAATTGGGCGAACTGGTGCTCCTAGGCCAGCATCACCTATCCAAAGCAGCTGAGGGGTTTGCTGCCAAGCTAGCGGCCAAGTACGAGGGGCCGTATAAAATAATCAAGTTTATCTCGCCCAATATAGTCCGCGTGCAGAGCCTTCAAGGAAGACAACGGAAGACAGCTGGTTTGTGTGACCTAAAAGTTTTCAACATAGGCGCACTCGAGCCCACTGATGACGCTGAGCGCCTCAAGAGCCGATCCAAACATCCCGAGCCACCCGAAGAGCCAACAGACGATCCCGTGACACAAAAGAATCAGGCTGATAGCAGGACCCACCCTGAAGCGTAGAAAATAGACGATAACACTAACACCTATTGTAACAGACTCTTATGTCCACGTGGCCCATATCGATATGACATCATCAGACCCAGACAAGAAGCCAGTCCGAAGAGCGAATCCAAAGAGTCAGCGGGGGCCACTTGCTGGTTGCCGCGCCTTCCCAACGTCCCCGCTCCCGAAAGGGAAACTCCTGGTTCATATTACTATGATTATCATCGAAAAACACGATCCAGTAGACTCAGAAACCCCAGATAACTATGATTAGTCTTAATCATACCTATGTCCTTAGCTATGTAGTCATGTTAGCCCACCATCCAACTCAATGTCCCGGTACTGGGGCCACATGGTACTCCTCGTCGAAGAAGCAGTCGGGCAAATCGACATCGAACCTATACCCCACGCAGAGACGCCCCAGGAACAGCAAGCCATGTATCAGTCGTTCGGGAGTCGCTCGTCCACGAGCCAACCAGCCAGCCAATCCAAAGCAGGATCACCCTCAGACGAGCTACGTCGTCTCCACAACAGTATGGAACAACAGATGTTCACCTGGGCCCTGGATCCAAACGGTGTCCTGCTGGATCATGGGATCCCGACCAGGGAAGAATGGGATAGCCCGAAATCACCATCGGAAAGTACCAGACTCCTAGGGCACGAGGTTAGTACTTCCTTTCAGGTGCCAGCCCAAGTTTTGGAAGGAGACTCCGGAGACGCTATGGGAGAGGTCGACCCTACCGAGGACGCAGTCGAAGAGGATGCCCCCCCCCGAGGCCGAGGATGATAGTGATGGGATTGCGGAAGAATTCCCCCCAGAGCGGCAGGAGCCAATGCCGATCGACGAGGAAAGCCGATCCACTGCCCCGAACATCGACATCCATTGGAGGGACATATCCATTGGCACCCTGGGTCTATCTCCCATCTCACACCGCCGGTCACCTCTCCCAGCAATGGAAGTGGAAATCGAAGTACCAGTCGTACCGGTCCAATTGGCCGAACCCGTAGCCGAGGCCGTAACTACCCGACCCCAAGTCTTGAAGTCCCTACGGGAGTTCATAGAGACCGCGGCATCCCTCTGGGAGGGTACCTGGACCCAGAGCTCGGAAGAAGCCGAAGACACCCCGGGGACTCAGACGTCGGCGATCGCTGAACCCGTTGCAGAGGCCCTCGGTCTGCAGCCTAGCACTTCCAGGTCTGTGCAAGCGTGGTTGAACGCCCAGAGTGACTTCTCGCCACCACCAGTGTCATCTGAGCCGGCTGATAGAGCCGATAAACCTACCGAGAGGTGCTATCTAATGACCACTGAAGGAGCGGGTGTCCAAGATAGTGGGATTCCAGACCCAAATCGCCCTCGGAGTGAAGAACCCGGTCTCACACCGAACCACGAGGCCAACGCAGACTGGGTCGAGGCACCCTCGGATTGGCGCTTTCATACAGAGAGGAGGCGGCTACCAGATGCCCTGATCCAACGGATGCAGGTGCGGTTAACCACCAACCGCCATTTAAACGTCAAGTTCCTAGAAGGGGAAGCAGGACATCGCTTCCAAATCCGGATCAATAGCCACAACGAGATTACCATCTCACTACGCCCCCAAAGATAGGGGAGAGTGTGACGCACTAGACTAAGTGCGCCCCAAAACCTAGATGTAAGTCTCCGAGCACTGAAGCTCCCAAAAACGAGAATTGGATCTCGGCCAACTGGCCATGTATATGTTTTTGTTATTACTATTATTATGATTAAAACTTGAGCTAAAAAGAAAACCCCATCCCAAAACGATATTATTAAGCAGCACAGTCACCATCACGAACCAGTTCCAGTTCATCGAAGTGACACCACTAACAGGCCCGCTCTGGTCACACAGTTTGAAGCGACGATCGCCGCCACAATTTTGGCGGCCAGGAGAACGTTTTGTGACTTGCCAGCGAGCAGACGTGTGAAACGAGAAAAGACAATCGAAGTGACACAACAAGAACAGACAACAAGAACAACCACACCAACGGTAAATGATAGCGGCTGCTGGTCTTACCCCGCCCCCCACCTCTCTAGGAAAAAACGTGGTGAACTGGCCATAGGGCCTGAGGTTAGAGAAATCCCAAAATCGAACTCTCGGTGCGGCAAAAAAAATACAAGAAATATCCGAGTATTTAATTTCTGGCCATGTGCTCAAAGTGTGTGTGTGTGACTGTGATGTGGTCCAAGTCAGTGTTCTGAACAGTGTATACAGTCGTCGGCTACCAATATGCTTGCCAGGTCGTCACCTGAAGCATGTTCGGCCCAGTTTTATTTGCCGTGGTGGATCCTTTCAGAACACGTGATCCTGGTTTTTCACCTTCCATATGGTTCTGCTAGCCCTAAGCATAGTTTTCCGTCGTTGTCTACCAATATGCTTGCCAGGTCGTCACCTGAAGTATGTTCGGCACAGTTTCACTTGCCTTGGTAGATCTTTTCAGAACACGTGATCCAGGCTTTTCACCTTCCATGTGGCTCTACTAGTCCTAAGCATAGTACCCAGTCTTCGTCTCCTAGTATGCTGGCCAGGTCGTCACCTGAAGCAGCCTCGGCACAGTTTCACTTGCCGTGGTGGACCTTTCAAGAGTTCACATTTTCCCTGAGGCTCTTATAGGGTCTAAGCCAATGGTAAATTCTTCATCTTTCAAAATGTTGGTTAGGTAGTCACCTGCAGTGTATGGGTCATAGTTTCCATTTCTCTAGCAGATCTTCCCAGACCACATGATTCAGGATTTCTCCGTACAGGTGGCGCTGACAAATTCCCCGTTTCTCAAGTTACGTTAACGGACCCCGGACTTGGCCGTCGCCTTCTAGGAGGTCTCATGCTCACATTTCTTTCGACAAATACTTAGGAAGCTTCTTTTTCTATATTCGTAGTAACATTTCGGGTCAATCCTACCAACTTTCGTTTCATCCCTCATCTCTATGCCCCTATGTCCCAGCACTTTAACAAATTAAGTTTGTAAGTGATGCTGGCTAGTCTGAGACCAACCCCAGCCTTAGAAACACTTCCTTACAACATGTTTTTTTGATGTTCACCTATGATGCCTTCGAATAAATTATTCGATTTAAGGGATATCCAAATGGAAAAACCAGCAAAAAACTGTAGGTGTAGCAATTGATTTAAAACATAAAAATGTATGGTAAAATTCAATAATATGTTGTATAACCTTGCAGAGGGTATATTGAAATTGTGCTGATGTTTGTAACGCATAGAAGGAAGCATTTCCGACCACATAAAGTAAATATATTCTTCATCAGCATGACGAGCTGAGTCGATATAGCCATGTCCGTCTGTCCGTCTGTTTCTATGCTATCTCCTCCGTCAGTTTTAAAGCTATCGCCACCAAACCTTGCACGATGTCTTTTGGTCCAAATACGCTGCACATTTGTCGGAACCGGCCGGATCGGATGACTATAACATATAGCTGCCAGAGGAACGATCGGTCGAAAAACTAGTTCTAGTAAGAAAAACTTTTTTGTTTTTAATGCAAACGTCTTCAAACTCCGTATTTACTAGTTTTTAATGCTTCTGCATAATTCTGCCAAAGGGCATAGCCGAGTAAGCATACAAAAAATGCCCCCGCTCTGATCAGCACCAAATTTAAATATGTGATAACAATCAATGAGAAACTCACTCTCCTAAATTTTTAGTCTGATAGTCGCTATTGGAGTGGAGTTATGGGGACGGAAAGTTAAATGGAACAAATGTTATTTCTTAAGAACCGCTTAACCGATCTAGATAAGTTAAATATATGTTATAGGTGTCCACAATACAATTCAAAATATAATTTTTGCACATTTTTAATCACCAATTTTTAGGCCCAAAAAATATTATTGAAATGTTCAATTAATTTTTTTAAGGTGTTAACCTATTGGGACACCTACAATTTTTGGTTGGGTGATCCATAAGGAAGTTCTTTAAATTATGTATTTTTTGCGATCACATTCCAACTAAACTACATGGTGAAAAATAATTAAACCTTAAAAAAGAGTTAAATATGTTTAGGCACACTGCATATTGACTAAAAAGGGGAAATAGTCAACATTTTAGGTAGTCAGAGTAGATTTCAGTTTTTTGTCATTAAAACAAATTCTCAGAGCTTCCTTGTTTATTCCTCTTATTAAAACATTACTGATTGTCAAATTAGCGAAAATATTAATAAAGGGTGATTTTTTAAACACATGAAATTCCGAAAAATGCATGAAGTCTTTATTTGAATCGATAGTACGGTCCATATAATTTAATATTTGAAGAATATTTCATGCAAATGTTGATCGTGACTGCGCCTCAAATGCTCCATCCGCTTAGTCCACTTTTGGCATACTCTTTCCAACATTTCGGCCGGTATCTCACGAATAAATGCTTCAATGTTGTCTTCCAATGCGTCAATTGAAGCGGGCTTGTATGTATAGACATGTGCTTTAACATAGCCCCAGAAAAAATAGTCTAAGGGCGTTAAGTCGCACGATCTAGGCGGCCAATTCACCGGTCCCGAACGTGAAATAAAATGTTTACCGAACTCGCCTCTCAATAAGTCCATTGTAGCGCGTGCTGTGTGGCATGTGGCACCGTCTTGTTGAAACCACATGTCATGCAAGTCAAGCTCTTGCATTTTGGGCAAAAAAAAGTTGGATATCATCTCACGGTAGCGCTCACCATTCACAGTTACGTTACGATTCGCATCATTTTTGAAGAAGTACGGTCCAATGATGCCACCAGCCCATAAACCGCACCAAACTGTGACTTTTCTGGATGCATTGGTTGCTCTTGCAATGCTTCTGGCTGATATTCACTCCAAAATCGACGCATTGGAAGACAACATTAAAGCATTTATTCGTGAGATACCGGCCGAAATGTTGGAAAGAGTATGCCAAAATTGGACTAAGCGGATGTACCATTTAAGGCGCAGTCACGGTCAACATTTGCATGAAATAATCTTCAAACATCGATTCAAATAAAGATTTCATGCATTTTTCTGAATTTTATGTGTTTTTTTTTT
>JAWNNO010002396.1:0-68128 GCA_035044985.1 Lordiphosa fenestrarum | reverse complement strand
AGGAGATTTGGATCAATATCCTTAGACATCGCCGGTTTTGGTTTTCCTATTCCTAGACACTTAATTTCTTTCCAAAATTGGGCTGACGATATTGCACTTGTAAGTTTCGAGACATAATAGCTTCTTTTTGCAGAGTTGCATTTAAAAGTTACGGCCTTCCGCTGAGTCTGGTATTCACTAAACAGACGATCTATCCTGTACCGTTTCCATTTCTTATAAGCTTCGTCACGTTTTTTAATAAAGCTACACTGGCGAAATGCTACATATTGACATTTTCTCAACAGATAAGAAACAATTCCTGACATGTATTGACAAGTTCTCTAAGTTTGCTG
This sequence comes from Lordiphosa fenestrarum, assembly GCA_035044985.1. NCBI lineage: Eukaryota > Metazoa > Arthropoda > Insecta > Diptera > Drosophilidae > Lordiphosa > Lordiphosa fenestrarum. The sequence goes on along the minus strand of JAWNNO010002396.1, from coordinate 67,796 downwards.
TCGTACAACCGATACTGTCCAGAACAATAGTTGCAGCTCGTAAACCTGTTCCCCAAGATCAAAACAATTTATTGTGACAATGAGGCGGCGTTCAACTCGGAGACCATCACTTCCATGCTCAGAAACAGCTACGGCATTGGCGTTGTAAACGCGCCCCCGCTGCACAGCACGTCGAATGGCCAGGTTGAACGATTTCATAGCACCTTGACAAAAATTGCTAGATGTCTAAAGATAGACAAAAAATCAGTGACACTGTGGAACTAATCTTGAGGGCAACGATCGAATACAACAAAAGTCTGCACTCGGTAACCCGCGAGAAACCAATTGAGATGGTCCACGCAAAATCCAATGAGCGTCGCGTAGATGTCAAAGAAAGGCTAATAAAAGCCCAACAGGAGAACATCAAAATATGTAACGTTTCCAGACAAAACCGTGTTTTTGAGGTAGGAGAAAAAGTATTCCAGAAAAATAACAAAAGGTTAGGAAATAAACTGACTCCGTTGTGCTCAGAGCAGAAGGATGAAGCAGACCTGGGAACGTCTGTTCTCATTAATGGGAGGGTGGTCCATAAGGACAACCTAAAATAGGCACGCCTTTATAACTAGCTAGTAAGTCAATGTAATTAGAATTTAAAACACCCTGTCTCATACTGTTTATAAATTTCAGGTTTGCTCTCACCTTGCTTCTAATACTAGCAGCGGCTAATGCGCGGATCACCGACTTTTCGCAATTACATTCCGGTCATAGACGGTGAAGTATTGGTGTTCGAACAGCGAAACTACTTGAGACACTCAAGTAATCTCTCAGAGTTTGTCAGCATGGTAGATGAAACTGAAAAATTGTCCGATTCCTTTCCGCAGTCGCACATGCGCAAACTATTAGACTTAGATACAGATCACCTTAGAACCCTGTTGTATGTTCTCAAAGTGCACCACAGGTTGGCAAGAAGCTTAGACTTCTTAGGGACAGCCTTGAAGGTATTGGCAGGCACACCTGATGCTGCAGATTTCTTAAAGGTCCGAATCACGGAGGCTCAACTAGTGGAGTCTAATTCTAAACAAATCACAATAAATTCCGAGACTCAAAAACAGATAAACAGGCTGACGGACACTATCAATAAGATTATCAATGCCCGAAAAGGCGACTTGGTTGACACTCCTCATTTATTCGAAACACTGTTAGCGAGAAATAGAATGTTAAGCACAGAGATTCAAAATTTAATACTCACCATTACGCTGGCTAAAGCTAACATAGTAAATCCCACAATCCTTGATCATGCCGATCTAAAATCACTTCTCGAACAAGATACTTCAATAGTTAGCTTAATAGAAGCCTCTAAAATCAGGGTCCTTCAGTCCGAGAATATTGTTCATATACTAATAGCCTACCCAAAAGTTAAGTTTAGATGCAAGAGAGTCACCGTCTATCCTGTTTCATACCGACAAATCACCCTGCGGCTCGAGGAGGACACACTGGCGGAATGCGAGAAAGACACCTTCGCAGTTACTGTAAGCACTGAGACCACGCATAACACCTTTTGCGAACGATCACGCCGGGTAACCTGTGCGAGCTCACTCCACGCAGGAAACACTGCCAACTGCCACACGCAGCCCAGCCACCTGAGGGCGATAATGCCCGTAGATGACGGCGTCGTTATCAACGAAGCGATAACACGCATCCGAACAGACGACAACAACTTGCGATCCATTCAAGAGTTCAAAGGAGAAGTAGATGCAGCTGGCTCGCCCAAATTCTGGTTCGCGGTGGGTGCAGTCTTGAACGTTGGATTAATTGGCTCATTCATCCTTTTTATGGCATTAAGGAGAAGACGAGTTTCATTAAGGATACAGAAGGCGATGGACAACCTTAATATGCCCGAGGACGGTCATCATCCTGAGGGGGGGTAGTTAACAACTAAGTATTATAACAACACACTTCGAATATTACACACACACATAGCATTGTAATCACACATATTGAATACTTCACACACACATTGTATTGCCTTAAGCAACTAAGTAGCTTTGTATAAACAATGCTGACGCGCCATAACTGAGTTCAGCGCTCTGCGCTAAGAACGGAAGCAGCGGTAAGCGGACACTTCATATTCGAAGTGTTGCGTTGCTCTGCATAGAATGCTGAGTCGGCTTGCCGATTGTAGCTTGTGGCGCGATGCATGGCAGCTACAGGGTAGTCTTATGATCCATTGTAGTTTGTAGATTTAGTTCTGATTTGAAGCGCAACGAATAAGACGCATAATAAAGCTCCACTCCGACTTAAGTCGTAAAACACCTAACTGTTTATTTCATTCATAGTTGACCAAGTCCAAGACTGGCAACTGCAAGCTAGTTACGAGTGCTTATGAATGTCCATTAAAGTCTTTTATCGCGAGTCGAAAATTTTTGTTTTAACAACTGATTTTAAATATTTTATAACGAATAAAACCGGAGCTCGACAAAAACACGTCTTCACACTTCAATCGACCGAAGTGCAATATTACTGTTTAACCATGGATTTGAGTTAGTGCGAATTAATCTCCGTCTGAGATGAACATGCCTGTTGTATAAAAATGTAATATTGTTCGTAAAGAGGTTAAGCTGGGAGTCGACAGTAGGAAGATGATAAATGGAGGTCCAGTCACACATACAGAGATCAGCAGTCAACAAGACATGGTCAATATTTTTAAAATCCCTATATTCAATGCGATTGTCATTGTGGTCAACATACAAATCATAAGACAAAAACAAAACATCATGTTTGGAGAAGACAGGGGCAGAAAATTGGTCATATCTTTGTATTTTGTCAGAGTTGCTTACGAAGAATACGTCTAATAGTGTATTGCAGTTACCAGTGAAGTGCGTTGGAATTTGATCATTAACAACTTTCAGTCCACGAGATTCCATATTGTTTAGTAAATGCCTTTCCCGCAGAATATTTGAATTCATGTCCCCGGTTAAAATAACATCATTGAATTCTATAGAGATCGTAGAGACAAGGTCAATTAGTTCATTGTACTCAGTATTGCGGTTTGGCCAACTAAAATATTGTTTTCGTGTCTTTTGTTATAAATTTTGATAAATATCCATTCTATTGCACTTCCTGGAGGTTGCTTACATACTACTCTAGAACTAAGATTTCTACTAACATAAATTGCTACTCCTCCTGCATGGTCTTTACGATCAGAACGATACAAAACATAGGTATCACACGAGAACATTAAATCACTCAGTTCGGAAACAAACCATGTTTCAGATACACAAATGACATCCACATTCGAATTGACAAGCAAATATCTGAACTCTTCAATTTTGTTTACTAAACTCTGCGCATTCAGGTGATTTTATATTCTCCATAATGTCAGATTGATATTTTCTAACAGATCATTCGTAACTTTATCATATCGGCTTTTTAATGATATGAAATAATATAACATTGAGTGCCAGATCATATCATTAATTTTTTCTGTGCAGCTATTTGGCTGTGTGGTATAGTTGCAACGCAACTTTCTGATTCCAGGACATGTGGACTTATAGTGTATATCTCGCCCCCAGTCTAAGAACGGCAGACTTCTCTACAACCCTTGACGCTTTAGTGGTGGACGCTAGGGGTAAAAGCCCGATAATCATCGCAGCAGACTTCAACGCGTGGGCAGAGGACTGGGGCAGCACGTTCACCAATGCGAGAGGCAGGATCCTGCTTGAAACCTTCAGCAATCTGAAAATGTTTCCTTGAGCAATGCGACTCTGCAGATCACGACCCATGGGGAAGTGCGTATAAGATTGTGGCTAAAAACTAAAAGCGCACGTGCCTCAGCCGATCGACCCCATACTTGTGAAGCACATAGTCGAGAAGCTGTTCCCCCACAGAAGAGAGATACTGATAGCTGATACGGAGTCGGCGCCCGAGGTGTTCGCGGCACTATACAGCCAATGTCTCCGAGGGTATTTTTCCAGTGAAATGGAAAATACAGAAGTACAGGAGCAGCACCTCCCAAAGCCAGGCAAACCACCTGGAGAAGGGTGGAGGCAAGGAGTATTGTCTAGAGGTCACACTGGACATACGCAATGCCTTCAATTCGGCAAGGTGGAGCTGCATTCTGGGTGCGCTGTCAAGCAGTGGAGTCCCCTTATATCTGCTCCTCATTATCAGAAGTTACCTCAAGAACAGGGTGCTCATTTTGTAATCACTGTCGGTTGAATTGTGAAGACGTGTTTTTGTCGAGCTCCGGTTTTATTCGTTGTAAAATCTTTAGCATCAGTTGTTAAAACAAAAACTTTCGACTCGCGATAAAAGACTTTAATGGACATTCATAAGCATTCGTGCTTTTGTTGTCCAATAATATCTAATAGTTGATATTTAATTAAATTAAATTAATTGAATGACTACGCGTACAAATTCAGCAAATGCAAGTGCAAAGAACACCAACAACACCAAGAGTCAGAGCCAACTCAATGCCCAAATGCAGCAACAACAAGACGATCGCCGGCTTTATATACAGCGCAACAGCGCTTATCCTAAAATGGAACTTCCAAGTCCTGCCATAACATATATCTCAAGACTTTTCAATGCAGTACTGCGATGTGGATACTTCCCAACCCAATGGAAAAAGTCCACAATCATAATGATCCATAAACGAGGAAAGGATAAAACCCAAGCGTCATCATATAGACCCATTAGTCTGCTACCTTGCTTATCAAAACTTTTTGAGAAGATCTTACTCCGTAAAATTGATTCCCATGCACAAAATATCATTCCATCACACCAATTTGAGTTCCGAGCTAAACACGGGACTAGTCACGAGCAAGTCAACCGCATAACTTCAGATATTCGCACTGCGTTTGAAAACCACGAATACTGTTCTGCCATTTTCCTAGATGTTGCCCAAGCATTTGACCGCGTATGGTTGGACGGTCTTACATTCAAGATAAAGACAATGCTTCCACCAAATACACACAAAGTCCTAGAAAGTTACGTCAGTAACAGAGTATTTACAGTTCGTCAAAATGAGTACACAAAAGAAGAGTTCACCATAGGAGCCGGAGTACCGCAGGGAAGTGTTCTTGGTCCTTTCCTATACGTACTATACACTGGCGACATACCAACAGACTCTCGACTTACAATAAGTACTTTTGCGGATGATACGGCAATATTAAGCAGATCACGATGTCCAATCACCACAACAAGACTTTTGGCAAGCCATCTTACCGACGTGGAAGAGTGGCTGGCCAACTGGCGTATTAAAATCAACGAGCAGAAGTGTAAACACGTGACGTTCACACTCAACAGAAGCACCTGTCCCCAGCTATCACTAAACGCGACTTTGATCCCGCAATCAAACGATGTTGTACACCTAGGTGTACACCTTGATAGAAGGCTCACATGGCGCAAACACAAAGACTCGAAAAAACTTCAGATAAAGGTTAAGGCCAACAGCCTTCACTGGCTAATTAACTCCCGTTCCCCTCTAAAGCTGGAATATAAAGTCTTACTGTACAAGACCATCATAAAGCCTGTCTGGACCTATGGCTCGCAGCTATGGAGAAATGCTTGTGCGAGCAGCGTGGACATCCTCCAAAGATCACAGTCGAGAATCCTTAGAACCATCACTGGAGCGCCATGGTACATTCGCAATGATTGTATCCACAACGACCTCAGCATCCCACTGGTTGAAACTGAAATAGAGGAACTTAAGCGCAAATATTCTGAGAAGCTTCTTGCCCACCCAAACCAACTTGCAAAATCTCTCACCATGCTGGCAACGCATTCTTGCCTCCGAAGAAACGACCTACCAACCCAGCGACTGACTTGAAGGGCCGTAGAACACAAACTACCTCCATTAGGGCATAGTTTTTAAAATAGTTTCTAGATTAAGATTTGAAAAATTATTGTTAGTCTCTTTAAGAGAAGATCCAATAAATACCAACAAAGCATAAACAAAAAAAAAATATATTGACCTTAGAGATAAAGCATTTGCAAAATGGAAGCGTTTCAAAACAGAACAGCACCACAAACACTTCAAATTATTGAGAAAACAAGTAACGCCTATGATAAACTCATCTAAGACTGAGTACTATTCCGCTAAATTTTCAAATGCAGGGACGAGTGCACAAACGTGGAAGCTCTTAAAAGAGCTCGGCGTCGGCAAGCCCAAACCTCATGCCAACATAGACATAAATAATGACGAATTAAATAGACAGTTTATAAAATCTCATGTACCTGAAGTGAAACACAATACGTACCTGAACAGCCAACCTTATAAAACATGTAATAATAGTTTCAGTTTTATGTGTGTTAGTGAATGTGATGTTGTCGAATCGATACTACAAATTAAGTCAAATGCTACGGGTCTGGATGATATTAATCCCAAATTTTTAAAGCTACTCCTTCCATTAATACTGCCTTATGTAACTCATATTTTTAATACTGCACTTACGACTTCCACATTCCCCGAGTCTTGGAAAGCTGCCAAAATTATAGCCATACCAAAAACCGCCAGTGAGTACAGGCCAATCTCAATATTGCCATTCCTTTCAAAAGTACTCGAACATTTAATGGCAAAACAAATTAATACTTTCATGCTCTCTGAGAAGCTGTTTAATGATAACCAATCCGGATTTAGGAAAGGAAGAAGTTGCACAACGGCTATTATAAATATAACGGAAAACATTCGAAAAAAAATTGATAATAGCAATGTAACATTCTAGACTCTTTTAGATTATAGCAAAGCATTTGACACGGTTAGCCACGAAATTTTATGCACTAAGCTTAAGCAATTGTACATGTTCTCAAGCACTGCTGTCAAATTCCTAAAATCATATCTCGCAGAGCGACGACAGTCTGTTGTTACTCCAAGAGCTTCTTCATCATTTTTGACCATAAAACGTGGTGTCCCGCAGGGATCGGTTCTTGAACCTCTCTTGTTTTCTATCTATGTTAATGACCTACCAAGTGTTTTGTCGAAGTGTGACGTGCATATGTATGCGGGTGATGTCTAGTTGTATATCTGCAGTCCTTTGTGTAAAATTGATGAGTGTGTTCATTTTTGTAATATCGAACTAGGTAAAATAAGTGAATGGGCAGAAAGGAACGGTCTGGGAATAAACCCATCGAAATCAAAGTGCTTAGTTATTAGCAACAGAATCGTTGATACCTGCAACTTGCCTCACCTAACAATAAATAATACTGCCATAGAGTATGTAAATCAAGCAAGTAATTTGGGATTTGTGTTTACCACAACACTTACATGGAATGACCAAATTGTTGGATCCGTAGGCAAGATGTATGGAATTCTGAGAAGCCAGAACGTGATCAAGCACTTCCTACCAGTCAAGATTCGCTTGCTGATAGCCAAGACCCTCCTGACTTCTGTTCTATTCTATGGTGTTGAAGTCTTTAATAACTGTGATTCAATAAGTCAGCGTAAAATTCAAGTAGCCTTTAACAACATAGCCCGATTCATTTACAATCGAAAACGAACTGACATAATATCTGGCGTATCAATTAACATATTTGATTTACCCCTTCAATCGTGGATGGATGTGCGAAGTCTTGTGTTGCTACATAAAATAGTTTGGACACATGAACCGTCATACCTATATGACCACCGCAGGACTCCTTAGGATTTATTTATCAATAACAAAAAAGTAGGTAGTAAAATTCTGGGGATACCGAAACAAGGGGCGCTTGCTCGACACCAGTCGGCAAGATCGCCCCAAGATAAATGGGGCACTCCTATCGCGACGATGGCGCAAGTGGCGACCATTTCGACCGAAAGGGAAGGGAACCCGTTCGCAAAAGGTGCAAAAATTGCAAGGACTCCTCCTGGAGAGCCACCGCTGACAACTGCGGGACAACAACTCGCTGCGGCTAGCGAGACAGAGTTCGAGACTCCAAAGAGGAATAGGGAAGAATCAAGTCCCTCAGGAGAAACCCGGATAACGCCTCCGAAAAAGCGCAAGGGATCTGGCCCTGCCATCGCCGATCAGATGCGAGTACTGGGCAACATACTCGAGGACATTCTTTACACGGTCAACGAAAAAAAACCGGTTGTGCGCCATATCACCCTGGGGATGAAGGATTCGCTGGCAAAGCTAAGGCAGATCCAGATAAGCGTCTGCGAGAGCGTGGAAGCCCTGTTAGCGGAACCCAGTTGCTGCTCCCGTTGCAATGAGCATCTGGAACCCGAGCGTTCACCAACCGCACCTGTTGTGATTGAGCACATAGCCCCGGAGAAAGCTGACATCGCAGCGCAGACAACGCCGACCCTATGTGGAACCTCGCCAATCGCGCAAAGCTGCAGCGCAGATAAGGCCAAGTCAGAGTGCTCTACCCAAACCTCCCCAAGGGTCCGAAAACAAGGCGCCCAATCGACTGCCAGTCGAACACAATCGAATGTACGACTGGATGCCACTGTGGACAATGGTGAGCGTGCCGATGCTGGGAATACTACCAGGCCTGCAGGTACCAGATCAGTACCTAAGGAGCAGTGGCAGAAAGTAGGCAGGAAAGGAGGCGGCAGAAAGCGGCCTGAATTGGCATCCAAAAAGCCTCGAGCAGACGCACTTGTTGTCTCTGGCAGAGCCGGCCTCTCATACAGCGAAGTTCTCAACATGGTCACTAGGCGGCAAGACGATCAGCTGAAAAACGTGGGCGAGAATGTCAAGAAGGTTCGACGCACAGCCAACGGTGAACTACTGCTTGAGTTGAATGGGTCAGGCCTAGAATGTACCCAGCAGTTAAAGGCGGAAATTGAGCAGGTACTAGGGGACACCGCGGGTATCCGTGCCCTTACACCAGAAACGCGATTGGAGATTAGCGACCTCGATTCGCTGACCACTCGGGAGGAAATTGCGGAAGCCCTGGCTGCCCAAGCCGGAATCCCTCTGGAGGTTTGTAGCGTTAAAAGCTTGCGCAGCTCATTCGCGGAAACGCTGGTGGCCATTGTCACCATCCCGACAACCCACGCAAGGCGGGTACTAGACCTGGGAAAGGTGAAAATCGGCTGGACACGTTGCCGAATAAAGCAGCGCGAGGGAACTAGAAGATGCTACAGATGTCTGGAGATTGGGCATATTGCAGCTGGATGCAGGAGTTCTGTAGATCGCACAAACTGCTGTCTCAAATGCGGAGAAGCTGGCCACAAAATCGCAGCCTGCCAAAACGCTGAAAAATGCTACCTTTGTAGCACCAAGGGCATCCAGGATGTGAATCACCGTGCGGGCAGCCGAACGTGCACACTGTCTCGTCGCAACGGAGCACCCAGACAGCCCAAACATGCAGTTGATTCAACTTAACTTGAATCACTGTATCGCTGCGCAAGATCTGCTGTCGCAAACAGTGCGAGAGCGGCCCACAGATCTTGCGATACTCAGCGAACCGTACAAAGTTGGCGACAGCAGCAAGTGGGCCGTGGACAGCACAGGAAAGGCAGCTATTTGGCTCTGTGGTGTAGTTGCAGCACAACTCTCTAACGTGCGTGCCGAGGATGGCTTCGTCCGCGCAAAATTTGATGACATGTGGGTTTATAGCGTTTACCTCGCCCCCAGTCTAAGCGCGACAGACTTCTCTGCGACCCTTGACGCTTTAGTTGCAGACGCTAGGGGTAGAAGCCCGATGATCATCGCTGGCGACTTCAACGCGTGGGCCGAGGACTGGGGCAGCACGTGCACCAACGCGAGAGGCAGGATCTTGCTAGAGGCCTTCACCAATCTAGAAATTGGCTTGCTGAACCAGGGCAATCAGCACACTTTCAGCAGAGCGGGCACTGGATCCGTGGTGGACCTAACGTTCGTCAGCAGTAGCCTCTTCCCTACTGCTAGCTGGAGAATAAGCGGCGAATATACAGCAAGCGACCACTTTGCGATTCGCTACACTGTCGGTGTGGCAACGAGAAGGCATATTAGTCCGGCATCCCGCTGGAAAATGTACCGTGTGGAGTCACTGCGAACGCAAGACTTTGCAGACGCATTGGCGAACTTGACTGCCTCGGGAAGCGCGGAATGTATGGCAGGAAGCGTCATGAACCAACTGGAGGTGGCATGCGACGCCAGCATGGCAATTCGCAAACCGTATGGAAGGCACCACGAACCCGTCTATTGGTGGAATGACCATATTGCAGAGGCCAGGCGCGCCTGCAACCGTTCCAGGAGATCGTATCAACGCTCACGCGGAAGTTCGTCCTTCTGCGAGTGCCAAGAAACATTCCGTAGATGCAGGCGAGCTCTCAAGACTGCTATCAAGGAGAGCAAGCGGAACTGTTTCCTTGATCTGTGCGACTCGGCAGAACACGACCCTTGGGGAAGCGCGTACAAAATCGTGGTCAAAAAACTAAAAGCGCAGAAGGTGCCTCAGCCGAGTGACCCCTTACTCGTGAAGCACATAGTTGAGGAGCTGTTTCCGCACAGAAGAGAGCTAATGTTAGCCGCAACGGAGTCTGCGCCTAACACGACCATCGAGGAAGTGTCAGCAGAGGAGATTTTACAAGCAGCGCGGAATATCAATGTAAACAAGGCTCCAGGTCCGGATTCGATCCCCAATAGAGCCCTCCGACTTGCGCTAACCCTCCAGCCAGATGTGTTCGCGGACCTATACAACCAATGTCTCCACGAGGGTGTATTTCCAGACAAATGGAAGATACAGAAGTTGGTCCTGCTCCCGAAGCCAGGCAAACCACCAGGTGAACCATCGTCATATAGGCCAATTTGTCTTATCGACTCTGCCGGTAAGCTGTTAGAGAAGATAGTTGCCACACGCCTGGAACGCTCCATTTCAGCAGCTGGTGACCTTTCGCATCGTCAGTTTGGATTCCGTAAAGCTAGGTCCACCATCGATGCCATCAGCATGGTCGTGGAGACGGCGTCTAAGGCGATAGAGGGAACTAGATGGAAGGGCGGAGGCAAGGAGTACTGTCTAGTGGTCACGCTAGACATACGCAACGCCTTCAATACGGCAAGGTGGAGCTGCATATTGGGTGCGCTGACAAGCTTCGGAGTCCCCGCATATCTGCTGCTCATCATCAGAAGCTACCTCAGCAACAGGGTGCTGAAATACGACACTAGTGCTGGCACGGAGTCGTATGAGGTAACTGGAGGTGTCCCGCAAGGTTCCGTACTTGTGCCACTATTATGGAATGCGATGTACGACGGGGTACTTAGACTATCTCATCCCCCAGGAGTCCAGGTTGTTGGATTTGCGGATGACGTGGCAGTGGTGGTTGTCGCAAAGGAGCTAGCTCAGGCAGAGTCGCTATGCAACCAGTCGATAGCGCAGATCGAAGCATGGCTGTTATCTGTGGGGCTAGAGCTGGCACCGCATAAGACCGAGGCGGTGCTGATAAGTAGCCGGAAAAAGGTAGAGACAGCCCATATCAGAATCGGGAATACCTCGGTGGCCTCTAAGAGGGCCCTTAAATATTTGGGAGTGATGCTGGACACAAGGCTTAGTTTCCGAGAGCACCTGGAGTATGCCAACACAAGGGCAGCTACAACCAACAGAGCACTGTCAAGGATAATGCTCAACACCCGAGGTCCGAGACAAGGAAGAAGAATGCTGCTCTCGAGTGTCACCAGATCCATAATGCTGTACGCAGCGCCAGTCTGGAAGGAGGCACTGCACACAAAAAGCTATAGGCGTGGCTTAGAAGCAACACACCGCTTGGCCGCGATTCGTATATGCTGTGCGTTTCGCACCGTGTCGGATGACGCCGCGCTCGTCATCGCTGGCCTAGCGCCTCTGGAAGAGCTGGCTGCGGACATTTCCACAGTCTACTCGGAAACCCACGGCAAAGGTTATACTTCGGCGATAAAGAAGGAGATTCGAGACTCCGCAAAAGTACAGAGCCTAAGGAGATGGCAAAATCGCTGGGATGCGTCCCCCAAGGGTCGCTGGACTCACCGGCTCATACCAGACCTGAGCATGTGGATTGGCAGGAAGCACGGTCAGGTAAACTTTTACCTGACGCAGGTCCTGAGTGGCCACGGCTGCTTTCGCAGCTACCTGCACCGTTTTGGCCACGACCAAAGCGCAGAGTGTACCTGGTGCTGGGATTCAGAGGAAGACGCGGAGCACGTGCTGTTTGCCTGTGGCAGATTCGCACGCGAAAGGGAGCAACTGAAGGAGTCTCTCGGAAAGCCCATAACCGTGGGGAACCTGATACCAATAATGGTGGAAAGCAGCCGTAACTGGGAGCTGATAAGCACCTACTCGGCCCAAATTATGGTAGAACTGCGCAGAGTAGAGCGCTTAAGAAGAAGCAATGTTGAGTAGCGGTGCTGAGGTCTCTGCGAAGCATTGCTTAGCGGCCGTACCGCAGAGATGCAGCCCCACTCCCAACTATTATTAATTAAGTTTGTATATATGTAGAAATAAATGAATTAAAAAAAACCTATATGAAAAACTAAACTTTAGCCTCTCTAGAAGAACCCACAATATTGTGTGCCAAAAATACATACTGTCAAGTTCAGAGAGACAATTATTTATTTATACTGTTCGCTGTAGGAATAGTCTACCCCATGATATCAAAACTATAAGGAACGCAGCGCAATTTAGGCTTAGAATAGAAGATCACTTTCGAACTTCAAACTTTTGATTCCAGGGAACTAATAGTTGTTAAACTCAATAAATTAAAAACATTAAAAACCAAACTAAAATTAAGATATTTAATTAAACTTGTAAACTTTGAAATTGCCTTAATTCGTGTTTAGACATAAGATAACATTTAAGTAGGTACCCAAGATTATGTAAAAACCTCTACTCAATGTGACTAGCGCAATGATTTGAAGGTATATTGTACTTGTAGCGCTAGGTTGTATAGCAAATAAAACAATCAATCAATCAATCAAAAAAAAAATAATATTAATAAGGTTACATTGATATATTATAATGTCATTATGATACAATACAAAAAAAAAATACTAAATATAGATATAGATCTTCACAGTGCTTTTAGTGGCTAAGTACTATGAATAATTTTAGAGAATCAGAAAAACACAAAAAAACGTATTTTATTATTTAATTTACTTTACTACTCCTTGACTGAGGATCGAACTCTGGACCTCTCGCTCTTAACCCGAATGGAATGGCGTCTTATCGGACTGCACCATCGGACACGTGTGTTGCGACACGCCGTAGAGCCTACTTAAATAGTTCGTTACGTTGCCTGAAATTGCGAATCGAAACACCATTTGTCTCTTTCCATCTTCACATTTTCTATAAGTCCCTTCCTCTTTATGGTCAAAATGAAATGTTTTAGTTTCGAAATAATATGAAAAAAAAGATATTTGCCAAAATATCAAATTAACCAGCCAAGATGAAATTGATATTGACATTTTTGTTTCTCAGTGTGCCTTTCCTGTGCTGTCCACGGCCCAATTGCTGCTGTCGCCAACCTTGTACGGTTCGATGAGTATCGCAAGATCTGTGGGCCACTCTCGCACTGTTTGCGACAGCAGATCTTGCGCAGTGATTGAAGTTGGCTTGAATCAACTGCATGTTTGGGCTGTGTATAGGCTCCGTTGCGACGAGACAGAGTGCACGTTCGGCTGCCCGCAAGGTGATTCACATCTTGGATGCCCTTGGTGGTACATAGGTGGCATCAGTGTTCTGACATGCTGCTATTTTGTGACCAGCTTCTCCACATTTGAGGCAGCAGTTTGTGCGACCCACAGGGCTTCTGCATCCAGCGGCAATATCTCCCAATCTCCAGACACCTGTAGCACTTTCTAACTCCCTCGAGCTGCTTTATCCGACAGCGTGTGCAGCCGATTTTAACCTTTCCCAGTTCCAGAACCCGTCCGTGGCTTGTCGGAATAATGATAATGGCCACTTGCGTTTTCGCGAACGAGCTGCGTAAGCTTTTGACGTTGCAGGGCTTCCTCAATTTCCTGCCGCGTGGTCAGCGGATACCAGCGCTGTCCCCAAGCACCTGCTTTCAGCTGTTGGGTACATTCCAGGCCTGGCCCGTTCAGTTCGAGCAACAGATCGCCCTTTGCCGTGCGTCGGACCTTCTTTACGTTTTCGGCTACCTTTTTGAGCTGATCGTCCTGGCGTCTCGTGATCATATAGAGGACTTCACTATTTGAGAGACCGGCTCTGCCAGAGACGACTATTGCGTCTGCTCGAGGTTTTTGGGCGGAACCTCGGGTCGCTTTTTATCATCACCTTTCCTGCTAACCTTCTGCCACTGCTCCTTCGGACCTGTTTTAGTGCCTAATGGCCTGAGGGTGCTTGCAGCCTCAGTTCTCTCCTCATTAGCTGCGGCCATCTATGGGCGTGTCTTCGCTGGGGTTCGGTTGGCAGCCGCGAAGGCGTCTTGTTTACGGACCCTTGGGGAGGTTTGGGTCGAATACTCAGACTGAGCTTTCCCTTTAGCTGCCTTGCCGCTTTGCTCGATGTTGGTGGTTACACCCAGGGTGGGCGTTGTCTAAGCTGAGTTGTCAGCTTTCACCGGGGCTAAGTGCTCCTTCGCAACGTATACAGATGGTGAACGCTCGGGTTCTATAGGATCATTGCATAGGGAGCAGCAGCTGGGTTCTGCTAGCACAGATTTCACTTTCTCCCATACGCTGAATCTGCCTCATCTTTGTTAGCAAATCCTTCATCCCCTGGCTGATGTGGCGCACTACCGGTTTCTTCTCGTTCACCAAGTAGAGAATCTCCTCCAGCATGTTCCCCAGTTCCCGCATCTATTCGGCGATGGTTGGGCCCGGTCAATTGCGCTTTTTAGGAGTCATGCTCCGGTTTTCCGTTCCTCTTTGGGGTCTCAGAGTCTGTTACGCAGCTTGCCGCAGACTTTTGTGGCCCCGCAATTGCCGACGGTGGATCGCCAGAAGGAGTCCTTGCAATTTCTGCCGCTTTTGCGAAGGGATCCCCTACCATTTCAGTAATAACCACCGCATGCGGCTTCGCGAATTGCGCCATCGTTGCGCTAGGGGTGCCCCACTTCTCATGGGGCGATCTTGTCGACTGGCATTGAGCAAGCGCCCCTTGCTTTGGCAGCTCCAGAATTTTCCTACCTTAATTATAATTATATAATTAATGAATTAGTTAATTAATTATCCTAAGGAGTCCTGCGGTGGCCAAAAGTTTCTCTCTCTCGTTTAACCGTTGGGAGCTATACCGCTCCCAGCCGGTCGCCAGAGCCCTGTTAGATGTGCTCCGCCGCAGCGGAAGGGTTGGCAGTTGGTCAGTTTCGCGACCTTTGCACCTTTTTCTCCTTAGGATAATAACAGACGTTTAAAAACTTTGCAAGCGAGAGTGTGTGCGAGACAATGTTCGAGACTGTGTGTGTGCGAGTGTGTATGCAAGAATGTGTGTGTGAGAGTGTGTATGCGAATATGTAAAATTTTGATTTTAGGTTAGGTCTCCATGTTTGTACTTGCGGTTAATGTTTATGTGTGTGAGTTGTGTGGTTAGGAGTTGATCTCCAGCGATGCTGTTGCGCACATGTGCTGATGTAAGTGATGTAACTCCCTCGATGTGATGTATGCTCCCTTTGGTTAGGTTGCCCAGGGCCGTGGTTTAGATTGATGTGTAGATTGTTGTGCGTGAGGGCGGCAAATCCAGCGATGTGAGTATGACTGCGGTTGTCGAATACTCCCCTTCTCACTCCTGATGCTCCAGCGTGCCAGCAATCTGTCACAAACAAGCCCTTATATATAGAACTTATAATCCAGTAAATCAACAAGCCAGTCGAAATGTTATTTTTTTGCATTAGGAAATCCAAAAGACTGTTTTGGAAAGAGGCGTTTCGAGTCTGATGCTCCCTCTGCATTTCGTTGGGTGCTGGGTGCCAGTTTTCATTGTCACATCAGTCCAGTGTATTTCAATCCCTTTTTTGCTCCATCATCATGGTCATCTCCTGGAAGACGTGGGTATTTTTTCTGTTTCAACTGACTCAACTGAGCATCGACGACGCTTTCGCCCCAGATGTCTGGCAGTAGGTTCTCCATTTGTGGGGTCCGCACAGTACGCACAAACGTTTTTTGGTAGCTAACATTAAACAATTGAACTCTTATTTTCAGAAATACAAAAAAATAACTTACCTTTTTCTTCAACAGTTGACATATGCAGTTTGACAATCACTTGCCGCGCTCCTAATAGTAAACGGTAGATGTGGGCCAGTGCGAATTGGCTATAAGGCGCAAACGATAACAACTAACTAGAAAGAAAAGATTACTTTGTGGGTGTATTAAACTCTATAAACCTCGCTTCAACGGTTAAAGAAATCAGAATCAATCAAAAACAAAAAGTAGTTGGCCGGGTGTGGTGCAGCGGTGTTTGCCTGCTGTGCCAGAGGTCGTGTGTTTGCTGACGCCTCGGGACATCTAATCAATAATTTTTTTTCTTTAAAACTTTTACACCCGGTCACCGTCAGCAGTTGATCGCCATCTAAAAAGTAACTAGCCATGAAAAAGCTTCTCTAACTCTGCAGTTCAGATTCGGCGTTAAACTGTAGGTCCTTTTCTCTTGTGCTAAAATTAGAAGCACACAGGCCAAGAGATTGGGGGAAGCTCGACTTTAGCCCCTGTTGGGACTGTGTAAAGTCAATTTATTTATGATTGATTTGAATATTTAAAACAAAAAAGGTTTCTCACTACATTGGGTTTTTTGTCTGATCGTTCTAAAGGCAACTACTCAAAATAGTCATCAGATCCTAGAGGTGTCAACATATTAGCAGCGCGTAGCTAAGTCACTTCAGAGCAAAATTTCAGCTCGATAACTTTAAATCTAGAAGACAAGTTTGTGTAGAAACTGACAGACCATCGGACAAAACTCTTTCGATTCAGCTTGTCGTGTTAATGAAGAATATATACGGACAAAACTCAATTGATTCAGCTCGTCATTCTAATCAAAGAGATATATAGTTTTATGTGGTCGAAGATGATTCCATCTATGTTGTGCAAACCTCTCAGCAAAGAGGTTTGAATACTATTTTTCTAAACTTCTTATATGTATACAAAGGTTAATTTATTGATTTATTTATTTATTTATTATTAGTCGACAAACAAAGGCTGTCAAAAAATTTGTAAACACGTTATAAAAAGGCTTATTTACTAAGGAGACATAACCAAGAAAGCCTAACAAAATTACAAAATATACTAATAACGACTCCGACTCGGTGGGGGATTTTTATTTGTCGGTCCGGCCAGCCATGCCCCGATTCACAGCCTGTTGTGGTCAGAGTCGATATTAGAGCTAACAAATCCATTTAACAAATATACAGGCCTGTTCAGTTTTTCACTTACATTAAGCTATATTAAACCGCTATTGATTTTTGCAGAGTTTGTATTTTGATTGTTTCATCCAACTGATTAAGTTCAGCGAGTTGTTAAAAGAAAAACAATGTGGAACTGAAACAGTCAAATTGCAAGTCGAATACCAGAAAAGCGAACGCAAAATCGTTCGATTTTAATTTCATTTAAAGTTTAATAAATTATGTGAAGCCCGGAACAGGCCTGAAGAGATGTGAAGAGGTAAGAAAAAATGAATAAGAAAATGCAGGCTTACAAATACAGAGAGGAATAAAGGCATAAAACTATAATTAAAGATAAAATGGAAGAGTGACCAAAAACAGAAAACAACTAAAAAATATATTAAAATAAAACTAAAAGGATAACCGAAAAATCTCTGACCAGGTGGGGGAAGATTTATTAGCCAGTCCGGCAAGCTATGCCCCTATTCACAGCTGGGAGTGGTCAGAGATTTTCACGGAGATAAGTGTAAAGGGACGTTTTAAGGAGAAGAGAGAGAGGTCTGTTGAAAGGAGGTGATAAAGATAGTTGTAGTCTAGACATAAAACCCGATATCGATTATGCTGGGCATAATCAGTTGTGCATCTAGACAAAATTAAAGGAAAGAAGTTTCTTGTTGGCCTAGAAGGAACAGAGAAGTTAAGGCGACGTAAGAGTTCAGAAGAATCTACATCACCGATAATTAACTTGTGAAGAAATGAAAGCTAGAACGAAGCAGAACTTTTTGAGTTCTATCTTTTAGATTGGACGAAGCCCAAAGCAGAAAAGAGGAGGGAAATCCTAATCAATCGAGCTTAAAGAGGACTGAGTCAAAGGCTTCGCTAAAGTCGGTGTAAATGACATCAGTTTGCCTTTTCACAAGGAATCCATCATTAATTAACGAAGGAAATTCGAGCAAATTGGTCGTTGTTGACTGACGCTTTATGAATCCATGCTGGAAAGGTGACAAAATAGATCTACAATAATGCTGGTTATAATTACTTCAAGCAATTTCGGAATGGGCGAAAGCTAAGCAATGCCTCGTAATTTGAAATATCCGACTTCCTACCCTTTTTATGGAGAGGAATAATGTAAGATTCTTTCCAAAGAGATGGGAAGACAGACGAATTGAGTGATAGATTGAAAAGCTTTAGCAAAGGTTTGCATAAAGAACTAGAACACTCTTTGAGCACACAACTAGGAATGTTTTCAGTCCCTAAGGAGAATGAGCATTTTAGTGATTTTAAAAATAAAGAAGAGAAGTTTCGGAAATTTCGGGATCACATATAGAGTTGGAAGAAGTAATGTTATAAGGATAAGAAGTGTTAGCATATTGGACAGAGGAATAAGTTGATAGAGCCTTTTGGCCACCCAGAAAAAAAGAAGAAGGTAAAGAAGAAGATCTACGCTAAGAATTCACAAAGCTATAGAATTGCTTTGGATCCTGTGCGAATTAAATTTTGCACAGAGCAAGATAATTGTTATAGCACTCGGAGTTAAAAAGTGTAAAGTTCGATTTTGCTATTGAATATTTAGAAAAATCAATCGCAGAACCAGTACGTTTATTCTTTTTAAAGCATCTAGATTTAATATTATTCAAATTAGATAATCTAGGACAGTACCAAGGGGGATTTAGTGACGCGGTGGAAGCGACGCTATTAGGAATGCAGATATCTGCATTCATCTATTCATTTAATAGACTCGTAGAAAATGGTAATAGCAAAATCTAAATCAACCGCATTGTACAATGGAGACCAGTCTGTTGCACAAATGAGTTGACTTAGCAAAGTGAAGTTTCCTTTACGGAAGCAACGACGAGGTATATTGGGGATTTTGGAATTTGAAGGGGCAGGTCCAAGTACTGACAGCGAGACTTCCAGTGTAGGATGGTAAGAATTTCGGGTAGTGATAGAGGGGGAGACCTAGAGACACTGGCATTGGTGCTATCAGTGACAAATATATGATCTAACAATTTATTTAAATTGTTTTGTACAGGATTAATTTGAAAAAGAGACATGGCAAGCAGACAATCTAAAAAATCATGCTGTACTAATGGTACAAGGTAAGTCGACCCATTTGGATTTGACCATGTGATGTTAGGCAAGCTAAAATCACCTACAACAACCAGTGTGTCAATGTCCCGTAAGTGGGCTGAAACATCTTTAATGCAGGCTACATGGTGCATATAAATTTCAATATCGGACGAAGGTGGAATATAAGAACAAGTAAGCTAACTTTGTCTGTGCCGAAGTTTTTATACCCTTGCAAGTGCTCGCTTAAATATTCTCAAAAAATACTCTTTTTCCCATTTTTCGATTTCCGATCGTTCGTATGGGAGCTATATGATATAGTCATCCGATTTGGACAAAAAAAACAGGTAGGATTATAAAAAAACATATAAAACCTACGATTACAAAGTTTGGAGACGTTTCCATTGAAAAGAAAAAAAGTTTTTCATACTAAAACTAGTTTTCCGACCGATTGTTCCTATGGGAGCTATGAGATATAGTCATCCGATCCGGTCGGTTCCGACATGTTAGTAGTGTGCAGCAAAAAGAAGACTCTGTGCAAAATTTCAGCTCGATAGCTTTAAAACTGAGAGACTAGTTCGCGTAGAAACAGACAGACAGACAGACGGACGGACAAAGCTCAATCGACTCAGCTCGTCCCCCTGATCAAGAATATATATAGTTTATGGGGTCGGAAATGAATATTTCAATGCGTTGCAAACTTCTGGGCAAAATTATAATACCCTTTGCAAGGGTATAATAATGGAAAAGTTACCTTTACGGCAACAAATTCAACATCCACAGGCTTATCAACAATGATCAGTTCGGAATTGTGGCTGGTCTTAACTGCGATCAGTACACCACCACCTTTGCGATCTGGTCTATCATGTCGATAGATAAAAAAATCATTTGACAAGATAGACGCTACACGTGAGGATGGACTAAATGAGTGCAAGTTGACT
The DNA here is from genome assembly GCA_035044985.1 of Lordiphosa fenestrarum. Taxonomy (NCBI): domain Eukaryota; kingdom Metazoa; phylum Arthropoda; class Insecta; order Diptera; family Drosophilidae; genus Lordiphosa; species Lordiphosa fenestrarum. Next base: position 47,597 of record JAWNNO010002396.1, on the reverse strand, counting down.
TGCATCGGCCTCATTGGCCCAGCGCACAAAGGGCATGACCAATTCAAAGCACCACAATCCTTTTTAGGCGAGTAAAATTTGTCCAGATCACGTCCGCTTAGCCCAGCACATTTAATATGCATACTATTGTCGCACAACCAGCAGGTAACAAACCGAAGTTGTTCCTACTCACTTGCATTCTCAAATGTGCAGGACTTTTTGCAGCACGACATAATGCACCAAATTTATCAGAGGGCCTCAAAACAAAAGAGAAAGCGGAGCAAAGCGCGGATCAAGAAATCAATAAAAAAAAAACACCCACAGACCGCAGTTCCATAGCGAGCGTTGTTAGCTTTGAGAGCAGAGCAACAACAAAGCTGAGTGGGAGTTAAGCAGAAAAAGAAAAGAGTATGCACAAGCGATCGCACACACAAACCAGTGTAAAGAGGGGGAGTTGCTAAGCAAGCAAATCAAAAACACTAACAAAATACACAGCACAGCACACATTGAATAATAAAATTTGCTAAATTCGCTATGTTAAGATGCAAAGCTGAAAAGAAAAGCACAAACCGATTGTGGGCAATACCAATAAAATTAATTACGTTAGATTTGCGACAAAATTGGCACGTTAAACGACACAAGAAATTTTTTGTTGCGGAGCACAAAAAAACACTTCAATTACTCACAAGTGTCTCTCTCTCTCTGACTATAAGTTTGTTTATAGTAAATTGAAGTTACTTATTCTATTACGCAGATCTCAAGTGGAACTGGGAACGCTAGACCTTTTGTATGGAAAAGCTGTGAATAGTTAGTCGACGAAAGCTAAATTGTTTTCCAGCATACCTCTAATATGTAAAAATGTTGGTCATTTTCATTTATAATCTTTGCGTTTTTCATTTTTAAGGCTCCAGAAAATACTACCGTTTGATTAAATTTTATTTGTATAAAATGAACACTTTTGTTCCATAGTCCACCGGTCCAGTTTGACGGTAGCCGACAAGCAATTTTGAACATAGTGAACTAGTTCATTTGTATGTTTGAATGGCGGTGTGTATTGACTTCAGATACCAAGTCAACATACATACATAAAATAACAATTCGTATACAAATTTTTAAGAACATGGGAAATGATTTAGAGATTGGATTGTCAACCGTTGTGGACTTGGAGGAAAAACTTAGCACCGCAAAGCTGTCTCTAGTAATCTTGAATGACAATATACGTCGGTTTGTCGGCCGCGGCCCAAAAGATCTAAGGTAATTTTATGCTGTGCTAATACCAAGTGTTATAGGCAGATATGTATGATTGAATTGAATTTATTGATTTATCTTGACTCACAGGCTAGAGAAATATGAAGATGAAAGCAAGAGGAATGAACATAATAACAGCAGAGTGGTCCCATCACGCAATGAATTTCCCAAACACAAGCAACAGCGTCGATCAAACGAATCGAATTCTGTATTTTGCAGGCTCTCTGATGTGGACAGGAACAACGCTGCCCGTGCGACAACGCCGCGCATTAATTCTCGGGTGATTCGAGAACTGCCCTCACGAAAAGAAGTTGTTGAAGCTCAAGGAACAGACTCTGAATCAAGAGCGCGAAATCGTCGGATGTTTGGGTCACTCCTGGGTACCTTGCAAAAATTTTGTCAGGAGGAGTCTCGCTTAAAAACGAAAGAAGACAAAAAAGCTCAAATAGAGAAAAAGCTCGAAAAGCAAGAGCTTCAGGAAAGGGCATTAATCAAAAGGGAACGGGACTCATTATTTTTAGATAGAAAGCGGAAACAATTTGAAATCAGACAACTGGAGAATAAAATGGCACGACTTAAAGACTTTAAAACGTGGGAATTGTCTGTGGTTAATCAGAAGCATCAAATCCGAACCAATGCCAAGCCACACTTGTTTTTTCGACCAAAATCACACTCTGCACGGACAGAAAAGCTTTTGATTAAGAGTAAAGCCGATATCGATAGTCTCATACAATGCCGTCGTAAAGACTTGCAGGCCGAGCTCAGAGATTTGGAATGCACGAATTATACAGATGAGGATAATGCAATCGACGAAAGTGGTGCCGACTATGAGGAATTTCAAATAGAAAGCAGTATTGAAAAATGTAAGTAAATGGAAATGCTGAATTTTGCTATTAAATCAGTTTTATTACACAGTACGACACTAAAAAAAACCCGGGACAAGACCCTTTATAGAGTAGGCGGTTTGAGGTGTGAACCTTGAGTGTCTTTATATGGGCACCAAGGACGCTATTTATCTGATATGGTCTCGTCCGTAAAAGCTCTCCCTTATTGTATGTTGACAAATAAGTTCGAGTGAGTGGTGAAAGTTTTAACCTGCTTTGTTCCCGCCGCTCACATGACGAGACCACCTTACTTGAGGTTTAATCGTTAGGCTTTTGTAAGTTCAATGCTGAGCTTTGTTCTAACGCATAGTGACTGCCATAAGTTATCATACAACTTAAATTCTGATAAAAGGGTCTTCTGTTAGCATCACGTCACACCCAGTTTTAGCCGTACCCTTGGTCCGCCTTCTATGGGTACTCTTGTACCAGCAACACAAAGCGACAACAATTTCAACTTAATTGTTTAATGGTTCAAGATAAAAATCTTCAACATTCAGCAAACACGGACAGGCCTCCAGAAGGAGTAAAACTTAATTCTAAAATATCTTAAGCGCAAGGAAGATTTCTAATAAAAACTGAATTTATGATGGCATAATGTAGGAACGAGGGTTGTAGTAACGTTTGTCTCTCTACATTGGCAAATTAGTCTGTGTGAGACCTTAGGGCAGCTTTAAGGCTTAATTTCTGCTTTTAGTAGCGGCTTCGGAGTGGAATCCACGTGTGTGGATCGTACTCGTAGAGTAAAAAGGGTATACTAAAGTCGTGCAAATGTATGTAACAGGCAGAAGGAAGCATAATACATAAAGTATATATATTCTTCATCAGCATCAACAGCCATGTCCGTCTTTCCGTCCGTCCGTCCGTCTGTATGAACACCTAGATCTCAGAAACTAGAAGAGCTAGAGCAACCAAATTTGAGATGCAAGCTAGTATTGTCTGTAGGCAGGTCAAGTTTGTTTCAAATTTTGGCCACGCCCCCTCCCGCCCCCGCAATAAAAAATGTTGAATAATTCCCACAATTTGTAAGATATCGAGCTCAGATTTTGCAGTGTAGTCTATGTAGGCAATATCTACAATCTCACAAGTTTTCAAAAGGATCGGATAATATTTATTATTTGGCCGAGTTAAAAAAATGTTGCATGTTATCCGAGCCGCATGAGGTTATTAAACACTAATTGAACTGAGTAACGGGTATTTCGAAGTCGGGCAGTGCCGACTTTAACTTACGCTCTCGTTTCTTTTTAACTTTTGGTGTTTATTGGATCTTCTCTTAGTGAGACTAATAAGAGTTTTTCAATTCTTAATTTAGAAACTATTTTAAAAACTATCCCCTATTTGAGGTAGTTTGTGATCTGCGGCTCCTCAAGTCAGTCGCTCTCTTCGGAGACGAGAATGCGTTACTAGCATGGTAAGGGTTTTTGCTAGTTGGTTAGGGTGGGCAAGAAGCTTCTCAGTATATTTGAGTCTAGGTTGCTCTATTTCAGTTTCAGTTTAGGTGTCCTGCAGACAAAACTGTCAGCTAGTAACAAAAAAAAAAAATTGTCCTACACCTAGTTGTAAAGCAACTAGAATTTAACTGGTAACAAAAAAGCTAGATTCAAGTGAGTTGGGCAACTGTACAGCGGCAGACGGCAAAGCTTTTCGTGTTTATTTTCAAGTTTATTATTAATCTGCGAGGCTGCAGCCGATTAAGTTTATTTTGTGTGGAAGAAATGAGAAGTGGAAATAAATTCAAAATGTAGAAAAACAAGGATTAAGTCAAAGTTAATGCAAAGTCAATGTGAAATTGAAAAAAACTGTATCAAGACAATAAATGTATTGCGAATTATGGTTGAGTATAGACTTGTGAAATAAAACATTATTAACTGTAAAGTACAGCACATACATCGTGATCTGCTTAATATTGCCGTATCATCCGCAAGTTTACTTATTGTAAGTCGAGGTTCTGTTGGTATGTCGGCAGTACGTATAGTGATCTCTTCAGTTGTGTACTCATTATGTCGTACTGTAAAGTCTTAAAATATATGTAACTAGCTTAATTTACAAGCGGCTTCGCTCGCTTTTGCATCAATTTGTTACTAATTTATCATGCTGGTAATATTTTATACCCTCAGGGAACAATACACTGATATTTTAATATTTACACTTTGACTTAAATATTTTCACCAATGATTTAGCGTTAAATATGGGATTCGTATTTATAAAGAGTGCACACTTCAAATTTAATATTGGATATAGTTAAATTTAACATGGAAATAGTTTAAAACTTTTTTTTTTACTTAAAATTTTTGCAGCCAACCCCCTATACTCAGTTTTCTTTGTAATGGAATCCAGAAGTAGAATTCTTTTAGATTTGGTTCTGAAAAACTACGAATTATATTAATTTTATAAAAGGGGGGACTCGAACTCGGGACCTCTGGACTTGAACTCGAATGGAATGCCGTTTCAACTAGTTGTGCCATCGCGGCCAAAATACTACTTATATTGAACAGCCTATAGTTTTTCATAAATATCTTTCTGACACTTTGCAAAAATACGACTGCTTGTAATTCTCAAGTTGGAATTCCCTGAATAGGGAATATAGAAGGGGTAACTCAAATTCGTCGATTTAATATGTTTTAAATTAATTCACAGTGGTTTTTAGTTAATTTGAGTACACATGAGGCAAAATCCAATATGTTTGTTTTAGTTTTAACTAAGCGATTTTTCCCTGAGTGTGATGCTTTCAAAATGTTCACGGAGCTGATCAAATGAAGATCAAAAGAGTTTCATACAACAACTTTCACCGATATTCCACCGATGGTGCTGAATTTTTCAAAAGAACAGTAACCTGTCGGTGTGCAATTTTCGCTGTCGTCATGGTTCTCGTTACCGTTACGGTTACCGCTATCGTTATAATTTTCGTTATCGTTACCATTATCGTTATCGCAATTTCTTATACTGTCCTTACAAACTTAGATTCATGTCAATCGAAATTTCCAAAAAACTGAAAATCACATTAGAAACTAATTTTTACGGTCCTTACAAACCGAGCTTCAGGTCAATGGGATAAAAAATAGTTTTTCGGATGCAGAATTTTCGTAGAGTTTTCCGACCTCACTGTCGATTTTTCCGACATCGCAAACTGGTATCTCAATTTATCTTTCTAACTATCCTTACAAAATGAGTTTCAAGTCAATCGGATGAAACTTCACTTACTATTCTTACAAACCCAATTTCAATTTAATCGGGTGAGCTGAGCTACGTAGCTAGCTTGCAGACTTTTCCGGGAATTTTTCGACCTTACGGTCAAATTTTCCAACATCGGAATAGACCATCTCAATTTATTTCACTCACTTTAATTACAAACCGAATTTCAAGACAACCGGGTAAAAAATTGATTTTTGCCTATGGAACTTTCCGGCAATTTTCTAAGTGGGCCAATTTTCCGAAATCGGGACAACACGTGTCCAATTATTTCGCATACTTTGCTTACAAACCGAGATTAAAGTTAATCGAATGAAAAATAAAGTTTTGGCCATACAAACTTTTCTGACGTTTTTCTGTGACTCTACGGTCAAATTTTCCAACATCGGAAAATGCCATGTCAAATTAGTTCACTTTCTATTTTAAAAAACCAATTTTTAAGTCAATCGGGTAAAATATAATTATCTAACTTGCAGACTTTTCCGAATATTTTCTGACCTTACGGTCAAATTTTTCAACATCGAAAACTAACATCTCTGTTTGTTTCACTTACAATCCTTTCAACCCGAATTTCAAGTCGATCGGGTGAAAAATAGACTTTTCAAAACCGGGAAAACACGTGTCCAACTTTTTCACATACTTTGCTTACATTCCGAGTTTCAAGTCGGATGAAAAATAAAAAAAATCCACTTACAAGCTTTTCCGACGTTTTTCCGGGAATTTTCCAACCTTGCGTTCCTCCAATTTTCCAACATCGGAAAATCACATTTCAACTTATTTCTCCTTGAACAATTTTCCTTGTTGGCGGATTTTCCGAAATCTGGAAAATACGTTTCCAATTATTTCGCATACTTTGCTTACAAACCGAGTTTCAAGTCAATCGGATGAAAAATAAAATTTTCCCCATACAAACTTTTCCCGGTGGAATTTTCCAAAACCCCGCCTTTGTACGCACTTTCACCACACAAGGAAACCTTTATCCAAAATTCAGCCTTCTATCTCTTACCGCTTAGGCTGTGCGATGATTGCCAATCAGTGAATCAGTGAGGACACACTCTTATATAAGGTTGTCAAAAAAGTCTTGCGGTATTTTTATTGAATTTTCAATTGTTCATAAAATTGGTTATAATAATGCGATTTAAGTCAAATATGCGCCGTTTTGTTCAATGACGAGTTCCCAACGAGATGCCAACTTCATAATGCCCCTCTTATAGAAGCTCGCTTCCCTATTGTCAAAAAACTCGGAGAGCCAATTTTCACAGGACTCTCTTGTGGCCAACTTCCGACTACCAAGCTCGTTCGCCATGGACAGAAATAGGTGGTAATCACTTGGTGCGAGATCCGGACTATACGGTGGATGCAAAAGAACCTCCCATCCGAGCTCCCGGAGCTTCTGGCGCGTCACCAAAGATGTTTGTGGCCTGGCGTTGTCCTGATGGAAGACAATTCGGCCTCTGTTGATCAAAGATGGCCTCGTCTGCATGAGTGCTGCATTCAAGCGGTCCAGTTGTTGGCAGTACAGGTCCGAATTGAGCGTTTGGCCATAGGGGAGCAGCTCATAGTGGATGAATCCCTGCCAATCCCACCAAACACACAGAAGAACCTTCCTGGCCGTCAATCCAGGCTTGGCCACCGTCTGGGCAGCTTCACCGCTTTTCGAGCACGACCGTTTGCGCTTCACGTTGTCGTAAGTGACCCACTTTTCATCGCCAGTCACCATCCGCTTCAAAAACGGGTCGATTTTGTTGCGATTCAGAAGCGATTCGCATGCATCCATACGGGCCAAAATGTTTTTTTGCGTCAAGTCGTGTGGCACCCATACATCGAGCTTCTTTTTGAATCCAAGCTTCTTCAAATAGTTTATAACGGTTTGATGACTCATGCCCAGCTCTTGGCCGATGCTACGGCTGCTACTATGCCGGTCTCTTTCGATCAATTCAGCGATATTATCGCAATTTTCGACGACAGGCCTTCCGGACCGTGGCGCATCTTCGATCACCTCTGCACCAGATCGAAAACGTTGAAACCAGCGTTGTGCGCTGCACAAATTTTATTGGCAGCATGAGATGCATTTTTGCCTTTATCGTAGTAGTACTGTAAAATATGCCGTATTTTCTCTTTATTTTGCTCCATGTTTGCGACGCTATAAGTCACGAACGACTAAAAACAAACAACAATAAATCAAACACGTGTTAGCGCGTGAAAAGAACTTTCCAAAAAGCTCTAGCGTGAACCGATGCGACGAATACAACTAAACCTACGCGCTTGCAAAGACAAGCTTGCGGAAATACCGCAAGACTTTTTTGACAACCTTATATATAGATAGATAGATAGATAGATGTTTATTTGCATATACATTTACATTGCTTGTAGCTACAGATTATTTACATTTACATATTTAAACATTTATAAAGCTTGGTTATAAACCGTCAGAATTGCTACTGTTGTTTTAACAACGTTTCCTTCTATTAAGTTTTTCAAATTATAATTCTAACATTCTTAATTAGAAATCTTCATGAATAATATTCTTCCTATACATTATAGCCATCTCTGTAAAACTAGCCAGGTTCTTCCATCCCATTTCTCCATTTAACGCCATGAGTACCTCCTCTGCTGTTAGTGTGCCTTTCTTAAACCACCGAAGACGAAATTCCCTTAGAACAGGGCATCGGCCTACGAAATGCTGCATGTCTTCTAATTCCTTGCTGTTACATAGTGTGCATATGCCACCATTTACAATCCTTCTTGGACAGCTGTTCAACCATAACAGATCCCCTCTCGCCTTCATTATCCAGGTTGTCACTTTGTCGGAAGAGCTCGTTGTAGTATGTTTGTCCTAAGTCATAGTTTAAGTCTTTAAAAATTCTCACTGTGCTTCCCGATGCCTTGAGTATATGTTGCCTGCGACTCTCCTCTTTCAGTGCAGTAAAAAGCTTTATGTTGCCTTCGATCCACGCATCATGCGATACATTGCTATCTAGAGTAACTCACACATGGCCAGAAATGTAGTGTACCATCCCAAGTTTTTGCGCATCATTTGCTTAGCTAAGATATGCGGGAGTCTATATTCTTCATACTCATATAACACTCGTGCCAAATATTTGAGGTGAAGAGTTAAGCTTATATATAGAGAGAGATGGCAGGACGGACATATTCGTTGGTTGGTGGAATTTGCTGGAAAACATTTCTAAGGCGAAGTGCAAATGGTCGCCTTCTCTTCGTCCTTGCGAGCCCAGCTTCCACTCTGATGCCTTGAAGTCATGTCTACCTGTGTAGGTGGCTTTATGCCTGTGTGTTCTCTCCATATGGAAAATTTGGTGCTTGAATTCGAAAATTTGTATACCCAGTTCCCAAAAATCGTAACTTTTGAACGGAAAGAGATACACTTGGCCCTCGCTTAACACGGACTCTTTTAGCATGAACTCGGTCTGACACGGTTACAAATTTGCTCCCTTCCCCGTTTTAACACGCTGAAAACCTCGTTCTTACACGATTGCAAAATATCGATTTTTTTTTTAGGTCAATTGATGCCTTTGTGCTTATATCATACTTATGGGGTGCTTGTAGAAAAGAGGAATCCCACATTTGAGCTGCCAGATTTAACATACTTTGCACATAAAGATCTCTTGTCTCCCAGGTATATTTTCCAAATCTGCAAGCCTCTTCATTTTTTGTTGGTCTGCCTCGTTGTTGCTCTGAAGAAGTGCTGGCTATATCGTCATTATCTTCGAAACAAGTAAATCCATCTAGCCAATACGAGTTTTTGAGTACAAATCCATTCTCAGTCCGATTTGCTGATTTCCATTTATATTTTAGTTTGAAAGATACGTTTTGTATATTCCTGGTAATAAAGAGCCCATCTCTTCTCTCTACATGTAAATTAAATCTCGAAAGAATTGTTTAATAAAAAAAGGATTTTATTTTGACCGAAGCCGACACGTTTTCTTTATTGAGTCAAAATCAGAACTAAAGTAAATTATGTCGTACTGTAAAGTCTTAAAATATATGTAACTAGCTTAATTTACAAGCGGCTTCGCTCGCTTTTGCATCAATTTGTTACTAATTTATCATGCTGGTAATATTTTATACCCTCAGGGAACAATACACTGATATTTTAATATTTACACTTTGACTTAAATATTTTCACCAATGATTTAGCGTTAAATATGGGATTCGTATTTATAAAGAGTGCACACTTCAAATTTAATATTGGATATAGTTAAATTTAACATGGAAATAGTTTAAAACTTTTTTTTTTACTTAAAATTTTTGCAGCCAACCCCCTATACTCAGTTTTCTTTGTAATGGAATCCAGAAGTAGAATTCTTTTAGATTTGGTTCTGAAAAACTACGAATTATATTAATTTTATAAAAGGGGGGACTCGAACTCGGGACCTCTGGACTTGAACTCGAATGGAATGCCGTTTCAACTAGTTGTGCCATCGCGGCCAAAATACTACTTATATTGAACAGCCTATAGTTTTTCATAAATATCTTTCTGACACTTTGCAAAAATACGACTGCTTGTAATTCTCAAGTTGGAATTCCCTGAATAGGGAATATAGAAGGGGTAACTCAAATTCGTCGATTTAATATGTTTTAAATTAATTCACAGTGGTTTTTAGTTAATTTGAGTACACATGGGGCAAAATCCAATATGTTTGTTTTAGTTTTAACTAAGCGATTTTTCCCTGAGTGTGATGCTTTCAAAATGTTCACGGAGCTGATCAAATGAAGATCAAAAGAGTTTCATACAACAACTTTCACCGATATTCCACCGATGGTGCTGAATTTTTCAAAAGAACAGTAACCTGTCGGTGTGCAATTTTCGCTGTCGTCATGGTTCTCGTTACCGTTACGGTTACCGCTATCGTTATAATTTTCGTTATCGTTACCATTATCGTTATCGCAATTTCTTATACTGTCCTTACAAACTTAGATTCATGTCAATCGAAATTTCCAAAAAACTGAAAATCACATTAGAAACTAATTTTTACGGTCCTTACAAACCGAGCTTCAGGTCAATGGGATAAAAAATAGTTTTTCGGATGCAGAATTTTCGTAGAGTTTTCCGACCTCACTGTCGATTTTTCCGACATCGCAAACTGGTATCTCAATTTATCTTTCTAACTATCCTTACAAAATGAGTTTCAAGTCAATCGGATGAAACTTCACTTACTATTCTTACAAACCCAATTTCAATTTAATCGGGTGAGCTGAGCTACGTAGCTAGCTTGCAGACTTTTCCGGGAATTTTTCGACCTTACGGTCAAATTTTCCAACATCGGTATAGACCATCTCAATTTATTTCACTCACTTTAATTACAAACCGAATTTCAAGACAACCGGGTAAAAAATTGATTTTTGCCTATGGAACTTTCCGGCAATTTTCTAAGTGGGCCAATTTTCCGAAATCGGGACAACACGTGTCCAATTATTTCGCATACTTTGCTTACAAACCGAGATTAAAGTTAATCGAATGAAAAATAAAGTTTTGGCCATACAAACTTTTCTGACGTTTTTCTGTGACTCTACGGTCAAATTTTCCAACATCGGAAAATGCCATGTCAAATTAGTTCACTTTCTATTTTAAAAAACCAATTTTTAAGTCAATCGGGTAAAATATAATTATCTAACTTGCAGACTTTTCCGAATATTTTCTGACCTTACGGTCAAATTTTTCAACATCGAAAACTAACATCTCTGTTTGTTTCACTTACAATCCTTTCAACCCGAATTTCAAGTCGATCGGGTGAAAAATAGACTTTTCAAAACCGGGAAAACACGTGTCCAACTTTTTCACATACTTTGCTTACATTCCGAGTTTCAAGTCGGATGAAAAATAAAAAAAATCCACTTACAAGCTTTTCCGACGTTTTTCCGGGAATTTTCCAACCTTGCGTTCCTCCAATTTTCCAACATCGGAAAATCACATTTCAACTTATTTCTCCTTGAACAATTTTCCTTGTTGGCGGATTTTCCGAAATCTGGAAAATACGTTTCCAATTATTTCGCATACTTTGCTTACAAACCGAGTTTCAAGTCAATCGGATGAAAAATAAAATTTTCCCCATACAAACTTTTCCCGGTGGAATTTTCCAAAACCCCGCCTTTGTACGCACTTTCACCACACAAGGAAACCTTTATCCAAAATTCAGCCTTCTATCTCTTACCGCTTAGGCTGTGCGATGATTGCCAATCAGTGAATCAGTGAGGACACACTCTTATATAAGGTTGTCAAAAAAGTCTTGCGGTATTTTTATTGAATTTTCAATTGTTCATAAAATTGGTTATAATAATGCGATTTAAGTCAAATATGCGCCGTTTTGTTCAATGACGAGTTCCCAACGAGATGCCAACTTCATAATGCCCCTCTTATAGAAGCTCGCTTCCCTATTGTCAAAAAACTCGGAGAGCCAATTTTCACAGGACTCTCTTGTGGCCAACTTCCGACTACCAAGCTCGTTCGCCATGGACAGAAATAGGTGGTAATCACTTGGTGCGAGATCCGGACTATACGGTGGATGCAAAAGAACCTCCCATCCGAGCTCCCGGAGCTTCTGGCGCGTCACCAAAGATGTTTGTGGCCTGGCGTTGTCCTGATGGAAGACAATTCGGCCTCTGTTGATCAAAGATGGCCTCGTCTGCATGAGTGCTGCATTCAAGCGGTCCAGTTGTTGGCAGTACAGGTCCGAATTGAGCATTTGGCCATAGGGGAGCAGCTCATAGTGGATGAATCCCTGCCAATCCCACCAAACACACAGAAGAACCTTCCTGGCCGTCAATCCAGGCTTGGCCACCGTCTGGGCAGCTTCACCGCTTTTCGAGCACGACCGTTTGCGCTTCACGTTGTCGTAAGTGACCCACTTTTCATCGCCAGTCACCATCCGCTTCAAAAACGGGTCGATTTTGTTGCGATTCAGAAGCGATTCGCATGCATCCATACGGGCCAAAATGTTTTTTTGCGTCAAGTCGTGTGGCACCCATACATCGAGCTTCTTTTTGAATCCAAGCTTCTTCAAATAGTTTATAACGGTTTGATGACTCATGCCCAGCTCTTGGCCGATGCTACGGCTGCTACTATGCCGGTCTCTTTCGATCAATTCAGCGATATTATCGCAATTTTCGACGACAGGCCTTCCGGACCGTGGCGCATCTTCGATCACCTCTGCACCAGATCGAAAACGTTGAAACCAGCGTTGTGCGCTGCACAAATTTTATTGGCAGCATGAGATGCATTTTTGCCTTTATCGTAGTAGTACTGTAAAATATGCCGTATTTTCTCTTTATTTTGCTCCATGTTTGCGACGCTATAAGTCACGAACGACTAAAAACAAACAACAATAAATCAAACACGTGTTAGCGCGTGAAAAGAGCTTTCCAAAAAGCTCTAGCGTGAACCGATGCGACGAATACAACTAAACCTACGCGCTTGCAAAGACAAGCTTGCGGAAATACCGCAAGACTTTTTTGACAACCTTATATATAGATAGATAGATAGATAGATGTTTATTTGCATATACATTTACATTGCTTGTAGCTACAGATTATTTACATTTACATATTTAAACATTTATAAAGCTTGGTTATAAACCGTCAGAATTGCTACTGTTGTTTTAACAACGTTTCCTTCTATTAAGTTTTTCAAATTATAATTCTAACATTCTTAATTAGAAATCTTCATGAATAATATTCTTCCTATACATTATAGCCATCTCTGTAAAACTAGCCAGGTTCTTCCATCCCATTTCTCCATTTAACGCCATGAGTACCTCCTCTGCTGTTAGTGTGCCTTTCTTAAACCACCGAAGACGAAATTCCCTTAGAACAGGGCATCGGCCTACGAAATGCTGCATGTCTTCTAATTCCTTGCTGTTACATAGTGTGCATATGCCACCATTTACAATCCTTCTTGGACAGCTGTTCAACCATAACAGATCCCCTCTCGCCTTCATTATCCAGGTTGTCACTTTGTCGGAAGAGCTCGTTGTAGTATGTTTGTCCTAAGTCATAGTTTAAGTCTTTAAAAATTCTCACTGTGCTTCCCGATGCCTTGAGTATATGTTGCCTGCGACTCTCCTCTTTCAGTGCAGTAAAAAGCTTTATGTTGCCTTCGATCCACGCATCATGCGATACATTGCTATCTAGAGTAACTCACACATGGCCAGAAATGTAGTGTACCATCCCAAGTTTTTGCGCATCATTTGCTTAGCTAAGATATGCGGGAGTCTATATTCTTCATACTCATATAACACTCGTGCCAAATATTTGAGGTGAAGAGTTAAGCTTATATATAGAGAGAGATGGCAGGACGGACATATTCGTTGGTTGGTGGAATTTGCTGGAAAACATTTCTAAGGCGAAGTGCAAATGGTCGCCTTCTCTTCGTCCTTGCGAGCCCAGCTTCCACTCTGATGCCTTGAAGTCATGTCTACCTGTGTAGGTGGCTTTATGCCTGTGTGTTCTCTCCATATGGAAAATTTGGTGCTTGAATTCGAAAATTTGTATACCCAGTTCCCAAAAATCGTAACTTTTGAACGGAAAGAGATACACTTGGCCCTCGCTTAACACGGACTCTTTTAGCATGAACTCGGTCTGACACGGTTACAAATTTGCTCCCTTCCCCGTTTTAACACGCTGAAAACCTCGTTCTTACACGATTGCAAAATATCGATTTTTTTTTTAGGTCAATTGATGCCTTTGTGCTTATATCATACTTATGGGGTGCTTGTAGAAAAGAGGAATCCCACATTTGAGCTGCCAGATTTAACATACTTTGCACATAAAGATCTCTTGTCTCCCAGGTATATTTTCCAAATCTGCAAGCCTCTTCATTTTTTGTTGGTCTGCCTCGTTGTTGCTCTGAAGAAGTGCTGGCTATATCGTCATTATCTTCGAAACAAGTAAATCCATCTAGCCAATACGAGTTTTTGAGTACAAATCCATTCTCAGTCCGATTTGCTGATTTCCATTTATATTTTAGTTTGAAAGATACGTTTTGTATATTCCTGGTAATAAAGAGCCCATCTCTTCTCTCTACATGTAAATTAAATCTCGAAAGAATTGTTTAATAAAAAAAGGATTTTATTTTGACCGAAGCCGACACGTTTTCTTTATTGAGTCAAAATCAGAACTAAAGTAAATGACAATATTTTGGACCTAATTAACCCTCAACTTGCCAACCAACACATTTTGCTGCAGTTGCTGCGCTGCTGCAGTTGCACAACATTTTCGTCGCCTTATGATGCGTTAGCGATTCCCACGGGAAGCGCTGTAGACCTGGAGTCAGCATATCGGGTATCCGTAAATTGGGGCTTTGAACTTGCACCAGCGTATGCGCGTGTTAGGAGTTGTTATTGTTTTTCTTTTTTTTAATTAATTTCATTATTTGGCAATTATTAGGTTTTATGGCTTTGTGAATGTTATTGTTGTTAACTCTTCCTTCCTTAAATTCGAACGTCCTCGTTCGTCATGACGGCTTGACTCGTCTGGTTTCTTCTGGGTCACGTGGGTAAAGCGTGCACGCCCTTTTCTTCTAAGGATGTACCTAGTTAGCATGATAATGAGACCAATCGTTGATACGAGTGCAATTGAAATGTCCGTAGTGTGGGAGGTGATTCTTAGCAGGTCTATTGCGTGTGTGTTATTCAGATGCAACTCTTTTACCATCTCCAGAGTAAGAATCTCCTCGAATTTTCGAATGGTTTCTTCAGGTTGGAGGATTCCGGGTAGAGGTTTGTAGTCTGTTGAAGTTTTGGACACGTTTGTTTGTTCATTGCTTATTGCAGTGGTGTTGCTGAATTTTATGATGAAAGTGCCGTTTAGTGTTTTTAACTCCTCGTCTATTTTTATGGTGCCGTTAAATTGGTTAAGTAAAATGATGCCAGGTTGAATGTTTTCGATGTAATATGTGCTGGTTGTTGATTCGTATGCAGGTGGTTGGTTTACCTCGTAGTAAGTTTGGTAGGCAAGTTGAGTTGGTGATATCTACGATATTATTATTTCTACATATTTTGATATCGTTATAAGTTTTACAAGTTGTTTTTACTACCAGTAATTTGTTCTTACATCTAATTACATTTTCGTTTTCGATTTTATAGATAAATTGTCCCCTTTTAATAGGATTTATTAGCATCTCGTCACAAAGTTATTTTTCAGTAATTGGAATTTTGATAATGTAAATAAGTGACGAGCCGCTGCTTGCGATGCTTACGTCAGCTATTTGCATCGCTTCCTCAAGATTAATGTATGGAATCTGATCTGTTTCTATTATCTCTTTTACTTTTTTAATTTCCTGTTCACTTAATATGTGGGGATTGCTGATGTCGGCTTTTGCCCATTGTATTTAGATTTAGGATCTCGTCTTTCAAAATTTGGATTTGGTACATTAGAATCATTCCTACTTCTCTTTGAGCGCTGCCTTCAAATTTTATGCTGTTCATTATATTTTGCGTTGTATGGGCCATATTATTTATTTTTTCCATTATAAGTCGGTTTATGATTACCTGATTGTTGTTATTTTACAAAGCGTTATTGATTTTTTCTTTTATTATTTGAAAGTCGTTATTATCTAGGGAGCCTGCTATCCACTTCCAAGCGGTTCCTATCAAGTCGACGTGTCTTTTGTCTCGTTTCCTGACAACATGCTTGTTTAACAAATTTTGTGTTTTACTAAGCTCTTGTTGCGCGAACGGAAGTAATGGGTCAAATGTCTTGAGTCTTGTCCGTAGTGTCCGGTTTATAATGTCAGGGGTCTGCTGCTATTCTTCCAAGTCTACCATGTGGATTAGTCTGTTAGTCCCGTTTTGTACTTTTACTAGTCCGGTGGTCATAGTCACTGTCTCGGAGTTCGTGTAGTCAATAACTTGTACGTCCTCTGCACAGCATGTGCCTTTCAATAGCCTAAAATGAGAGTTGTCTGTTAGTTTCCTATCAGTCTATTGTAAACTATGCGTCCTGTCTCTGTTAGTACTGTCGTGTTCCTATCTTCTTTAACTTTCTCTTCTTTGAATCAGGCTGATAATTTCGTTCCTATTCTTTTGTTATTTCTAACGAAAATCTTTTCCCCTGGAACGTATGTTTTGACTTGTTGTTTGTGATTGTTGTGGTAGTCTATGTCGGTCTGTTGTTTGAGTGCTATCTGATCTGCGTTTTCCTCTCTTTCTTTTTGTAATAAGCGCGGGACGTTAGCGACGCGTCTTCCGAAAAATAGCTCAACGGGTTTTCGTTTTGTTGTTGAATGGATAGAATAGTTATATTTGTAAATAGATCTGTCAAGGAGATCCTCGAAAGAGACATGCGTTTTTTCCGCTTTTTGACATCTCATAATATCCGCTAGCGTGGAGTGAAATCTTTGTATTTGACCGTTCGCGAGGCTATTGTAGGGTGGCGCTTGGTAGACCTCAAGGTTAAACTGGTCTTGCATCATTCTTGTTATAGGGCTTGAGTTTAATAACTTTTCGTTATCCACTACTATTGCCTCGGGAATTCCAAAACCAATAAGTATTTCTTTGAGTGGTCGTTTAATATCCTGAGTAACTCTGGACTTCACTACCTTGGCCACTGCGAATTTTGAGAGTTTATCGATCCCTGTCAGCAATACTTGTTTTTGGGTTAAGTACAGGTCGATATAAACTATGTGCCCTGGGTACTTCGGAATAGGGGTGTGGTGAAGTAGTGGCTTCTTAGGGTGTTTTTCATATTTCTGCTCTTTGCAAACTTTGCATTCCTGAACTACTTTCTTAACTTTTGCGTGCATTTGGGGAAAATATACTTTCTCAAGAAGAAGTTTTGTTTTCCAAGCTATTTCTGTGTGCTCTTTTGTGTTTTTTTATTATAGCATTTTCCTGTTCTATTTCGTCTCAGGTCTGTAACCATATTACTTGAAAATCGAATTCTATAAGTGGAAAAGTGGATGGGGTAGATTTCTTGAATTTGACCTAGGATCCTTTCTTCTGTATGTAGACCATTGATTACTGAGGGGTTGAGACGTGTCTTTAGAATGTCTATCAACTTTTGCGAGTCGAATGAGCTTTCGGTAATAGTGTGTCTATGGTATGTGGGAAATATGATTTCGAAATTATACGAAGATTCCTCGCCTGTCTTAAGCACAATCTGGTTTTTGAAAACATTGATCGGTTCCTCTGCCGTTTGAGTAAGATTTTCTGACGAACTATCGCTGCTGTGTATTGTTGCTGATATCGAATTTATTTCAGATGTCGTATGCACAGGCGGCCTACTGGCGTAATTTTCTTCTGTTTGGTTAAGTGTTCTGGATATGAAAATTATAGGTTTGCCTTCTTGAGCTAAAACTGCTCCAATCGCAAAGTCGGATGCATCTGTCGTTATTGGAACTGTTTTGTAAAGTCTGGGTATGTCAACATAACCTCTTCTGTTGTGAGAGTTGTTTTTAATTTTTCGAACGCCTCCAAGGCTTCCTTACCAAGCGTAATGTTTGTCTTTTTGGATTTGTGTTTGGACAGCCGTCCTCCCTCCCACCTTAAAAGGGCTGTGAGGGGTTTTGCCAATTTGGCATAATCTTGGATAAATCGGCGATAATACCCCGTTGAACTTTCATGTTTGCTTTTTCGAGAGTTTCGAAAATTTTCTCAATATCGCAAAGATGTTTTTCCTCGTTTTCGCTGAAAATTATAATGTCGTCTATATAGACGAAACATCTTTTCCTGATGTGTTCCCTTAATATGTCATCAAGGGCACGTTGAAAAATTGAGGGAGCATTTTTCAGTCCGAAAGGCAAACGTGTGTATTCGTATTTGCCGTTGTTGACTGAGAAAGCCAATTTTTCGATGTCTGATTCTCTTAATGGGATCTGATGAAATCCACTTTTAAGATCAATAACTGAGAAGAATTTATTCTTTCCCAGCTGGGCCAGAACCTCATTAATGTCTGGAATGGGATATTTGTCCGCAATAGTGATAGTGTTTATTTTCCTATAATCTTGTACTATTCTGTACTTTTTTTCGTTTGAAGCGTCCATTTTTTTGGGTACTACCCATATGGGTGAATTATAGGGCGACCGTGAGGGTCGTATTATGCCGTCATCAAGCATTTGCTTGATTTGTTTTTCAACTTCCGGCTTTAAAGATTCTGGGTAAGGGTAATATTTTGAATATACCGGGTTTTCATGGCTCGTTCGAATTTCGCCTTGAACTCTCGTTGTAAATGTCAGTTTTTCATTTGGTTCGCAAAATAGTTTTTAGAATTTTGAGCATAGCTCATTCATTTTTTTCTTTTGATTTTCATTAGCATGATCGAGTCTAATATCTATTTGGTTTTCCTCTGTCGCTTTTTGTTGTTTTATTATACCCGTTACTCGTAGAGTAAAAAGGGTATACTAAAGTCGTGCAAATGTATGTAACAGGCAGAAGGAAGCATCTCCGATATCATAAAGTATATATATTCTTCATCAGCATCAACAGCCGAGTCGATATAGCCATGTCCGTCTGTCCGTCCGTCCGTCCGTCTGTATGAACACCTAGATCTCAGAGACTAGAAGAGCTAGAGCAACCAAATTTAATACGTAAGCTAGTATTGTCTGTAGGCAGATCAAGTTTATTTCAAATTTTGGCCACGCCCCCTCCCGCCCCCGCAATAAAAAATATTGAATAACTCCCACAATTTTTTTTTTGCAGTGTAGTTTATGTGGCCAATATCTACATTCTCACAAATTTTCAAAAGGATCGGATAATACATGGCCGAGTTAAAAAAATGTTGCATACTTATCCGAGCTGAGCTGAGTAACGGGTATTTCGAAGTCGGGCAGGGCCGACTTTAACTTACGCTCTCGTTTTTATTTTGAGCTTGTTCTGAATTGAAATGTAACCCCTTGTGTCGTTCCCTATTATTGCATGGAATGTAGTGAGCTGGGGTAAGATTAAAAACTTAATTTTGGTGTCTTTTAAACCAAACGGGCTTGCAATTGTGTGGTGGGTTATTTTTACTTTTCCTCCGACTGATGTTATTATGAAGGGTGTTTTATTTTGAATAGGATATTTGACAATTTTTCCTTGAATGTAATTTTTGTTAGAGCCTGAATCAATTAAAATTTTGACAATTTCTCCGTTACTGAGCTTGCACTCAATGTAAGGTAACGAAGAATATTTTATACTAAAAAATTTAACTCCACATGGTCAGCGACCGATTGATCTTCCTCTTCTTCTGCGGGATGTTCTTCCGACGCTTCCAAATAGTCAGCTAAAGTTTCACCGCTGATATCTTCTGTATTATTCATGGCCGCATAATACTCTTCTTCTTCAGGTGTCATGTGAAAATTTCTTTGTCTTTTGTCTGACTGATAACCAGATGAATTAGGTGGGGGTCTTTTCCCTGCCATGTCGTTGTATGGACGGTTCATATAATTGACCCTCCTGGTTTGGATACTTTGATCCACCTACATTGCCTCTGGCTTGGGCAATGGCTTTGGAGCTATCGGACGTTGAGGTAAGTGTGGCATGTAGCCGTTCGGACCAAAAATTGGATTTCTTGGGACGAACTTTTGTTGGGGCTCATATTTCTGCATTGTTTGCTGAGGCAAGTGGGCTAAGTTTGGATAAAATTGGTGTGAAGCTAAACGCTGAATATTCCTACGAGGTGGAATAGGAAGGGCAGAGGGGATATTTACTTTTCTCAACATGCCTTGGCTGCTGTTGGCATAGTTAGTTCTGAATTTCTGGTTTTCCAGTTTCTCACACAATTGAAGTGCTTCAGGCATTTCTGCTGGGCCTATCATACCCAACAGTCTTGGTAGGTCACCATTTAGTCCTCTAATAAATGTATCAAGGGCTTTTTCTCTATAGCCTTTTGAGAATAAGTCAAGTGACTCCCTGCTCATTTCCATGCATGAAATTTTGTTTAAAACTAGTGACAGGTGTGAATAGACTTTCTGATAAAACTCTGGTATTGACTGGCCTCCCTGTATTAAAGAAGTCATTAAGTATTCGAGTGTGCCTATGTCTCTCTTATCAGCGTAACGAGCAGTCAAACATTTGGATATTGCAATCCAATTCAAAGGCGTGTTATAAGATTCTAGAACCAAATCTGCGTTTCCTATAATTTTATTTCTGATTATGCTTAGAATTCCGTAGTATTTTTGTGAGCCTCGGATATGTGTATAAATTTGCAATATGCGATCTACACTTTTTTTCCAAAAGCTAAATTCTGCTGCTTGACCTGAAAATTCGCGTAGAGATTTCACTACATCTGGAATTTTGTCCAGGTCTCCTAGATTGGATGCATTTACGTTAATTTCCTGGTCTATCAGTGGCTGATTATTTTGGTCTGGCTCTCTGCTATTTAACATACCCTGAACTATACCTCTTATTTGTGCTTGTAGTTCGGTCGGAGTCATTTGAACCGGCTCATTTTCTGCCCGTTCGTTTTGTGCATTGTTGTTGTTAGGCAAAAGCTGAGCAGGTCGGATTAAATTGTTTTGGTTTATTGCCATTGTGGTTTTGTGTATTTATATGAATATGAAAGTTGCACAAATGAGATTGTGTGCCCTGTCTATTAAGCGAACTTTTCGAATATGTAGAGGTTTAAATATTTCGCTTTGTGGAGAGATGACCAATAAGTATAGAACTTTTATTTCAAATATTTTTCTTTTTCAAATTTTCTGGGGTGTTAAATCGACAAAAGTTTTTATACTTTCTTATTCTTTCTTTCTTTTCTTGCGGGGTTTTCCCGGTTTATTTTTGAATTACTTTATATTGAACTTTTTGCTCTGTGTAAAAAATTTTTTTAATTCTTTGGAATTTTCCTTTTTGAATTTTTAAAAGCTTATAACTACTTACGGTATAATCCAAACCATCCCGTGCCAGTTGGTGGGTAGAATCCTTTTTGCATCTGCTACTGGGGTACCCGGGTCAACACCTCCGCTCCGGTTGTCTGCGAACAAAATCTACAGGCTGATGACTGGTAGTTTTCGGGGTTGTCACGTAGCCGGTTGGTGGGTATGTGTCCTTTTTGCGTTAGCTACTATGGTACCCTGGCACAACACTACCGCTCCGTTGTCTGCGAACAAAATCTACAGACTCGACACTCCCGAGATGGTTCTTGCTTCTGGACCTTGGCGTTTGGTTTGCAGCTACCTGAGGTGCTTTGTTTCCCGTACGTCGTATGTGTCGTTGCAGGCGCTTGATAGCCTTTTGGTTGGTCACTTCTCGTGGTTTTGGCTTTGTGAGTTTTCACGCGAAGGTACTTGAGGTACTTTTTTGCTTTTTCCACTTTACGGCCTTAGGGTGTTTTTTTCCGTAACTTCTCCCGACATTTGCAGCTACTGGAGGTGCTTTTTATGACCGAAGGATAAAGCTCCAGGGCCCCAAGTTGGGCGCCAATTAAATATCGAAGGACTTGTTAAATAAAAAAAAGAATTTCATTTCAACCGAAGCCGACACGTTTTCTTTATTGAGTCAAAATCAGAACTAAAGTAAATGACAATATTTTGGACCTAATAAACCCTCAACTTGCCAACCAACACATTTTGCTGCAGTTGCTGCGCTGCTGCAGTTGCACAACATTTTCGTCGCCTTATGATGCGTTAGCGCTGTAGACCTGGAGTCAGCATATCGGGTTTTCGTAAATTGGGGCTTTGAACTTGCACAAGCGGATTAGGAGTTGTTATTGTTTTACTTTATTTTAAATTAATTTCATTATTTGGCAATTATTTAGGGTTATGGCTTTGTGAATGTTATTGTTGTCTCTCTTTATATAAGAGTTTGTCCTCACTGACTGATTGGCAATCATCGCACAGCCTAAACGCTAAGAGATAGAAGGCTGAAATTTGGACAGGAGTTTTGTTATGTGGTAAAAGTGCGTACTAAGACGGGGTTTTGGGAAATTCCACCCGGAAAAGCCGGAACAGCGTGAGAAAAGTTTGTATGGGGAAAATTTTATTTTTCATCCGATTGACTCTAAACTCGGTTTGTATACAAAGTATGCGAAATAATTGGCCACGTGTTTTCCCGATTTCGGAAAATCCGCCCACAAGGAAAATTCCCGGAAAATTCAATTTGCAAAAATCTATTTTTCATCCGATTGAATGGAAAATCGGTTTGCAAGGATGGTTAGAGAAATTAGTTGAAATGTGATTTTTCGATGTTACAGAATTTGACCGCAAGGTCGGAAAATTCCCGGAAAAGTCTGCATGCTAAATAACTATATAAAATAAATTGAGATTTCATTTTCCGATGTTGGAAAATTTGACCGTTCGGTCGGAAAATTCCCGGAAAATTCTGCGTGCTAAATAACTATATTTCATCCGATTGACTTAAAATTCGGTTTGCAAGGAAAGTAAGTGATATAAATTGTGTAGAATTGGAGTCCAAGACCAAGTCTTCTTTGCTTGATGGTCTTTATTAGATTGTTGTTAAGTTTTATACAAAAGAGTTGATATACCTAAAGACTGCGAACTGCGCTGTCAGTGACGCCGGCAGCGGAGCAGTCGGTGTTAGTATGTGTATGTATGAGTGAGTAGCGGCGATAACGTCGCTACGAGGGGGAGAGCGTATTATGTTCACTTAGTGACAGCCAACGGCCGCGCATGCAGATATGCTGACTCGGCACTTTGGCTGTCCAATGCGAGTGTGATCAAATTACTCCATACTTAAAATTGGTTTATGTAAACATTGCAGCAAAGTGCTACAATGTGTTTTAATATATGTTTGATGCATAACACTGAGTACAGTGTGCATTCGATATGTGCGCATACTACAATTAAGATGTCATTTTCCGATGTTGGAAAATTTGAAGCGTTGGAAACGTTTGTATGGGGAACATTTTATTTACCATCCGATTGACTTGAAACTCGGTTTGTAAGCAAAGTATGCGAAATAATTGGACACGTGTTTTCCCGATTTTGAAAAATCCACCCACATGGAAAATTGCTGGAAAATTCGATCTGCAAAAATCAATTTTTCTCCCGATTGACTTAAAATTCGGTAAGTAAGGATAGTAAGTGAAATAAATTGAGATGTCATTTTCCGATGTTGGACAATTTGACCGTAGGGCCGGGAAATTCCAGCAACAGCGTCGGAAAAGTTTGTAAGGGGAACATTTTATTTGTCATCCGATTGACTTGAAACTCGGTTTGTAAGCAAAGTATGCAATATAATTGGACACGTGTTTTCCCGATTTCGGAAAATCCGCCCAGAAGGAAAATTCCCGAGAAAATTCGATTTGCAAAAATCTATTTTTCACCCGATCGACTTGAAATTCGGGTTGAAAGGATTGTAAGTGAAACCAACAGAGATGTTAGTTTTCGATGTTGGAAAATTTGACCGTAAGGTCAGAAAATTCTCGGAAAAGTCTGCATGCAAGATAATTATATTTTACCCGATTGACTTAAAATTCGGTTTGTAAAGATAGGAAGTGGAATAAATTGACATATCATTTTCCGTTGTTGGATGATGCAAAAATCTATTTTTCATCCGATCGACTTCAAATTCGGTTTGTAAGGATAGTAAGTGATATAATTAGTAAGTGCATAGAATTATTCCTATGGCTTTTAAAACAAGCTTAATTTTTCCTATCTTCAAAAAAGGATTGAAATCGGATCCAGCAAATTATAGGGGCATCTCTTGTCTAAATGCGGTTTTGAAAATCCTTTCTAGAGCGCTTCACCGGAGAATATCTTGTTGGGTTGAACGTGAAAACATTCTCAGCGAATTTCAATGTGGTTTTAGGAAAGGTTACTCTACGACAGACAGCATGTTTATTTTAACCTCAATTGCTAGATCGCACCTTCAAGTTGGAAAAAAACTGTACATCACTTTCATCGACACAGTATGTCGAAGAAGTCTTTTTTATAAACTAAGTAATTTGGGAATGTCTACAAAGGTACTGAATTTCATACAACTCTTGTATGCAGATAACGTTGCTTCGGTCTGGGACGGAAATTAAATATCAGAGAGGTTTGAAACCAATACATGTTTCAAACAGGGCTACATCCTCAGCCCGCTTCTGTTCTCTCTCTTTATCGATGATATACTATATCGGAAATTCTACCTGGCGGTGTCATTATGGGCAGCAGATGCATCAAAGCTTTGATGTATGCTGACGATATGTGCATGCATTCTCTCCAATTCACCTCATGGCCTACAGGAAATGATTGATGTATTGAACATCTATTGTCAGATATGGAATCTGCAAATAATACAGCAAAGCCTAAAGTGATGGTTGTACGTAGATCCAGAGGCAGATACATGAACGCAGAAAAGTGGACTCTAAATGGAACCGAATTAGAAAGGGCTATGTCCTATAAATACTTGGGGGTCATGTTGACCCAGAATAAGATGTTTACCACACATGTAAATAGTAAACTAAAGGATGCTAAAATGGCGATAAACTCGACCTGGAAAAGCTTGCTAAGCAGAACAAGTGTAAAACCCAGCTGCAAGCACAAAGTTTTTCAAGCAACGGTATCAGCAATCATGTGTTATGCGGCGGAAATATAGGGATACGTACAATTTGAGGATGTTGAACGCCTGTTAAACTTTTTTGTAAAAAAGCCGTTTAGACTACCGCAAAACACACCGAACTATGCCATATACATAGAAACTGGGCTTCCAGCACTATACACATACACTCTGAGGCGTCACTTCACATATGTATTAAAAATTATGCAAATGCCGGAATTTAGACTTCCCAAAATAATTGCCAAACACCTCTTAAACGAAAGGTCTCAGTTTTTTGAGAATTGGATCTCTACCTCCAATGCATGTGGCGTAGGACTAAACTTAGATAACATTGCATCATGGAGTGAATTGTTTGATCAAATAATAAGTTAAACTTGGGAAACCGAACGGGAACAGTTTATACAGAAAGCTGGTCAATCTGTTGGAAGGCTAACCTACAAGAACCTGTACCATAACCTGGCACTTACCAACTACTTTGTGGACACTCTTGGCGTCTACAACATAGGAAACATATTTAAGGCCAGGACGGAAACATTAAACCTAAATTACAAACCCTACAGAACTGGACTCGGAGAAATATGCGGCATATGTAAAATGCACGGAAAAGAAGACGTAAAGCATTTTCTAGGAAGTTGCCCTATTTTAAAAGAGATACGATTCCTGCACTTCCACCGTACATCAATCGCAGAGGAGGACATTGGCCGTATTCTTAACGGGGAAAACTGGATGGCTTTAGCGTCTTACATACGTGATGCACAACGGTATCGGGAAAGGTGCCTAGATGGTATTATCTAATCACAAACGAAGGTCTGGAGTGTCGACTTCGACTTCGAATTTGAATCCAAAAGGGGCATAATTAAATCAAATATGATTGTGCTAGGTTTTACTATGCGATTTTTCCCTGAGTGCAGATGCTCCCTTAAATCAGATGTTTGCCAACATCGATGTTCACCAAAATCGATGTTTCCGATGTTTGGAAAAAAAACATCGATGTTTTTATAATACTAAATACAAGAAGATTAACAACACCATTTTGGAAATTTTACTGAGATCCAACAATTATATTAACATGTTATTGTTTAGGAACAAAAGCTTATTTACTATGACTGATTTAAGGGAGCATCTGCACTCAGGGAAAAATCGCATAGTAAAACCTAGCACAATCATATTTGATTTAATTATGCCCCTTTTGGATTCAAATTAACTAAAAAGCACTTTGAATTGACTAAAAACATATTAAAATGGCAGTCGTGTTCCAAGTCCAGAGGTCCGGAGTTCGAGTCCCCCCAGAGTAAATTTAAACTTTGTAAAAACTATAATAAGTTGCAGTTTTTCAGAACCAAATCTAAAAAAATGCTACTCTTGAATTTCCATTATAAAGATAATTGAGTAAAGGTTGGCTGGAAAAATTTTTAAATAAAAAAAAAGTTTTTAACTATTTCCAATGTTAAATTTAACTATTTCCAATATAACATTTAAAGTGTACACACTTATTTTATATTTACGAATTACATATTTAACGCTAAATCAATGGTGAAAATACTCAAGTCGAAGTGTAAATAATAAAATATCAGTGTATTTTTCCCTGAGTGTGCGGTCAGAAAGTAGTTGTCCTGCTTTGCTGAACATACGTTCTGAATTACACGACGTGGCTGGCACACACAAATATCGTTTGCAAAATTTCTTTTACGGATGGTACAAAAGTAAAAAACATCGATGGCGTACAAAAAACATCGATGTTTGCAATTCCTTCAAAACATCGCCCAGCTCTACTCTACACTCAAAGAGATACTGAAATGGACCACAGAAGCCGGACTAAGTATTAATGCGGAGAAGACGGACCTCATTCTTCTTTACTAAGAGATACAAGGTACCACAATGGACTCAACCAAAGATAAATGGAATATCACTAACGCCAAAGAATAACGTTAAATATTTTGGAGTAGTAATCGATAGTAAACTGATATGGAAGCCAAATGTGGAAGAAAGAGTGCATCCCAGAAGATGCTGAGTAGCACTTGGGGCCTATCACCAAGTCTGATGCATTGGATCTTCATTTCAGTAATACGACCGATACTGCTACACGGTATACTGATACTGGTGGCAAGCCATGGAGAAAACCACATACATAAAGCTGATGGAGAAGACCCAGCGACAGGCACTGGACTGTATTACGGGGACGCTGAGGTCCACTCCAACCAAAGCATTAGAACACATCTTAGGTGTTAACCCTCTGGACATTCAAGCACGCCTTCTGGCACAAAAGACCGCTCAACGTCTATGTGCGGCAGGCAGCATGGCGCTACAAAGCTATGGACACAGCATGGTTGTTAGAGAGATCAATAGTAGCACGGACTACATTATCCCAAAGATCAACTCAATATGCACATCAGCACTATTGAGACCAGAAGACTGGCGTACAGGACTGGCCCAAGAAGCAACGCACTTCTTTACAGACGGCTCAAAGATGGACCTAGGAGTCGGAGCCGCCGTATACTGTGCAGAGCCAGAAATAAAGCTCTCATACAAACTGCCAAACAACTACACCATATTCCGGGCGGAAGTCTTCACAATAAGGAAAGCAGCGGAGTTGGCGGAAATTGACGCTCCATAAAACAGCCATGCGGCAATCACAAGGCAACGCAACTCCAGAAATGTTCTGGCCAGCAGGGAAGCACTAGATTCCCTCAGCATCTCCAGAAAGGTGCAAATCTACTGGATTCCATCGATGGGCATCGACGAGATGACAGACAGTCTTGCAAAAGCCGAAGTCGTACTAGGCCAAAAAGAAACACTAAACATACCTATCTCCATACAGACGCTAAACAGCAAGATGGAGAAGAAAGCAGAGAAAGAAGCAGAGGTAAGGTAGGAGACACTGCCTAGCAGCCGCTCATGCGATAAAGCTAGGCATTACTACAGAGGACACCTGCAGGAAATGCATGGAACCTGGAGTCGCAGGAACTCTAGAACACCTCATTTGCAGCTGCCCAGCAATTGCCACGATAAGATTAAAACATTCTGGACATCCCACGGTTCGCTTCTTTGGAAGAATCGGCCAAGAGGCCCCCAAAACAACTATTGGCAATCGCTAAAACGTCGAAAATTATTCTGGCTCTCACTACTGCACATTCTTGCAATCCTGCATTCTTGTGTCGGATGCAAATTTCACGCCATACAAAAACCATAGCGGCCAGTGGTATCAAACCAGTTGCATTCAATTTGGATACGGTTGCATCGGTGACTTTTCGAGTAGTGACTCGACAGGGTTTCGATAATTTTGCCTATCGTACTGGTATCGTTACAACTGCCAGCACTAACAAAATCAATAAACTGCTGTAGAACATTAAGCGCAAAAAAAACTAAAGATAATCGCCATGGCAATACAATCAGGTAAGATTAAGTATTATTTTAGGCTGCTGTAAAGCCAAATACTAATTTTTGTATGTTTAAATATGATGCTTCGTAACAAAATACAGGAAAAAACTGTGAAAATAAAATTCAATAAAATTTAATTTGTGTTCTTGTATTCTCTGCAACATATGCAGCAAGTGCAATAACACTTTTTCGATAAATCGTGATATCGATGACAAAATCACGGCGGTAAGAACCTAGCATAAGTCAAACGTACCCAAATAATCCCATCTGGGGTCAGACGGAACTACCTGACTTGACTTTTACTATTGCACAGTGGTCGCTTATCTTCCTGAAACAAACGGTTTTTTGTAGTGTGACCACTCCCACTTTGTGAAATAACCTCTTAAAGTTTGACCACACGCTACGCAATTCAGTGCGTTGTGTTTTGCCTGACAGTGTCGCCAATATTTATAAGTAAAAACTTGTGTCTCCGTTTAAAGTTATGCGAAAGCATTAACAAGACCTCGAGCCGGCTAAAAACTGCAGGTTTACTCAGTAGAAAGGTCACAAAAAATGGTTTCATTACAACAACTAAAACCCCCGTTTGAATGCAATTATGCAAACAAACTTTTGGTCACCATTATTAACAGCGGGGAGAGTATCTCTCACACTAATAAAGGACAGACCAGTGGGACACACACACACAAAGGCGACTGTCTGTTTCTACGCTGCCTCTCGATGTTTTTGCGCGCATTCTGCTTTGGGATTCCCAAACGGTTATGCCACCGCAGGGATGGAGAGACTTTAGAGAAACGTTCAGTTGGGAGGCATTGATCGCTGATAATAGAGGGTGGTTCCTCTTGAAACAGCTGTACGATCTACCAGCCTCCTTTGTGGTGTTGTGTCTCTGTTTAAAGTTATACGAAAGAATTAACATGACCTCGATCCGGCTGAAAACTGCAGGTTTATAAGTAAAAACTTTACAAAACAAGTTCCAATACCTTTTTAATAATATGGATATCATTCGAGCAGGTATTAACTAGGATTTTAGTTATTTAACACTTTGTATATTGTGGTATATCGTCTAAAACAAAACAAAAATCATAATTGACCTTTTGTGAGTGTATTTCGTTTACTGTTTATACTTTCCCTTAAGCTTTTAGTTGTGATGCCGATCGATTCCGATGGTCATATTATTTTTTCATTAATTGTTAATAAAATTAGAATAAATTACAAAAAGAATCAGCTGCCGGGAGCTGCCCAGCGTCATAATATTTTGATCCGAATGCAGCAAGAATTTGTGTTTTGTTGTTTGTGCTTTCCATGTTAAGTGCTCTGTTATATGTTTGTTATATGTTTTGTAAATGTCAAATTGTTTTTTTTTTTTTGTATATTTATTAATGTTAATTTTTGTTTATTCGAATTGACAACTGGCAATTATTTTAAATGTATGTAACATTTCGTACAAATTCATTTTTCAAAAGTGGTGCACTCTAAATGGCACTAATGCTGAAAGAGGTCGGCATATTGTTGATTCGATACTGCTGGAACTGGGAAAAGAAGGCTACATTGCACATCTAAAAACAGAATTGTCGTTTGACGTATGCAAAAAATTGTACATCCGGTGGCAAAACTGCAATCGTACCAAATCGACTCTTCTGCAGAATCGATTTTGATAAAAACTTAATTGACAGATGCGCCACCGTGTTGCAGGCTTTAAATTCTGGATACAAAATAAATGTAGACAAATTTTGAGATTATGCGCTGGAGACAGCAAGGAGACTTGTGGAAAGTTATCCATGTTATTACATGCCAGCTTCGGTGCATAAAATATTAATACACGGTCCTGAGGTTATTTATAGTGCGTAAGTATCGATTGGAGAGCTCTCTGAGGAAGCTGCAGAGGCTAAAAAAAATGATATTAAAAAATACTGATTTCAGCATACTAGAAAAATTTCGCGATCCGCAACTAACACAGACCTTATAACGGTCATATTTCGCAAAATGACAAATGAATTGTTGAATACTTTTAGGCTATTCAATATAAGTAGTATTTTAGCCGTCTATCAGCCAGCGTACTCTATGGCACAACTGGTTGAGACGGCATTCTAATCGAGTTCCCCAGAGTAAGTTAAAAATGTTAACAAATTTATATAATTTGTAGTTTTTCAAAACCAAATCTAAAAGAATTCTACTCTTGGATTCCGTTACAAAAGAAATTTAGTATACGTTTTTTTTTGACTATTTCCAATGTTAAATTTAACTATTGCCAATATTAATTTTAAAGTGGACACTCTTTAGATATACAAATATCATATATAACGCTAAATATCACAACATTTTCCGTAAGTGTAAGCTTGAAGCTTGTCCAAAATCATTTTTGAAGTCCCTTCAGCTGTTTTATCATAGCTTTCGGTGGAAATTTCCCGTGTGTCCCCAATCCTTAATGTGGAAAATATTCAAAAATATTTATTTCAGAAAATAATCAATACGTATTTGCCGAACCTCAAATTTTCCGCCCCTATAAATTGCCGCCCGGGGTGGCGATATCACGAATTTTTCCAAATTACGGACGCGTAGCCCAAATTGAAAGTAAACTTGATCTACCTCCCATAAACGTCAATCCTCTATCTCTTACCATCTCTGAGATCTGTGCTTTCATACGGATGTTGGTCAAGAATATATATGATTGATGGTGCCGGAGATGTTTTCTTCTGGCTGTTACATACTTTTGCACAATCTTAATATACTCTGTGTATAAGATGATAAGAAAACTAAATAGTCTACGTTTGCTCAGAAATAGGCGAATAACATCGCAAACGGTAACCAAATTAATCTAGACAACATTTGGCTAACGAAGAATTAAGTGGACTTAAAAAATAAATTGTAAGACAAAATAGCTTAGAGTAACATTTTTAAACCAGTGCACAGTGGCCGAAAAATCCAAAATTTTGGCATATACTAGACGAACACAGTTAGAGTGCGGAAATTTGGCACATTTGGTAATACTGGCCTATTTAAAAAACTTGAAAAATTTTGGACCGATCCGACCACGCCCACCGTACCGTCCAATACGAATTTAAATTTTTTTTTATTAAATAACCTTAATTTTTTAATTAAAACTGTGGTTATACAATATTATGCATTTAATTCTTCGATTTGTTACAAGCAAACTATATAGAACACTACAATTAAAATTTTTATTTATACTCTGTACCGTAGGTACACAGAGTATTATAAGTTTGTGCAAAAGTATGTATAAAGTATATATATTCTTGATCAGCATCAACAGCCGAGTCATGTCCGTCTGTCTGTCCGTATGAACACACAGATCTCAGAGATGGTAAGAGATAGAGGTTTGACATGTATGGGACATATGCTTCTTATGTCTGCAGGCAGATCAAGTTTATTTTCAATTTTGGCAACTTCCCTCCCGCCCCCGCAATTTAGAAAAAACGTCATATCTCCCACAGTTTTGAAGATAGATGGCTTGTTCCTTCTGGACATATTTAGTTAGCAGGATAACTTATCGATCCGCCAAAGGAATGGAGAAGATCGGATGAACGGTTATGATCAAAAGACTGTTCGCTGCTACTGCAGCAACAAAATTTATGCTGAGCGTATAATTTTCTTGGTACAGAGTATGTTATAGTCGGGCTTGACCGACTTTTTTTCTTGTTTTAACCAAAATTTTTTTATTTATTTATTTTTTTTTATTCTAATTTGTTGCTTTGTCTATAGTTTTAGACTTGTACTAATCGATCCAAAGATAAAATCACTTATTTCGTGCTCCCTGCGTCCACCTTCAATCCACTTTTAAAGCAATTCAGCGAGACTGAACTGCAAGTTGGCTGCAACAACACAGAATGTTTCGAAAACGAGCAAATATGAGCAAAATAAACTAGTTACACCGAATTATATACAGGTTAATGAACATAATTGCATTTTTACTCACGTTAAGAAACAATCAGTTGCTAACTTTTAATCCACGAAACACGTCACATTTAGGATAGGTTTGCCTAAAAAACAACACAGCAATAAAACTTGAAAACAAAGACACAACAGAAAAAAGCACAATCTTTTCTTGTCTATTGAAATTTACATACCTTGATATACACTTTCCATTTCACAAACACTACTTGTTCAATGAATAATTATCTGTAATTATTGTTACAAAAAGCACGAGGTCTGGCGGCAGCAGAGCAATAAAATTTTTGTTGAAAAAAGTTCGCTTTTAGGGCAGTGGCAAAATTCCAAGGATTCACAAACAAAATTTCGAGCCAATAATTAGGATTCGTGGTTCTATATTCTATTTCAGCAATTAAGCTTTTTTTTATATTCTAACACTTTTTTTTTACTTTATGCCAAAATTTTGGCTTTTTTTCTGACTAATTTGAAGGACACTTCCACTGAAAACTACAAAGACTACCTTTCAGACTCTACTATTCTATTAAAGCTATACCATATAGATGTACGACTTCGACCAAACTTAGTGGAATCATGTGAAAGCATAGCAAACTAAGAAATACAAAGTATAGAGGCGCTTGCTTTGAAAACAAAATCGTTGTCTCAATAAATCTAGTTTTTCAACCGATCATTCCTATGGCAGCTATAAGTTATAGTTATCCGATCCGGCTGATCTCGATACTTCTACAGCGTATTTGTACTAAAAGACTTCGTGCAATGTTTGGTAGCGATAGCTTTCAAACTGACGGAGGAAATCGCATAGAAACACACGGACGGACAGACGGACATGGCTATATCGACTCAGCTCGTCATGCTCATCAAGAATATTTATACATTACTAGCTTTATTTACCAGCGGCTTTGCATCAATTTGTTACTAATTTATCATGGTGGTAATATTTTATAATGTGATGCTTTCAAAATGTTCATGGAGCTGATCAAATGAAGATCAACAAAGTTGCACACAACAACCTTCCGCATTTTTTGATACCCGTAACTCGTAGAGTAAAAAGGGTATACTAAAGTCGTGCAAATGTTTGTAACAGGCAGAAGGAAGCATCTCCGATACCATAAAGTATATATATTCTTCATCAGCATCAACAGCCGAGTCGATATAGCCATGTCCGTCTGTCCGTCCGTGTGTATGAACACCTAGATCTCAGAGACCAGAAGAGCTAGAGCAACGAAATTTTAGATGTAAGCTAGTATTGTCTGCAGGCAGATCAAGTTTATTTCAAATTTTGGCCACGCCCCCTCCCGCCAACCAAATAAAAAATGTTGAATATCTCCTACAATTTGTAAGGTATCAGATTTTGCAGTGTAGTTAGTGTATGTGGCCAATATGTACAACCTCACAAATTTTCATAAAGATCGGAAAATATATGGCAGAGCTTAAAAAAACATTGCATACTTATCTGAGCCGCATGAGGTTATTAAACACTAATTTCCTTGAGTAACGGGTTTTTGGAAGTCGGGCAGGGCCGACTTTAACTTAGGCTCTTGTTTAACTTTGTGGGTTGAATTTAAAAATATTGAAAGTCACGTATTCCGTACTTTTTTTTAATTTAGCTCATAAAATACGTTTGGAGCTAATCGCCGGAAACTAAACTTTTATACAATCTTGACCACCAATATTCTACCCATGGTGCTGAATTTGTAGAAACAACAGTCGTTGTTCAATTTTCGTTCTTGTCATTGTTCTCGTTTCCGTTACTGTTACCGCTATCGTTATAATTTTCGTTATCGCTATCGCTATTTCTTATACTATCCTTACAAACTTAGTTTCATGTCAATCGGATGAAATACAGTTTATTGCATTCGGAGTTTCCGGAAGTTTTCCGACCCCAGGACCAAATTTCCAAAAAACGGAAAATCACATTACAAAGTAATTTTACGGTCCTTACAAACCGAGTTTCAAGTCAATCGGATGAAAAACAGTTTTTCCTAGAGTTTTCCGACCCTACTGTCGAATTTTCCGACATAGCAAACTGGTATCTCAATTTATCTTACTATTGTTAAAAAATGAGTTTCAACAATTTTCCCCACACAAACTTTTCCGACGCTTTTCCTGCTTTTCCGGGTGGAATTTTCCAAAGCCCCGTCTTAGTACTCACTTTCAGCATAAGACAAAACTACTGTAAAAAATTCAGCTTCCTATCTCTTATGGTTTGGGCTGCACGACGGTCACCAGTCAGTCAGTCAGTCAGTCAGGTAGATCAACTTTATATATATGTGAGCGGATTGGCTAATCTGCTCCTTTATTTACGGTTCATTAGAAAAATTAATTTGGGTTTACAATTAACAATGGTAGAAAGTAATTAAAATAAGTCGGCTGCTGCTTTTCAACTGTTCTCTTCGACGGCTGTTTCTCGACTCTGTCTGCTTCGTATTTCGGCTGCTTTTCTGCTGTGTCTGCTGTACTGCTGTTAGTTCTCTGCTGTTAGTCTGCTGATAATCCTCTGTTCTGCTCTGCCGTTTCTGCTGCTGGAATTCCGCTGTAAATCTGCTGCTTAGACCTTATCCCTTTTTACATTCGGCCATTCCTGATTAATAAGATGACCATGAATCGTCGTTGTCTACTGCATATTTCCATAATTTCATATTATCGCAGCTTGTGGAAATATTAACAGGACCTTCAACGTCGGCTGCCTTTCGTACATCGTAACGGCCACTCCTCTTAATTTGTGTTACCTCGTACGGCCCCAGATTTTCGCTGGCCAGCTTTTTTCCAGCTACAAATTTAGTTCTGCGAATCGCCACTAAGTCTCCAATCTGATATTCTTTTTCAGCCTTCCGCTTTTCATCGTACTGCTTCTTATATGACGACAGCGCTCGCTGTATTTCTTTCTTTGCATCTTGCCTCATTAAGCTTCGTTCCTCGTCAAAATTTTCTAACATTTCTTCTTCAAGCAGCTGAATAATTCGATCGCTGGGTTTATTAAGCATTTTCACCCCAAACATCAACTCGAACGGCGACCTTTTTGTTGAAACGTGCACATTAGAGTTTACTGCTTTCTGCACGTTCGGCACTACCTTGTACCACTTGGATGGATCCTCAGCTGACAATTTTGAGATAACTGACAAAATTGTACGGTTGACTCTCTCAACCTGACCGTTGCCTCTTGGCACCCCAGTGGTGGTCCATACATGTTCTATTACGTTCTCTTTTGTGTATTCCGATTTGGATTTCCGAAAATTTCCGATCAGACTTCGATTTTCTTCAGCGTTTCCTCACAGCTGGTTGTTTTGGTAGGGAAGAGCCGCACGAATTTCGAAAAACCGTCAACCATTGCCAATACATATTTGTATGCCTTCGACGTGGCATCCATTGGACCTAAATGGTCAACGTGCAGCGTATGGAGCAACTTATCTCCTTTGTCAATATAATTCATAAATCCCTCCTTTTTTCCCAACTTCTTGTTGTACACGATGCATTTAACACAATTGTTAACAACTTTGGCGACTTTTTGCTCCAAGCGAGGAATCCAATAGTTTTGCCTTACCGCATGCATTGTTTTTTGGACTGCAAAGTGGCCTGCATTGTGAGCATCAATAATTATTTCCTGTTCCAACAGCCTAGGAACTACCAATAAGTCATTGCCATCCTCTTCCTTGTACACTAGCCCACCTTTCATCTTATATGAGTCAAACGGACGACTTTCCAACACTTCGGCAATTGCTCTAACCATCTCGTCTTTAGCTTGTAAATTTTTGATCCGTGCCGTTATCTCTGAAGTAGCCAGCATAACATAATTTGGATATCTGCTGAGGCAATCCACGTGCTTAAGACGTTCGCCAGGACGATGTTCTACCTCAAAGTCGAAATCCTGAAGGTAGTCGATCCACTGTGTGACTTCCCGTGGGACATCTGTCTTCTTCAGCGCTTGCTTAAATGCAGCACAGACTGTCATCAACATAAACGTCTTGCCCAGCAAATAGTGACGAAACTTTTTGACCGCCAGATATACAGCTTTAGCCTCCAGTATGTAGCTATGCTTAAGTGCCTCGGACTCCGATGTTTTTTTACTCCAGAAAAAAACTGGAGGAAGTTTGCCTTCTGACCACTGCAAAAGAACTGCAGCAAATCCGTCTTGCCGATGCGTCCGTGTGCAGCTCCGTTTTGGCATCTCGATCATTCAACTTCAGTATAGGCTCCTTCGTTAGCGCCTCCTTAAGCAGCCGCATCGCTTCAGTTGTGGTTCAGCTATCTGAAAAACAGCATCTTTTCGCAGCAGGTTTGTTAACGGCCGAGCAATTTGGGAATAGTTCTTGATGAACTTCCTGAAAAAGCCTGTTAAGCCCAAAAACGCTTGAACAGCTCTTACATTTTTTGGCACCGCAAAATGCTTAACCGCGTTTGTTTTTTCTTCTCCAGGCCATATGTTTCCAGCTTCTATATAGTGACCCAAAAAGTAGACTTTGGTTTGCAAAAAATGACATTTTCGCCACTTAATACGCAAGCCATGTGCCGCAGCTGCCTCAAGAACCAACTTCGACTTTGCCAAACAACCTTCTGCAGTTTCAGCATGAATAATCATATCATCCATATACAAGTCCAGTATATCTCTGTTTATCAAATCCTGGAATACGTGATTCACATATCGTATAAAAGCGGCTGGTGAATTCCGAAATCCAAATGCTGTTCTATTGAACTCGTAAAGACCCGACTTTGTGATGAAAGCTGTGTATTTCTTGCTATCTTCCTCAATGGGAACATGGAAAAACCCATTTTCCAAGTCCATAATTGTAAAATATTTGGCCTTCTGCAGTTTTTCTATCACGTCATCAATAGAAGGAACGGGAAAGCAGTCTCTAAGGACCATTGATTTCAGCTTACGGTAATCCTGGCATACGCGACGTGTGCCATCCTTCTTCATTGCCACCACCACTCGACTGGCAAAATTCGATGTCGACCGTCATATTATTCCTTCCTGCAGCCATTCTTGGACTTGTTGTTCTACTTCTTTTTCCTCTGCGATGGCAAGACGGCTTGGTGCCAGCCGAAATGGGGTTATATTGCCATCTGGAACAATTTTCAGCATGATTGGGACCTCTTCTACTGCTTCGGCACATTTGAAGTTGTTAATAAGCAATTGAACCTCGTTTGCGAACTGCGGGGGAACATCGATATCAGCATTTGTATTGAAAACATTGAAAATACTTATATGGTTTAAGTCCTCACAAGTTTTCTCCAGCAGGGAGGAAAACTTGTATCCTTCGACCGACGACGTAAAGATGAATTTGGCTAAAAAGTCGTAGCCTAGCAGTGCGTCAAATGCAATGTCTTTATCAGCAACAACGATAAGTTTATGAGTCGTCTTTGCCTCATCAACTTCAATTTCTGCTTCAAAACAGCCAAGTGGGCGAGTGACATTGTTGCCCAATCCGCGTAATGTTGAAACACACCTCTCCAGCTTGACATTAGCCACTTTTTTGAAGATGCAGCTCTTTATAATTGTGACGTCAGCTCCAGTATCCACCAGACACTCCACTTCCACGCCATTCAGCTTCACTGTTTTCATGCGATTGGTATTACGGACCACGTTGACTCCTGACGACGATCCAGGGCAGTTTTTCGACATGTGTCCGACTTTGATGCAGCGGAAACATTTTGTATCAGCCACGTAATCCTTCCGCAGATGCTCTGTAGATCCACAATTAAAGCAGTGCATTTTTCTGGTTGCTGCATCCGGCGTTTTTTTCTGACCCAGCTGAATCGGCATCTTGTTGTTCTCCGCAACTCTTTCAAAATTGTCATACTGCTCGTGTAGCTCCCTGTATGATTTGCAGTTGTACAGTGAATACTTAGCCCATCCACAATATATCGTATAACCGACTGCGCATCCACGTTGCCAACTGAAGCCAACTTCTTCATTTGCAGCAGTTACTTATGAAACGATTCTTGTTTTCGCTTTTTACGTGCACGAAGCTCCGCATGCACATCAGCACTGCACCTGTATACACGGCTGAACTCATCCTGCAACAGCGTCTTTAGCTCGGAGTATTCACGGACACAGGTAGACTCCAAATACAACTTTGTCGTGTTGGTCATCTTAGCACGGGCTTGAACGTACATCTGCTTAATATTTAATCCGTATGCTTCAGCGTTCAATTCGAAATTGTCGAACCAATGATTAACCGGAATTGTCTCTCCATCAAATTCTGGAATAATTTTCTCAAAAGTTTCAGCCGCGATCGTGCAATTGTTTTTGCTCTGTTAATCAACTCCTAGCTTCAGGGTCAGCAGCTGAACTAGTTCCTGCAAAGTTCTCATATTTTCAGCTATCGAACCACTATCGATAACTGCGGTTGTTGTTGCTATTTCGTCCAGTTTCAGCATGTTTTTGTCTCCTCTTTCGATTACCATTTTTCTGTAGTATGCTCGTGTTGCTGCTCGCGTTCTATACAGTTGTCTCCCTTCCACTTCAGTTTTAGTTGCCTGCGTGTTCTCTTTTGCATTTACCGTTTGCTTCGATTCTGCTTTTTCCATGAGTTGCACAACTTTTGATTTTGTTGCATTGTCCAGGTTTTTGCTACCAAGATTTAGCACACACAGCTTATATTTTGACTGCTAACAACGTTTTCTGATAGTTTCTCCGGGCCGAGACGTTCACTTTTCTGCTTGCTTTTTAGACGGCGTTGCGCTGCAATCTTTTTTTGCTAACTGCGTTTCCAAATATGAGTTTTTCCGGACCGAGGCGAGCCCCCAAATGTGAGCGGATTGGCTAATCTGCTCTTTTATTTACGGTTCATTAGAAAAATTAACTTGGGTTTACAATTAACAATGGCAGAAAGTAATTAAAATAAGTCGGCTTTAGATTTACACAAGGCTTTTTAATAGGTTTAATGTTCGGCTGCTGCTTTTCAACTGTTTTCTTCGACGGCTGTTTCTCGACTCTGTCTGCTTCGTATTTCGGCTGCTTTTCTGCTGTGTCTGCTGTACTGCTGTTAGTTCTCTGCTGTTAGTCTGCTGATAATCCTCTGTTCTGCTCTGCCGTTTCTGCTGCTGAAACTCCGCTGTAAATCTGCTGCTTAGACCTTATCCCTTTTTACATATATAGATGTGGTCGAAAACGCTTCCTTCTATGCGTTACAAACATCTGGACAATTTCAATATACCCTTTGCAAGGGTATAAACAAGTTCAAAAAGCCAGATCTATAACTGTCATTTATTAGGGACTGCTCTACATCTCTGAAACCATTGATAATAATTTACTAGAATCTTCTCGTCGCTACGGAAATTAAAAGTTTATAAAAAATCAGATGATCGACTTGCGAGTTTTTTTGTAGTTAAGTGAGCTAAATGAGCACAAAACGGTGTTTAGGCCATATCTTCAGACAAGCATATATTTACCCGCGGCTTCGCTCTTGCCTCAATTTGTTATTTATTTATCATGCTGGTAATATTTTTATACCCTTGCTGCTCTTGAAATTGTCCAGATGTTTGTAGCGCATAAACGGAAGCATTTCCGCATAAAGTATATATATTCTTGATCAGCATGACGAGCTGAGTCGATATAGCCATGTCCGTCTGTTTCTATGCTATCTTCTCCGTCAGTTTCAAAGATATGGCGACCAAACTTTGCACGAAGTTTTCTGGTACAAATACGC
The DNA here is from genome assembly GCA_035044985.1 of Lordiphosa fenestrarum. NCBI lineage: Eukaryota > Metazoa > Arthropoda > Insecta > Diptera > Drosophilidae > Lordiphosa > Lordiphosa fenestrarum. The sequence continues at coordinate 7,937 of JAWNNO010002396.1, read as the reverse complement.
TGCACATTTGTCGGAACCGGCCGTATCGGACGACTATAACATACAGGGTTGCCCATATTCGACGGGCCCATGTTTTTTTTAAAAAAATCAAAGACAAAAATAAAAATTTGGCGGTTGGCAATCTTAATCATTTAATTTGTTCCAAGTAGATTTGTTTACATCAATTTTTGAATATGATATCTCTCAAATGGCCGCCTCTGGCGTTGATGGCGTATTGTGCCCTTTTTGCAGCATTTTCCATCGTTTTCGCCAACATTTCGGCCGGAATAGCGGCTATTTCTTCACGAATGTTGTCTTTGAGCTCTTCTACGGTCCTTGGCTTGTTAACGTAAACCTTTGACTTCAAATATCCCCACAAGAAGAAGTCAGGCGGCGTCAAATCGGGCGAACGCGGTGGCCAGTCCAAATCACCACTTTTCGACATCAAACGGCCCGGAAACAATTTCTTCAGAAAATCGATTGTTATGCGACTTGTGTGCGGTGGAGCGCCGTCTTGTTGAAACCAGAACTGCCTCATACGCTTTCGACGAATAATTGGCATCACAAAATTGGTAATCATGTCGCGATAACGCTCCTGGTTGATGGTAACAGCATGGTTATTTCATTTTGGAAGAAAAACGGCCCAATGACCGTTTTCGCACTAACGCCGCACCAAACTGTGACTTTTTCGTCATGAAGAGGCACTTCTTGAATCTCCTGAGGATTTTCAGTGGCGTAAATACGGCAATTTTGCTTATTTACGGTCCCATTCAATGTGAAATTTTAATTTTTTAAAAGCACGTTGAGTTTTCACAATTGACTTGTTCTGTTGAATGTAAATTTCAACTATTTCAGAGCGCTCGCGTGGCGTGTATTGTTCCATGGTAAAAATCTGCTTGGACTGACGCTTCAAACGCGGTATGTCATTAAGCGATCTGACATCTCTGTCAAAAGTTATGGCGTTGCCAGATGGGTCCGTCGAATATGGACAACCCTGTATAGCTGCCATAGGAACGATCGGTCGAAAAACTAGTTCTAGTGAGAGAAACTTTTTTGTTTTTAATGCAAATGTCTCCCGGATTTTCCGACCCTAGTGTTTCAACACCGGAAATACTCATCTCAATTTATATCACTTACAAACTAAATTTCAAGTCATTTGGATGAATAAGAGATCTTTTGCATGCTTATTTATCCGAGTTTTCCGACTCATTTGCCAAATTTTCCAACATCGGAAAGTCACAAAACAAATTCTTTTACTTACTGTCCTTACAAGAAGAAATTCAAGTCAATCGAAAATAAAAAAAATTATTTGCATGCAAAATTTTCCGAGAACTTTTATTATCGGCGGATTTTCCGAAATCGGGAAATCATGTATGCAATTAATTCCCATACTTTGTTTACAAATTGAGTTTTAAGTCAATCGGATGAAAAATACAATTTTCGTCATATAATCTTTTCCGACGCTTATTCCGCTCTTACGGGTAATATTTTCCACAATCCCGTCTTAGTACTCACTATCATTACACAAGGAAACTCGTGTCCAAATTTCAGCCTTCTATCTCTTACCGTGTAGGCTGTGCGATGATTGCCAATCAGTCAGCCAGTGAGCCAGTGGGGACAAACTCTTATATAATATATGTAAAGAGAGTTTGGTGGTCCCCGAGAAAAACCAAGTATGTAGGAAGTGCTATACGCGACCTGCATCACATTAAAAAATATTACCAGCTTGATAAATTAATAATAAATTGACAACAATGCGAGCGAAGCTGCGGTTTAATATGAGCTAGTACATATATATTTTGCATATTTTTTTTCTCTGTACCGTAGGGACATTAAGTATTATAAGTGTGTGCAAAAGTATGTAACAGCCAGAAGGAAGCACCTCCGACCCCATAAGATATATATTCTTGATCAGCATCAACAGCCGAGTCCTGTCCGTCTGTCTGTCCGTATGAACGCACAGATCTCAGAGATGGTAAGAGATAGAGGATTGACATGTATGGGACTGCAGGCAGATCAAGTTTAGTTTCAATTTTGGCCACGCCCCCTCCCGCCCCGGCAAGTTTTAAAGATAGATGGTTCGTTCGTTTGGGACATATTTAGTAATCAGGATAACTTATCGATCCGCCAACGGAGTAGTGAAGATTGGATGAACGGTTGTCGAGTTATGATCAAACGACTGTTCGCTGCTGTAGCGCAGTAGCAGCGCTGCTTTCAGCTGCTAGTGCAGCATTCGAATTTATGCTGAGCGTAGAATTTCGTTGCTGCGCTGCAGCAGCGAAGAAATTATTGATCATAGCTCGACAACCGATCTTCCGATCTTTACTTATCCTTTGGCGGATCGATAAATAATCCTGATTACTAAATATGTCTAGAAGGTACGAACCATCTATCTTTAAAACTGTGGGAGATATGACTTTGTTTCCAAATTGCGGGGTTGGGAAAGGACGTGTCCAAAAGTTGAAAATAAACTTGACCTGCAGATTTGATTGAGGATTTTGTCCAATACCAACTCTGAGATCTGTGCGTTCATACGAACGGACGGACTTGAATTTGTCGACTCGGCTGTTGATGCTGATCAAGAATATATATGTATTTAATGGGGTCGGAGATGCTGCCTTCTGGCTGTTACATACTTTTGCACTAACTTAATATACTCTGTTTACCTCTGGTAGACAATTTAAAAGATAGACGGCTTGTAATATATGTATATGTATATATATACATTAGGCATATGACTATATTTTAGAATCAAATTTACATGGTCCTTCACGACGGGGGATACCATCAGAATACTAAATACACGAATCTTAGGTCAAATATTCCCGCGACCCCATTTACTTTTACGATACGCAACTTTCGTCCATACATCAAAAAGCTCTACGACAGTTTTTAACCTGGTCTCCACACAAAAGTTGATTCGTATTATAATATCGATTATTATAAGCTGAAGCACAAGGTAAAGGAAAATGTATGTCGTTGCCTATTTATCAAGTATAAAAATAGCACTTCTTTTGTCGTAATTGTTTCTATCACAAAAATGTCGTTTCGCAGTAGTTTGACCATAGTAAGAAAAAATGCAAAGAAATGGGAAAAAAACTTATCTTCAAAACTGCGAGAGTTTCCTAGTATTGAGGGCAATATAGCTAAATTATCTGAAATTCCAATGGAGGCTGTTATACTTGGCAGATTTTTTGCATTGGCTAATCACGAGAAGATTAAAAAACTCGTATAAAAATTATAGCCCTTGAATTAATTAATGAGACTTCAGTTGAACGAAAAATTGCTAAGCCATTGCCAAATTACCATACATTTTCAAAATATTGCAGTGGGAAAAGCTTTGCTTTGAATACAGCTTTCGATATTAGCAAGTTAAACGCTCAAGAAAATGAAACGTGTGGAGGAGAATTTGCAGTAGCCCAAAATGAACCAGAGGACCCATTCGAAACGGACGACACAGAAGACTATGAACCACCAGATACATTTAAGGCAGAACGTTCACCCACGAAAAATGCAGTGGATTTAGTTAGAAAAGGATAGATTAGTACTAGAAAAGCTGCTAAACTTGATGAACTGCTGGCGGATTCAGGAGTTGAGATGCCAACACCTTCACAATCCGGAGTTTATAAAGCTAAAAAATGATTCTTGGTGTCTTCATTTTGATGGCAAGAAAATTTAAAGAAAGGAAGTTCAAGCTGTTGTTCTTAAGAATGCTACTCGTGAAATAAAGCTAGCCGTGCTAATCCTTTAAAACGGCCGATCTACGACCATATACAATGGTATTAAAAATATACTAGACAAATTCCATCTCTGGCACTCTATAAAAATGATAGTATGCGATACGACCAGCGTTAATACCGGCAAGAAACCTGGTGTTGTTGCTTTATTGCAATTGTACTGCCGATCGAACGGTATTATAGAGCCCCAGTTTGTTGGTTGTCAACACCACATTCTGGATTTGATTTTGAGGCACGTGATGGATGATTTGTTGGGTGGAAAAACATCATCGCCCAATATTTGCTATAACTTTGTATCGGATCTTTTGAGCTCGTACGGCACACTCAAAGAAAGCTATAACCAAAATGAAAAAAGAGTTAAAGTAAAAAGTTAATGCTGGATGGCGGGATGACATGCAGTTTTTGTTTGAGCTTGGTGCGGCATTTAGACATTACACCGTCTTTAATGAGTCTCCCAATATAAATTTTAGATCACTTCCTCCAATAAGTAATGCTCGATGGGACTCAAGAGCATTTTTTGCGATCTTATCATTTATATTGATGCCGAAATATCGCAATCAACTTTAAGAAATTTTGCAAATTCATATCGAGCCTGGTACGACATTTGGTTTTCAAATCACTGCATCCATGGAAACGATTTTGAAACCTTGCTGCAGTCATTAACACCTTTTTCAAGAGCACATGGTTGCTTTCAAAAACATTGGGTAAAAGAGGACTCTGCCATTCCGATCCAGCAACGCAGCAACATCTGTGCAGAACGTGCAATAAAAATTATTCAAGACATTTATCTCCTTTGTAAAACACCACACACTCTGAACTTAAAAAGGAATTTCTTGTAATACCTAAACAACTAACATAAATGGAAAATGTGAATTTTTTTTATCACTTCGAATCAACTTTTGTGTGGAGACCAGGTTAAAAAACTGTCGTAGAGCTTTTTGATGTATGGACAAAAGTTGCGTATCAAAAAAGTAAATGGGGTCGCGGGAATATTTGACCCCTCTAGGATGAGTATTTCTCAAGTTATTCCTCGAAAACCCAGATTTCAGACTTTGACGTGATTCCTGCGGAACGTTTTTTCGCGCAACAGACCTAAGATTCGAGTATTTAGTATTCTGATGGCATCCCCCGTCATGTAGGACCATGTAAATTGATTCTAAAATTTAGTCAAATGCCTAATATACATATATATGTAGTAATTAGTATTATTTACCAATCCGCTGAAGCGGTGGTGAAGCTCGGATGAACAATTGTCGAGTTATAGAGGAAAAAAGAAAACAATTTTGGTTGTCAGCACCGGCTAAAACAGCGATAGGCAGCACTGTACTCACTGTTACGCTTTATGTGGTAAATACAAACTTTTGGAGGTACGAAGTACGTTATAGTCTGGCTTGACCGACTTTCTTACTTCTTAATGGTAAGTAGGTCATTAAATTAATAAATGTCCTAATTTTCAGTGCATTCCATCTTCAATTAAAAAAGTGAATAAATTCCGATGTCTATTGACTTAACCCGAACTTACTTAATTTTTTTTAACATTTTGTTTCTGGTGACAAGAATTCAAAAGAAAATAATGTCAAATCGTCGAGGGATAAAGGTAGTGTTGTTCAAGAAGCATAGTCTTTAATACTAAAAAAATTCTATAAAGTTAAACAAATTTTTCGTTTGCTAAAACTTAATAACGTAGCTTGTATAAATATTCATACACTGTCTAAATGCAGAAAATGTATCCACACTTGTAATTGTTTTCTAGAAAGTGAACAAAAACACAATACAAAACAGAACTAAAAAATATGTCAGATATAATACAGATCGTTGAAATTGTAAAACGCAGCTAATAAAAAAATGTTTTGTTACAAACTGCTTGAACCATAAATATATGATTAGTTCCCAATACATTGTACTGGAACAATAACAATCAGGGCTTTAAAAAAATATATTCAAAAACTTGTTCTTGCCCTTTAGTTCGGCTCAAACGTGAATCATAGCTATATGAGCCCTAAAATGGAAGGGCTGGTACTAAATTCATGGCATCCTTCAGATGAGTTTCAGCGATGAATTTAACACGGACACGTCCTATTACATCATGACGATAGCTGATAGGCATGATTTCAGTGCTGAACTTATGGATGAGTTTAATCAGTAGTCAGACATCGAAACTTGCTAGAAGTACTTAACAAACAAATGACTCTACACAGCCCCCAAATGGGCCAGGAGTCGAGTTTTTATCAACCTTTTGGCTTGTGTGCTTTGAATTTTTGCACAAGTAAAGGGGACCTACAGCTTAACGCAGGCGCTCACACTCACTTCTGCACCACACCCGGCTACAGGTACTTATTTCACGAATATTATATAATACCAATGGCTTTCATACCAATCGGATGAACCTCTTTAGAAGTAATAGCTGAACCTGAACCTGTTCCGAAACTTAATTTTCGGTTCGGTTCAACAAAAATTACAGTTTGATTCTGGAATCCCGCTTGCATTCCTGATACTAATACTTAAGTGTTCCCTCTTTGACCTAACACTTTTTTGACATAGTTATTAAAAGTTTATATTAGCTTTTCTGAAAAATTAAAATCACATACTTCTGCTATTCTTCCTAATATAATTTGCATAATTGTTTTATTGGATTGCTCGGCAACCCTGGTGGACGGAAGAAGTTGTCTTAGCGAACGAGCGCAAATTACTTAAATAAATAAACAAAAGCCTACAAAGAATTTGGATTGCAAGGTAACAATCTGTCGCAGGAAAAGTGGCAGGCACAGGAGAGTTCGAGTTCAGCTTGGGGCGCCAGTAAAACTCCATTTAAAGTAAACTTGAGAGTAAGTGGCTCAACCAAACAACCAAAACAAATGCAAAGCAGCTGAGACGCCGGTGGACCAAATCAATTTGGACTTTGACCCCAAAAAGCTTTGCCAATTTCGCTGCATCAGCTGCATCAGTAGTGCTTTTCGCAAACAATTATTAGCATACTTTTAGGCAGTTTGGCAAAAATGGATGAGCGTAACTTGCCTTACAAAATGACAAACATGCAAAGAACACCTCCAAATACACCAGCTAACAAGGCCCAAGTTTCATCATGCGAAATAGTTCAGTCGTCTGCAGGAGCAAAACGTCTTTTAAAAGAAACATCTCCAGAAGCACGGGCAGTTGTAACAAACGGTACCGTAGGTAGCATGCGACTCACAGATCTAATGGGCGTTTTTTCATCCTTGCTGGACGATAAGTTCAAAAACGTTGCTACCAAGGAAGACATATTGGAAGTAAGGGCTAATATGACAGAAATGTCATCAAAGGTGGAGCAGCTAACAGCTGAAAATTCGGCACTCAAGGATCAAGTTCAGGAGCTAAGACAGCAGCATGAAAGCGAGGCCATAGGACTTCTGCGAGTTGAAGATGAAACGAAAAAGCGTAACCTCATATTTAGAGGCCTGGACACTCATAAATATCCGATGGAGGCTATAAAAACGGTAATGGCGCAAAATTTGCAAGTAAAGTCTGGTTTTTACATCGAGTCGGCCAAGAAACTAAGAGACATTGGCGGAAAAATGACGGTCCTTGCTGAATTTGGGTCAACGGCTACTGTACATGTGTTAAAGCAAACTAACCTTCTAAAAGGGACACGAATTTATGTTAATAAGGACCTCAACAGTCAGCGTCAGATGAGATAAAAAGTTATGCTTACATTGCGTACAGAAATAAAGGCAACCCATCCATTATCTATTGAAGACAAATGGTTTTATTGGAATGGACAAAATGAGCTGGTCAAGAATGGTCAATTTGCAGAACCCACTCTCAAATCCCTATTCGGGAGCAATTGGAGTATCGACACTAACTATGGCAGGCTTATCAGCAGGATGAATGTAAATGGTGCACCCAAAGAAGGAACTTTCCAACGATCCAATGAAAATTGTAATTTTTAGTAATAAGGCCGTCAGTCATATAAATACCCAAGAGAATAGCATATTAGTTTTAAAAATTGAGTCTTATAATATAGCAGGTTTAGCCTACACAATTCTTTTTTCAAATTTGTAAACTATCACGTTATTTTCCTGTTCTATGAAACATTTATAGAGATAAATGAAGCCGCCTACGAAACCTATTTTGCAGACTACAAGTTACTGTGGCAAAATGCTACGCGAGTCGCAACACTAGGTCGAGCCTCAGGAGGATGTCTTTTTGGGATCCGAAAAACAATTTATCGTACTCTAGATATGG
>JAWNNO010002391.1:0-90567 GCA_035044985.1 Lordiphosa fenestrarum | reverse complement strand
CTGCCATCCAGTCGGTCTCGTTGCTGCTATCAAACAGTGACATTTTGATTGTACTTGGAGACTTTAACTTGCCGGAGATTAATTGGTCCCGGAATGATGAATCAAATGCCCTTTTACCTTCGAAGTCTCATGACTTTATTGATGGACTTCTTGATTTGTCAATGGTACAGGTTAACCCTATTCGCAACTCGATAAACAGATCACTTGACTTGATTTTCCTGCTGGATCCCCCCAGCAATGTTGCATCTAGGATTGACCCATTGGTTCTTCCGGAGGACCCTTTTCATCCTACATTGGATCTTTCCATTGACTTGCCTTCTCGTGTATGTTCTGCTCTTAGAGATTTAACGGTTAAAACCCGCTGCTTCCAAAAAACTGACTTTTCAAAGCTTAACGACCTAATATTTCATACTGATTGGTCTCAGCTGTACACTTGTACAGATATAGACGTAGCCATACAACTTTTCTATGATACCTTGAATTCTCTTTTTGATGTTTGTGTTCCACTTGAGCGTCCTCGTTGTACTGATAGTCAGCCTTGGTTCTCAAGGGAGCTAACAAACCTGAAGAACAGGAAGTCGAGATATTTTAAAAAGTATAAGAAATCCGGTAAATCATCGGACTGCTCCCGTTATGTGCTTGCCCGTTCTAGCTTTAATGTGCTAAATGCTCAATGCTATAAAGATTATCTTGACCGTTGCAGGCTTCAGTTTACGCAAAATCCTAAGCAATTTTATTCGTTTGTTAACTCTAAACGTAAGTCTTCCACTCTGCCCTCCTCGCTCATGTATGGTAATGCTAAAGCAAATACTGATCAAGCAATAGCCGATCTGTTTGCGGAGTTTTTTAAGTCAACCTACTCTTCTTCTAGGTATTGTGTGAATCAAACATACCCTTATCGGTTGAATATGTCTAATTGCATTTTTAGCTCCGTGATCACTGAAAGCTCGCTCCTTTGTGATCTTAGCTCTGTCAAACCCGTGTACGCACCAGGCCCTGATGGAGTTCCTGGATGTGTACTCAGGTTCTGTGCGGGTGCACTTTGTAAGCCTATTCAAAAATTATTTGAATTGTCATTGGAGTCATTCTCTTTCCCATTGCTATGGAAGGAATCTTTTATTATTCCACTCCATAAAAAAGGTAATAAGTCCGATGTTGAATTTCCAAGTTGTCTGCAATTCCTAAAGCTTTTGAGAGAATTATAACATCTCAACTGCAACATTTATGTAGTGCCATTACCTCACCCTTCCAACATGGATTTGTGAAGCGTAGATCTACTACCACTAACCTTTTAGAATTCACATCTTCAGTGATCAAAGGGTTCATTGGTAAGATGCAGACTGACGTCATTTATACGGATTTTAGTAAGGCTTTTGATTCTGTTAATCACTCCTTGCTGCTCCACAAACTGGGTTTAATCGGCTTTCCAACTAACCTTCTCAGTTGGATTTCTGATTACCTAAGTACTAGAACCCAAAAAGTTATATTTCGTAATTCTTATTCTAAATGTATCCAGGTTACTTCTGGAGTTTCACAAGGTAGCCACTTGGGTCCATTGCTTTTTACTCTCTTCATCAACGATCTTCCTTCAGTCTTGGCTTACTCTCGGGTGCTTATGTATGCTGATGATGTGAAAATATGTTTAACTATATGTAATGATCTGGTAATAATCCCGCTATAATTTGCAAGCAGGCTTAGATGCATTTCACTCATGGTGTCAAGATAATCTTTTAAACCTTAACAGCTTAAAGTGTAAGGTTATGACATTTTATAGAAGCTTACCACAATTGGTCACTTATATGCTTGATAATGTGGCATTGCAGCGACTAAATGAAGTAAATGATCTTGGGGTAATTCTTGACCATCAACTCAATTTTAACTCTCATGTAACCGCTACCGTTAATAAGGCCAGAAGTGTCCTAGGGTTTATAAAGCGGTGGTCGAAAGAATTTGACGATCCCTACACCACCAAAATTCTTTACACTGCTCTTGTCCGTCCTACTCTTGAGTATGGATCATGTGTGTGGTCTCCGCAGTATTCGGTCCATCAAGATAGAATTGAATCTGTGCAAAAGCAATTCTTATTGTTTGCTCTTCGTGGTTTGAAGTGGAATCCCGAGGTCCGTTTCCCATCTTATTCTAGTAGACTACTTTTAATTAATCTTCCTTCCTTATTTAACCGTAGAGTTATGCTTGGTGTAATGTTCATACATAGACTAATTAATGGTGAAATCGACTCATCGGAATTGCTTAGCCAAATTAGTCTCAATGTTCCTTGTAGATTGTCCCGTAACTTTGTCCCCTTATCTCTGAAACGTTGTACTACTAACTATGCAGTGCATGATCCGTTTCGTGTCCTCTGTGTTGATTACAATAAACTCTACCGCATAATCAATTCGGAATATTCGCTTCCCGCGTTAAAAACCTCTATTTTAACTTATTTAGCCCGTAGCTAAATTTTTTTTTTTTTTAATTTTTCTTCCGGTTTTCGTGTCGCTCGTTGGCGGCTGCGCCTCTCGGTCGGTTGGGCGGGAGGTGGGCTGCTATTTTGCCTGGGGTTCGCGCGTAACAAGCTTCGGCTTGGTGTCGCATGGGCCACTTGAACGTACTGCGCATTGTACGACAACGTCCATCATAAAGCCGGAAAATGGGAGAAAGCTGTTATATGTAACCTATTAGTTTTCCTTTCTATTTGGTGCACACTCATTTTCAATCTAAGGAGAAACTTAATATTCAGAGCATAAAAAGGAATAAGTGACTAACAAATCTTGAAAAATCGAAACACCTCATAAATTTAACGAATTTATTCGCATCAAAAAACATAAATATTGTTTTGGCAAATTTGGTTTTGTGTCCTTAAAGTTCCTTAATTGATCATCTATTAATAAACACCTAATTAGCTCTTCGAGCCAAATACAAAATTGCTTAATTGTGCACACGCTGATAATGTTATCCACCAAAAATTTAAGGAGCACCACCCAAAAATAAAATAACTGCCCTTGAATTCCAAATCTATTGTTAGCTACCGACAAACAACAACTTTCTTTTGTCGGCATCCCAAATGTTCGGCACGGGCGCCAAGCAAAGTTAAACAAATTTGTGTACTGACGGACAAAAGCTCATTTCGCATGCCTGGCACATACAGCCATGTTTATGTTTTAATTGTATCATTAAAATGCAACAATCTTAGAAGCTGTCACACCAAAAAAAGACGAGCATTTAAATTCGAAATGGTAAATAACAATTTAATAATTTATCTCAAAGACTGAAATTCCATTTTCCGCATTAAAAGGCAATTAACAAGCAACTGTGAATATTAGCAAAAAAAATAATCCATTTCGCTTGTCATTTGTTGTTGTGTTAATTGCCTATAAATGATATTAAATGAGTTGTAATTGGAGTGCGTATCCAATGATTAATTTATATTCAAAATCTATCGCTCACTAATCAATACAATATAATTTACATACCAAATGTTGTTCTTAAAATAGAAATCTATTTTCTGTTTCGGATTCTCGAACTCATCGTCGCATGTTTTCCATATCTAATTTATTCATTCATTTTCGCTTTTCAAGCGTTTGGGTGATAAAGTTCAGGGTATATTGCTCAGATGCATTGAAAAGTGCAAGTATTTGAGTGCGGCAAATAAATTAACAAGGTTTTTTTCTATACTTTGCGTTGGCAAGAAGGTCAGTTACATTTGTACGCGTGCTACATGAATGAGATAGCGACAAGGAAACTTAATTAAGGAGAAAACATCAATGAAGCATGAGAAACTCAATTTCTATGTATAGATAACTACACATATGTATGTATAAACCGATATGAAGCGATCTTCATGAAATTTTAACAATGTGTTCATTGGTTATATGTCATCTCTGTGAAATAGTTCAAAACGGTTCTAAAGTGGTTCAGAGACATATCTTTAAAAGTATTTAAGTCTTAAGCCAAGACAATATAAAACAAGCTCTTCAAGCTACAAACTTGGTGTTGGATAGAGTGTTCCAAGACCATATCTCAGTGGTTATTTGAGCTACGAATTCAAATCTAGAGCCGGTTCAAAAGTGGTTCAGAGCCAGATCTCAACAACTATTCAAGCTACGAATTTGATGTTTGGTTTTGAGGTCGGTATAATGGAGTTGTATATATTATTGATTCGACAGTGGTTCAGAGCCATATGTCAGAAGCAATTTAAGCTAATTTGAGTTTGTTTTTTTTTCCTGTCCCATGAACCGGTACAAAAGTGCCAAATCACAGATGTAGTTTAATTAACAATCTTGAAATTTGGTCTGTAAGTTGGTTATATGGAGTTGCATATTTTATTGCTGCAGAGTCGAATCCAAACCGGCTTAAAACTGGAAACGGTTCAAAAGCGATTCGGAGCCAAATCTCAGTAGTAATTCAAGTCTCAAACTTGAGATTTCGTGAGTTGGTTGGTAATATAGAGTTGAATATTTGACTGGTTGAGAACCGGTTCATCAGTGATTCAGAATCATATCACAGAAGGTCTTTAAGGGTAGAACATTTTTTTTCAACTTTCTTTTGCTTTGCTTACACATACCATTAGGATCTTTGAATCAACCTCTAAAAATTTCAAGCAGGTCCGTCCCCCAATTGGCATAAAATGAATCAAAACAAGAAAGAAAGTCGGTCAAGCCCGACTATAACATACTCTGTACCAAGAAAATTTGTCTTTTGATCAGAACACGAAAACCGTTCATCCGATCTTCTTCATTCCTTTGGCGGATCGATAAGTTATCCTAATAACTAAATATGTCCAGAAGGAACAAGCCGTCTATCTTCAAAACTGTGGGAGATATGACGTTTTTTCCATATTGCGGGGGCGGGAGAGGGCGTGGCTTAAATTGAAAATAAACTTGATCCGCCTGCAGACATAAGAAGCATATGTCCCATACATGTCAAACCTCTATCTCTTACCATCTCTGAGATCTGTGCGTTCATACGGACAGACAGACGGACGGACACACGGACAGACGGACGGACGGACAGACGGACAGACGGACATGGCTATATCGACTCGGCTGTTGATGCTGATCAAGAATATATATACTTTATGGGGTCGGAGATGCTTCCTTCTGGATGTTACATACTTTTGCACAAGCTTATAATACTCTATGTACCTACGGTACAGACTATAAAAATAGAGGAAAGTTAACTTCGGCTCGTCCGAAGTTTGTATACCCTTGCAGCACGTTTTTTTAACCCCTGCATAGGGTATATTGAAATTGTCCAGATGTTTGTTACGCATAGAAGGAAGCATTTCGGACCACATAAAGTATATATATTCTTGATCAGCATGACGAGCTGAGTTGATTTAGCCTTGTCCGTCTGTCCGTCTGTTTCTATGCTGTCTTCTCCGTCAGTTTTAAAGCTATCGCCACCAAATTTTGCAAGCAGTCTTCTGGTACAAATACCCTGCACATTTGTCGGAACCGGCCGGATCGGATGACTGTAACATATAGCTGTCATAGGAACGATCGGTCAAAAAACTAGTTCTAGTGAGTAAATCTTTTTTGTTTTTAATGCAAACGTCTCCAAACTATGTATTTACTAGTTTTCAATGCATCTTCATGATTCTGCCAAGTTTGGTCGAAATCTGACACCTATATAGTATAGCTGCCATAGAAAAGTAAGGTTAGAAAAATAGTCTTAGTAAGAAAAACTTTTTTGTTTTCAACGTAAACCACTTAAAAATAGACTTTTCTTAATTTTATAAGCTTTCACACAATTTTTCAAAGTTTTTCCAAATTCGGAAGACGATAGGTTATAGCTGCCATAGGAACGATCGGTCGAAAAACTAGTTCTAGTGAAAAAAAACTTTGTTTTTTAATGCAAACGACTCCAAACTCTGCATAAACTAGTTTTCAAAGCTTCTCCATGATTCTGCCACGTTTGGTCGAAATCGGACATCTATATAGTGTAGCTGCCATAGAAAAGTAACGTTAGAAAAATAGTCTTAGTAAGAAAAATTTTTTTGTTTTCAAAGTAAACCTCTTTACACTTGCCATATATTTATATTATAAACTTTCACACAATTCTTCAAAGTTTTTCCAAAATCGGATGACTATAGGTTATAGCTGTCATAGGAATTATCGGTAGAGAAACTGGTTTTGGTAAGAAAAACTTTTTTGTTTTCAAAGAAATCGCCTCCAAACTTTGTATTTCTTAGTTTGATATGCTTTTCCATGATTCCACTAAGTTTGGTTCAAATCGGACATCTATGAAGTATAGCTGTAATAAATAAGTAGAGTCTGAAAAGTTTCTTATTGAGAAAAACTTGTTTGTTTTCAGGGAAAATGTCCTTCAAATTATTGACCAACTTTATGTTCTTTGCCCCACTTTGATGGGTGCTACAAGAGCAACCGCAAAGACAGTAGCAAATTCATATATTATCCAAAAAAAAAACTATATCTTATATAGTTTTTGTGTAACTTAGCGAGGCATTCACAAATGGGTCCCAAGGGTAGAAACTAACCTTAAACTATGAGCCAGAAATTTTATGTGAATGTTGGTAATAAGGAATTGTAAATTTTACTGGGTCGGGACCGGATTGAAACCGATTTAAACGAAATATCAAATCATATCAAAAAAAAATAGTTCAAGCCACAAATATTAAAACTGGTGTTTCATAGAGAATCTTCAGCAAGTTCTTAAGTACTACAAAAAGTCCGGCAAGTTGTTAAAGTTTGTAGAAATTTGGTGAGAGTTCTAGAAAGACTTAGAATATGGTGGATGAATCTAGTATTTGATCGAAATTTCTAAAAGGTTGTAGAATGTTTTAGGACCAAATTGAAGTTCTATAAAGATATTTAATGTTATATAGAGTTCTACAATGTAATATAAATTTCTGAAAATTATTAAAATGCTAAAAAAAGTTTCTATAACTTGAGGATAGAAATTGAGAAGTTACCAGAAAATTTTGAATGCTTGAAAAATTTATAGAAAGTTTTTGGGCGATCAGGAACGATCTAGATGCTCTACAAAGATAGAGAATGTTGTGGAAATGTTTAAGTTTGTTCTTGAAATTTCTAGGAATTTCGAGATGGTTATAGAACTTTCTACAAAGTTCTCGAATGTTATAGAAATTTTACAGAATAGCATATTAAGAGCTGTAAAAACTATATAAAAATTATATAAAATTTTTAAATATATTTTTAGGTAGTTAATAATAAATTTCATATATAAAATTGAAATTGATAATGAAATTTGTTTTCATTTTTTCAAACTTTGAAGGTGTTAAATGTTTGAATGTTTCTCCAATCAATATATATTCTTGATCAGCATCAACAGCCGAGTCGATATAGCCATGTCCGTCTGTCCGCCTGTCCGTCCGTCCGTCCGTCCGTGTGTCTGTCCGTATGAACGCACAGATCTCAGAGATGGTAGGAGATAGAGGTTTGACATGTATGGGACATATGCTTCTTATGTCTGCAGGCAGATCAAGTTTATTTTCAATTTTGGCCACGCCCCCTCCCGCCCCCGCAATTTAGAAAAAACGTCATATCTCCCACAGTTTTGAAGATAGATGGCTTGTTCCTTTTGGATTATCGATCCGCCAAAGGAATGAAGAAGATCGGATGAACGGTTTTCGAGCTATGATCAAAAGACAAATTTTCTTGGTACAGAGTATGTTATAGTCGGGCTTGACCGACTTTCTTTCTTGTTAGGAATGTTTTTGGGAGAACCCGCGAATTTAAATGTTCCTTCCTTTCGAATAGTTATCGAATAGTACCATTTCTTAGCTTTAAAATAAAAGTTGTAAAACAACTTTACGATTTCTGTTTGTTTAAGCGTCATAATTCTGTGTTCTTTGGAACGCACCTCGTTAAATCAGAGACCTGGTGAAAAAAGATATAAAAGCCTACTTACTTCTTGTCTGCATCGCCACATTTTTCATCATGCGCGTTATATCCGCTTTGGTCCAAGTGGTCGTATCGAATCCCAATTGATAAACCGATTGCTTCTCTATGGTGTCATGTATGGCGGCCAGGCAGAGAAAGCAAACTGAGTTGCCCTTCACCTTGGCATTTTCATTTTGATAGATCAGAGCGGTGCGCGTCCAATTGAAGCTGTTCAGTATGGCTCTCACAACATTTCCCAAATTGTTCACCTGTGCGCCCTTGAGACGCGTTAGGGTTGAGTAACTTTCCGATTTCTTATTGAACTCCTTGGCATTGCCGCCGGTGGTTAGTACAGGAATCTGCCAGACATCAGCATAACGCGATATGGGAGCCAGCACATACTCACAGGGCAGACCAAAAATGGCATTCACTTCCGGCCATTGGGTATAGATCTCGAAGAAACCAATGGGGCCATATTTGGAGGAACAAAACGTATCCCGGGAGATTAATTTGATATCAAAATGTGTGCCACCCACAAATCCCAGACGTTGAACGTGTCGTATGCCCAGCTCCAAAACCGGCAACACCTTGGGCATGATGCAATCGTTTTTGTTATCCGACTCCACGTAGGGCAGCAATGCGAGAAAGACCAATTGTCGGTGGGCCTGGACATGGTGATGCTGGAGGCTGGGAAAATGCTTCACTAGCTCGGTGCTTTGTGATTTGTGTGAGTTCTTCGTCTCGGGGGCCTTGAAGCTGTGCTCATCCGAGCCAGAGCCCATGGGGGCCACAACTCCAATGGCCTCGTTGTCATAAAACCAGGCCACCACACAGCCCGGTTGAGTCGGTAACAGGAGTAGCCATAAGATAAGTATAGGCCGGAGTCGTTCCGCTTTAAGTCCTTGGGGCATACTGGATCCTTAAGCAGGATCGCAGATTAACTGCCCGGGGCCGCGAGATGAAGTTGTTGTTGGTTTAATTTTGGTTTTTGTTGTTCAGTTCTTAAACTTTGTCATTGATTTGATTTGTTTATATATCACAGTTCAGCTTTTTCATTCATTTTTTTGTATAATTTGTATATTTATTCACAACTTAAGCCTGCAAACACCAAATTGAAATTTGGATATTAAATTAAAATTTGTATTTATTAACAATTGATGACTTTTTATGGTTCAGTTTATTAAATTTAATTATTGAGTTTTTGAATGCGAAACGGGTTTATCATTAATTTTTTAAAACAAAAGACACTTTTTTGCAATCGATTTCCTTTGAACTGGTAGAGTTTTGTTTTTTATAAAAAAAAAAAAGTGTTTTAATTTTATCAACAAAGGAAAAATCATCCATTGAACTGATTCCACTGATTGGCAATCTGCTGATGCATGGACAGTAGTTTCTGCAGGGTAAAAATGCAAGTAAAGTCGCGATTTGGAGTTTCTCGGATTTGGAGTTTGAACCAAACCACTCTTTTGTGTTCATAAGCTAAAACTCAAGCCGAACTCAAGCTGAATATTTTACGTTTTTGTTAACTTAGTAATGTAAATAAGATGTTATTAGACTGGCATACAAAATGCATTTTGCCCGCGCCTAAAATCTGAAGACCAACTTAAATGTTGGCTTGTAAGCTTAACATAAAATATTTGTTTCCTTCAAGTCTACAAACCCGTCCTAAGCCCAATCCCAAAGAAAAGGTTCGATTCGGGGTTTTTGGGTCCATCGAGCCGGACCATGAACCAAACGTTTCAAATAAGCTTTCTACTAATCCTGATCCCGAATGAAAAAAGAAGCATCGGCTTAAACATTCAATTAAATTCAAATTCTTATGAACATTCTTGATAGTATGACCCGAAACATTAATGCTACAATTCACACTCATAAAACAATCGCCCAGAAAACTTGAAATTCTCCCAAAAAATCCGTCATAAGGCGATTCATTCTAAAATTAAAAAAAAATATTGTCTCATGCATGGAAAACTTTCAAAATTTCAGAAAAATTTTCCATAAATGAATAAAATTTTTCTTAATTTTAGGGTGAATCGCCTTAGGACGGATTTCATAGGAGAATTTATAGTTTTTAGTACGAATTTTGTTATCAGTGTATTATAAAGTGATAATTACGGAATTATATTATTATATTTAGACGGAGCTTAAACAAACGTCAAGTTACAGAATTGAAAAGAAAACATCGTAATGCACATAAGAGAATATGCTAAGTTCCAAAAGAACAGGCACTTTTATAATCTTTGTAGACGACATAAGAATAATGTTAACGAGAAAGCCAAGCTAACTTCGTCTGTGCCGAAGTTTTTATACCCTTGCAAGTGCTCGCTTAAATACTTCAAAGAATACTCTTTTTCCCAATTTCCGACCGATCGTTCGTATGGGAGCTATTTGATATAGTCATCCGATTTGGACAAAAACTTGTAGAACTATGTAAAAGCACGAGAAACAAACATATACAAAATTGCAGGATGCTACCATTAAAAACAAAAAAGTTTTTCTAACTAAGACTGTTTTTCAGACCTATCTTTTGTATGGCAGCTATACCATATAGTTGTCCGATTTTAATAAAAATTGGTAGGATTATAAAAAAACATATAAAACCTACGATGACAAAGTTTGAAGACGTTTTCATTGAAAAGAAAAAAGTTTTTCATACTAAAACTAGTTTACCGACCGATTGTTCCTATGGGAGCTATGAGATATAGTCATCCGATCCGGTCGGTTCCGACATATTAGTAGTGTGCAGCAAAAAGAAGACTCTGTGCAAAATTTCAGCTCGATAGCTTTAAAACTGAGAGACTAGTTCGCGTAGAAACAGACAGACAGACAGAAAGCTCAATCGACTCAGTTCGTCACCCTGATCAAGAATATATATAGTTTATGGGGTCGGAAATGAATATTTCCATGCGTTGCAAACTTCTGTGCAAAATTATTATACCCTTTGCAAGGGTATAAAAAGGAATAAAGTACATTTGATTACTAATTGATTGACATTGCTTACAAAGATGACGAGTTCTTCTGAACAAAATGTGTCAACTATCAAACCCAAATTCGATCCACAACCACTGGAAACGGTCCACAAACCAAGTCTTATTTAGTCTATAATGATAAATAGGATGTCATTTTTTAGGTTTTAAAAACCATTTTGTAAATGATCTACAGAATCTAGAGATCAATGCTCCGAAACATTACAAAAATATCAATGCTGCAAACTTATGAAAATCTTGAAAATGTTCGGTAGGTAAATCAAACCCTTTAGGAACTCTAAGGTTCAATTCTCGGACCTGATCTCTAACTTACAAACCTAAGCTTTTGTTTCGAAGGTTGGTTCTTGCAGTCTTAGATTACATTTTTTGCCTGGACAATATTTTGGTAGAATATGAGCTTGGAATGCTTTTCATTACATTAATTAATACCCTAATAGTTCCATTCTTAGGGCGCGCGCACACATGCGGCTGAAAGTTGAACTGATGGCAGAACTTAAGGCTGATCTTGATATATCATCACTAACTGAGCATTCAATTGGATTCAAAAAGCACTGGATTGGTCTTTAAACTTCAGTTCTAAGCTCAGTTCAGCAGAATCAATCAAGCATGTTTGTTTATTTCGGCCTGCTGACGCTCTAATCAATCGCGCCCTTAACGAGTATAAATCGGCTTATAAAATGGCATAGACTTTAAAATAGAAGAAAGCCTCACATCAATATGTGAATTTGTTTTGCCACAAGTTGTTGATGAAACACCATTTTTGTGAGTATCTACACCGTAAAAAACAAAGGACATTTTGTAGCATTTTGTTTTTAGTCTTTCAAATTGAAAGAAGCAAAAGCCGGCCTCAAAATGTTGCTTCCTATCAGCTTTATTTTAAGCCAACCCATTATTATTACCGATTTGGCTTGAGTTGATCCGGAATGGCTTAACTTTTTACTTGGCTGCTGAGGGTTTTTGGTTTTATACTAATTTTTCATTCCAACGCACCCAATAAGATGACTTATGGTTTTTTTTCATTTCGAAATCGTAATTATAACAAGCTTGGATATTATCTTGAAGCGATAACAAAATTGTTTGTACCCGTCCTTAAATGCTGATGGTTCTGTAAAAATAGAGGTAAAACTAAAGTGATACTTTAATCCGGATATTTCTCATGCAGAGAGGGACCAATTACAATTTAAAAGTTCCGGTACTGCACCCAGAAAAAAGTAGAACGAATAAGTTAAGAACAAACGCTCTTGAAAAAAAAATTATTCGTTCTTGAATTTTCAAGAATTTCGCTCTTGAAATCGAGCTAAATTCGTTCTCACCTTGGTGCTTTTAGGCGAGGGGAGTGAGGTAAAGAAACTAAGAGAGGAGAGCAAGCACATTTGAGAGAATAACGTTGAGTCTGCTCATACAGTTTTGTATTTTATGTGAGAGGGGTGTGTGGGGAAGCTATTTTTGCATTCATTTTGCTTTGGAATTCCCAACCAGTTATGCCATTGCTGGCATGGAGAGACCCCTGTTTGACTGGCAGTTGGCAGACAAAGACTGAAACTGCTTTGAGGTGTTGTGTTTTCCTTGAGCCGGCTTCAACTTGCTTCATGGTTTAACAATTAATTTTCGAAGAAATAAATTTAAACACAATGAAAAAAAACAATTGATTTTAAATTGGAATCTGTGAAGCTCTTGATTTAGGAGTAAACGATCTTACTCTTGAATCTGACGAGCCCTTGATACTAAAAAGAACGTTCTCGGTTTTTGACAATGCTGTATGCTCTTGATTCAAGAATGAGCAATCTTGAATTTGAGTATGTTTAGCACTTGATTCAAGAACTATTCTGATTGATATGAGAATGATTCGTACTTAGATCAAGTACTTAAACTCTTGGATCAAGAAAACTGTAATCAAAAATTCATACTTGGATCAAGAATTTCGCTCTTGGATCGAGAATTTTCACTCTTATCGAACTATTAATCTCGAAAATTCTTGATCCAAGTATGAAATTCTCTATTTTTTCTCTGAGTGTGGGTCCAGTTAGATGGAGACAAAAATCCAAAGCCGAGCAGGCTCTTAGGACTGGCTTGCAGCACTACAAAATATATAAAAGGAAGTTTTTTAAACCTTTAATGGTTTAATATATTGACTGAAGATGTTGTTATTGAAAAGAAACCATATATTTGTAGAGTTTAAGTTTTGAAAAGCGTTTTACAAAATTTTGATGATGCAGCTGTAGCTCATAGAATCATCATTTCATCAATAATATTAATTTCATTAAAACATTCCGGGACCTGACGAAAGTCGGATCGGGACAGGAGTTAATTAAAAACTTTTTGACGGAGATCATGCCTGAAAGCAATAGGTTTGGGTTAGGATTCGAACGATCTTTGTTTCAAATCGGGACATAAAGACGTCGGATTCCGTATTCCTAGAATTTTTAGATATTTTTAAATGTCCTTAGCAAGTTGCTGCACATAAACTGCGCTCTAAGGTGAAAAGGAAAACCCCAATTTAATTTAAGCGGATAAAAGGGATTAAATTAAAAAATGTGGACTTCTGATTGTGACGGAATTTTCATTCCCTTGCCTGTCTCTAGTTCCACACCATAAATTTCAGAAGATCAATTAACCACTCAAGTATAACGTTTCACTCCATTTATTTAATAATATTTCATTCATGTTCAATAATTCTCTCTACAAAAATTTCTTCTTTCGACTTTTGATAAACTTCCTTCCATTAAGCTCAGCTTGATTGATTGATTGATTGATGGATACTTTTCTCAAGGCTTTGTATAATTTGAGCATCCAAACATTTGATTCGTCCGGGTCTACCAATACGTCAAAAAACAAATATGGGTCAATTCACTTGAGTAGCCAACAAACAACAATCAAAATATACCCCAAAATGATTTGTTATATTGATTTCAACCATTTTTTTCCTTCCACTTTGCTGTCTTGCAGCTGTGGTCTTAAGAGTTTACACGTGCCTTGGATTAACAGACACTTTCAAATAAGCAAAACAAAATAAAAATAATAAAAATACCTCCTCCCGATTGGAACGGATCGACTTAAGCACAGTCATTAGACATGGCTTGTTTGTGAAGCCGTTAACCTACTGTCAGTTATTTAGTTGTTACTGATTAGGCCAAGTGATTTATGTGATTTCAATCCACAATTCCCACAATTAGCTTGGATATCTTGAAATTTATGCAAAATCTCTATTTGTTTCACTCGCCTCTGACTAATGAAGTTCACGCTTTATTAATAGCTTATTTAGCTGGTCAACACGCGTTCGGCAAACGTCACCTGTCATTTGGTTTTGGTTTGTGGGCTATTTATAGGCTAACCTACCATTCAGGCCTCAGTGTGAAACAGTCACGGCTTTGCCACATTTGTCGATGAAGCTTTTACTCATTATGCAAATGAACTTAAATTCTTGTTATTTATTTATCTTGGTCGACGAGATTGTTTTTGTTTTTTTGTTGTTGTCGTTGGCGCACTATTTGTGGAGCCCAGACCGTTATTAGGGATGGGAAACCAATTGAGATTTATGCAAAAGTAGTGCAAAACACTTTACTCGAGTTTTCCAATCCGTAAGCTTTGACTTTTCTTTATTTATCTTCAGATTTATAAAAGAAACTTGTCCACAGCTATACAGATAATAGAAAAACATTTAGAAATAGTAGAATTTGTCAGCTCTAGGGGTCGAATACTCAAAAGCCAACTTTGCGGTAGATGTGGCTGCTAAACTAAATAGGGCAGGCAATTTGTAAAGTTTTCACATACTATGAAAGTATCGATCAACAAGTTTGTTCGATCTCATTGACCAGAAGTACATAAAAATTATGTCTACAACAGAGAACGGTTACGGGTGATTGAAAAACGTTCATAAATAATCAACACCCGAATCAACATGTCATTGCGTACAAACGTTCATCTTGCTCACTCATACTCATATTCGCTATTCAGTTTTGTTCATTCAAAAACATTAACCCCTGTATTCCTGCCCATCTTCACTCCGCTCGATTCGCGTTCATTACCTTGTATAAGTTTTTTTTATTGCTAATACAGCGCTGCTTACTGTGCTGCAGACACAGATGGATGAGAGAGAGAGCGAGTTTGCTTTGTCATTTTTAGCTGGGCTTCCCAAATGGAGAGAACAGAAAATTGTGTTTGTATTGGTGAACAAGAGAGCCTATTTACGTGCAAACATATCAGCTCAACCGCACGAAGCTGTTCCCGAAATGATGTGTATTTTGCTCAAGGCTGAGATTTATTGAGTGAATAAATGAACACAATCATTGAGCCTACAATGCGCTTTTACTCAACCGATTGAAGTAACAACGAAGATTGACTAATTGTGGGTGGAAATTTTTGTGTATTATAAAATCAAGAAAAAAAGTGATTTTTGCAGTTCTCGGGTCTGCAAGCCGATTTCAAGGCAGTTTTTCCAGTTTTTCTTGAAATGAAGCACAACAAATCTTCAACAAGATCAATTCTAAAAAACCAGCAATGCATTTTCAATAAAATGTAACTTTAATATGTAGTTTGATATATTGCCGGCTTAAATCTGGACTCGAACAAGTTAGGAAGAGTTCAAATGTATATAATATAATCGATTTTGTTATACGTGGCTTAAATAATGTCTGAGATTTGTAATAAATCTTAAACCCACATTATTAACCAACAGCAAATTTTCAAATAGCATTTTCATATGTCTTTTCTTTTCTGTTTTGTGTTAAAGATCTGCTATAGAAATTGATATCTGAAGTGTAATTAATAACACCAAATCTAAGTCTTAATCTTACATATGGACCTAACCTACTTCTGAACTCATTTTTATACTCTGTACCGTAGGAACATAGAGTATTATAAGTTTGTGCAAAAGTATGTAACATCCAGAAGGAAGCATCTCCGACCCCATAAAGTATATATATTCTTGATCAGCATCAACAGCCGAGTCGATATAGCCATGTCCGTCTGTCCGTCCGTCTGTCTGTCCGTATGAACGCACAGATCTCGGAGATGGTAAGAGATAGAGGATTGACGTGTATGGGACATATGCTTCTTATGTCTGCAGGCAGATCAAGTTTATTTTCAATTTTGGCCACGCCCCCTCCCGCCCCCGCAATTTAGAAAAAACGTCATTACTCCCACAGTTTTGAAGATAGATGGCTTGTTCCTTCTGGACATATTTAGTTATTAGAATAACTTATCGATCCGCCAAAGGAATGAAGAAGATCGGATTAACTGTTTTCGAGTTATGATCAAAAGACAAAATTTCTTGGTACAGAGTATGTTATAGTCGGGCTTGACCGACTTTCTTTCTTGTCTATCATTGTTTTCTGGGCTGTACTCAGGTATTGCACTGAGAAGAAGTTATGAAGCTTAAAATACTCAGGCATCTATCGGAATTATTAGACATAATTGTGCACCACGATACAAAAGTATTGAAATAGCTGAAAATAGATAAACATTATTAAAAAATGGCCAGATTTATAGCAGTTACACTTTAAAAATTGCTAGATAAAGTAACAAAATAGCTAAAATGCCAACACTGATTGAAAGTATGTGACATTTGCTCTGGAATTGTTTTGAGAATGCTTGCTAAATCGATTTATCTAGATCCAAATCCTAGCTTAACACTATCCAGATATTAAAAACCATTAAAAAACATTCGTTTCTTGGTTCGACACACACAAAATGATCGCTACAAGCTCGTCAAAGCTTCTAACGAGTTTTGCAATTGAGAACGAGCTTCAGCTGTCTTTACGCCTGCCACGGGTAAGCCTCATCAAGCAGCACTCGCACTTATTGGGCTACTTTTTTCTTCTTTTTTTTTCAGAGGTTTGGCATTGACCAAATAATTGTCAAACTGTTTTAATTAGTTTAATCCAAGTTGAGTTATAATATCGGAAAAAAAACACATTTTATCAAAAAATCTAATGTTGCAATAAAAATATACCAGCAAAAACTATCTTTTGTTTGCTTTCTTTTACACTCTTACACAAAAAAAAAAACAAAAACTCACAATGGACTTTATTGTTTTCACATAAATCTCGATGGCAATTCTTTTGTGGTCACTTTTTCCTTGTGGCCATTTTTTTGTCTCTGGTGAATATATTTGTTTCGAATTCAATCGTCCGCTTAGAGTTTAATGAACGGGTAGTGTGGCATTATAAACATGAAGATGACAGCAAGTTCTATTTATTATTTGTTGAATCATTCGGCTATTTACTGACTTTTCTAATTGCCGTTAAATTTGTAGCGAAATTGGTTAAGTACATATAAGTAGATACAATACAACAAAATTCCAGCCATAACAAGCCGCTTCACTCCATTGAAGGTCAAGAGAATTTTTGTAAGCCACATGCGGATTTATTTTTAGCCCTTTTGTATGTTTTTTCCCTGTTTTTTTTGTACAGCTTCAACAAAAAAAAAATGTTTTTAATTTATGTCTTCCAATTAATTGATTTTGCGGAACGAGTTCAAGCTTGAACTTACTTTTTTTTATAACTCTCTAGAAAACGATTTGTAAAGCAAATTTATGCATTGTAAATATTTGGAAATAAAGAGTTCAAATCTAATTTGTGGCAGGGACTAATACAAAACCAATGCATAAATTTTCCCTTTGAATAGAAATAAAATAATTTGTATTGATGATGTTTTTTTTTTGTTTGTTTTAGGGAAAAGTGGCATCATGTTAGGCCACAAGTTGCATTTTATAAATAGCCACATACAAAATATGCAATAAATAAAATTGTTATTTGAATTCTTAACTTCCTTAATGACCATTTGTGGCTTTGACTGTTTGCATTTGTTTGCATTTTTTTTTTAATTTTATGCATCAACATTTATATTGCCTGAAATGGCAATTATGCGTTGAAGCCTTAATAACTTTTTAGATATAATAAAAGCAAAAATTGCTGCATTTATAAACAATTAGTCGAAGAAAAAACGTTTTAGTACCATTATCCATTTGAAAACAAGAGGGTGAATTGAGATAAGCGCTTATCAAATGACAGCAAACTGACACGAAAACTTAGCTGATTATAGCAGTGACTAATAAAATGATGGACGTGGATTCCTTGGGTACTTAATTTTGGAAATTTATTGTTTAATATACAACATCTGATACTTGTTAAAGTTAGAAGCTAAAGATACTTTTTAAAGTTAATTAAGAGCTTAATTGCAGACAGGTTCACAGTTCCTCCTCTTGAATTATCACTACCAACTAAATGATTCAGCTACAAATCTGGGATGCAAACCACTCCAAAATAAGAAATGATAACTAACTAACTAACTTCTACCGAAATCAAGACCATTCGTTGACAAAAGCAGTGTAATCCCATTTTTTCGTAAATCGTGAACAGTGGTTCTCATATTATGACCATTTAAGACCATTTTGTGCTCGCTATATAAAAGAAAAAAGAAAAAATTCAACGTTCCTCCGCGGGGAATTGAACCAGCCCAGTGGCGCAAATGCTCATTATTACGTCCATTATTAATGCATTACCTCTCGCCTGTATGCATTCAAAAACCCAATACAACCTTACTTTCTTAAGAAATGGCCAAATTTTCCGCACGGTACATGAGTTTATTGAATTTTGTAATGCAGAAAGTAATGACGTGCCGAAGTATCTTTCGGGTCCCCATTACACAAGCGTATTCTTTTACCATATTGTAATGCAGAAATTCTCGAGCCATTACAAATGCGCTGAAAAAGAATCTCATAGGTAATGCATTCTATTGTGGCTCGTACGTAATGTATTAGCGCCACTGGGAGGGACCGCATGCTTTACACAGAAGGCGGCATCTCAACCGACTACACCGTCGACCTCACATGAGATTTTGCGATAAATCACAGTGAAGAATGCAGCCATTGAAAGCAGCACTCAGGAAGCAACAATCACGTCGGGCTTGTCTTGTGAACGAAAATTCACGAACGAAATGGTTCAAAAAGGAGTCCGCTTGAGCTGGGATTTGGAACGTCGTTTTTTTCTGAGTGAATCAGCTGCTCACACAAATTTGAGGCCGCCGTTTTGGTTTTTAAAGCTAACTTAAAGCCAAGCACGGTGTCGGTTCTGTGGTTCGCTCTCCATTTATAATGGCCCGTTCCTTGCCCACATTTTCAAAATATTTTAATTTTTAAATTGAGTTTGTTACGTAAACCTGCAGTTATAACTGGCTTTTTGCTTATGTTAAGCTGAAATAGAGACACACAACACCTTAAAGAAGGCTGGTAGATCGTACAGCTGTTTTAATAGGCACCACCCTGTCTCATAAGCGTTCTATACCGTCAAATACCACCCAACTGTCAGTCCATCAACAGTCTCTCCAAGCCTGCAATGGCATAACTGGTTGGGAATTGCAATTGTGAATTTGCTACTTCTCAAATACTTTCGAATTTGAGTACCCAAAGAGCATTATAATAGCTTTTAAGTCCTTAACTAAATAAAACCCTTCACTTAGCTAAATCTTGATTACAGTGTTAAGAATATCGTCCTGTAGAGTAAATGGAATATTTTTATATCCAAAAGTATGTAACAAAATCAGAAGCTTCCCAAAGAGACTATACCAAATTAATGAATTGGAACATCTTAAGATCTAACATATAAAACATTTCTACCGATATACAGGGTGCGCCATATAAAGTGTCGGTATGGCAACACTGAATAAATATAAAAACAAACAACCGATTGCTATATGTTGATCTTGTTCCTTTAATTTGGTCCTGTACAATTTATTTCGACTACTTTTTGAACACAACATCAATCAAGTGGCCGCCTTTATTGGCCACAACAAAATGTACCCTTTTTGCGGCATTTTCCAACACTTTTTCGAGCGTTTCAGTCGATAAAGTGGCGATTTCGGCACGAATGTTGGCCTTAAGCTCTTCAATGGTCTGTGGATCGCTGGCGTAAACCTTGCTTTTTAAATAGCCCCACAAAAAGAAGTCTGGGGCGGTCAAATCTGGAGATCTGGGTGGCCAGTGAATATCGCCTCTTTTTGATACCAGGCGTCCAGGGACGTGTAAAGGTATTTCATGGATGCGGTGTGGATTTTCCGTGCCCCATATGCGACAATTTTGCTTATTAACACCACCAGAAAGCGTGAAATGGGCCTCATCGGTCATCAAAATTTGTTAGCACAATTGAACGATTATTTTCGATGAACAGCGTCACTATTTCGGCACGTTGTTTTGGTGTGAAGCGTTCCATGGTCAAAATTGTACTAGATTGATGTTTCCAAAACATGTCTAACAAAAGCAATCGGTTGGTAAATTTCAAAGTTATTCAGTGTTGCCATACCGACACTTTATATGGCGCACCCTGTATGTAATGTTTATAGTGTCTGTCAAACTGGAAGCAAAGGCTTTTTATTTTTGTTTTGTTCTGCTTAAAGCGAGCTTTAATTAAACAGTTGGCTGAACTTGGCAGATGTTTTCAAACTGCATTTGGAGTTGTCAGCTGCTTGAAATGATTAGGCGCTAGGTATAAAACTGTGAAATGAGTATTGAGTTGCTGTCAAACCTTCAGTGTAAAGATTTCAAGCATCTTCAAAACTGTTGTAACCGTTAAATTGTCTGCTTTAAAGCAAGCTAATTGTCAAACACTGACTGGCGTTAACATTGCCTCTTAAATAGCTCAGGGAAGAGCTTAAACGCTTGATGACAAACTGTAAACTGAGGAAAGAGTAAATGTAAAACTGTCAATACCAAGTGGCTGTCAAACGGTAAGCTTATTGGTTAACGACAGCTCATGTCAAACAGTGAAAGGTTTAAACGCTGGTTGTCAAACTAAAAAACGAAGGACCGACTTGCTATCAAACTGTCAACAAGGAATCGTTTTTTTTTCACAAATCTTGCCCTAAGTTGGCCTGGCTCCTTGGGAGTTCTCTTTCTTTTGCTTCAAGCCTGCTGAAAGGCCACAATTTTATCTACATAATTACGTGCTTAATTACGCCTAGCCTTCAGTTGGGTCATTAGCACGGTTTTTATTTATTTGGGTTTTTGTCTGTTAAAGTAAGCAAACTGTCAACGCATTTTTCTATGTGTATATTGTGGTACCAATTTTTTTGTTGTGTAGAAATATGAGCTGCATATTTTCGTGAGTGTTTATAAATTTAGCCTTGCGATGTGTGTGGCTAAAAAAATTCATAAAAAAACAAACAGAAAGTCAAACATAAACATTAGATAAGAACTAAAGTGACATTTTGCTGTAATTAATTCATCAACTTTGACAAAATCTCCACCACTTTCGAATGCAATCTCCCCCTCCTAACAAGATACTCTCAATTAACCGCATGAATTGCATGTAAATAACCCTGTGGGCGTTTGATTACAACAAGTAATTTCTATATTTACCTTTGACTCCACACACCAAGATATAGGTTAGAGTGTGACGTCAAAGTGTTGCATTTCAAACAAAACAGTTGTTTACGTTTTTGCTGAGCAAACATAAGCGGAAAATATTTATTTACACTTTGCTCTTTTACATACCCTTAAAAACGAATTATGCAAAAAGTAAATAGGAAGGTGAAAAATGAATAGAAAATATGAATTTGTTGATTTAAATATTCCGAACCTTTTTACGTTTAGTTTGGCCGGAACACTTGCTCTTTTAGTTGCATTATTCAAAAGATGGTACTGGCTGTTACTGCCTTTTTACGTGTCTAATCAACTGTTCCGGACTTATTTCAATCTGTTTCTGCTCTGCTAGAAGACCTTTTCGAAATTTTTAAAGAGCGCCAAAAACGTTCGCTTGAATTGGTTACCAATTGCCTATTAAAAGAGGAACTTATCAGTTTATTTTCCACAATCACAAAAGGAAACTGGTGTGTTCTTGATCGATCGGAATCGTTCCTTTACCGTTTCGAGCTTTAAGTTTCAAGAGTGTTTGGATCTTGGACTATTAAAATTTTTGAATTGAACACTAAATTACTGGAATCGAAGAAAAACTTTTTTTTTTTTGCAAGTTAAAAATATTTTGAATTGAGTACAAAATACACTTACAATGCTATCGGAGAATTTTGAAACACACTATGGAGTTAAACAGGGATGCCTCGTGTCACCGCTGCTATTTGCTTTATATCTGGATGACATTCTCGAGCATTATTAAGCGATAACCTGAACCTTAGCGCAAAATGGAATGTGTTCAATGCCATAAGTAGAGCCGTTCTCTGTTATGGGGCTCAAGTTTGGGGAGGTGAGGTAAGCGAGAAAGCAGACCAACTGCAGAGGTATTTCGTGAAACGAATTCTTAAATTACCGGAAAATACGAAAAAAACTACCTATGTATTAGCGATCGATGTAGGCCTAGAAGACGGACATATTTATAGCCCCTACAGCACCTAAAATATATATCGAGAACTCTTTTCGAGTACAACAGCACAACAGCTCGATATATGCTCCGACAGGGGATTGGATGGTAAGCGACGCTTAGAAGAAAACTCGAGGATTCCTTAGTGGAAATGCAACGCACTCTGAATGGATATTAGGTACTGCATCTCTAGATAAAGGACATGCATTTTATCGGACGATGCCCTATTTTGAAAGAGTTCCGATGTCGATATTTTAAGAAGGGAGTGCTTGAGGCAGAGGAGGTCGTCGCGTCTTTGGATGGAGCCATGGGTTGGGCAAACCTGGCGGATTATATTGAGGGTGTTATAGTATATAGGAGCAGAATAGTAAATGAGGATTTACTATTTAATAACTTACTTAATGTCAAGTTTTTATATTTGTATCGTAAGTTGAATGTTCAACAGCAGGAAAGCCGTGGGTATGGGTAATGGGTAAGGCCCCATTATGAGTGAAAGATCTGCTATCTCGCGACGAGCGGGGAAGGCAGGTGGAGTAACTTTGAAGGGTTAGTCTTCCTGAAGCTCACTAGGATTAACATATATGTTATGTATAATTTCTCGATTAAGGCTGACGGCAATTACGCCATGCCTAAATATGCAACATGTTCTTATTTTTTATCAATAATAATAATAATAAAGAAGAACTGCTACTTACAATGGTAGCTCCAAGAAGTGCGCAATGAAAAATGCGAATTATTTGTGTGCTAAACTGTTCTTCCACCTCCCAACTGATTCTGATACTTTTCTTACGGCGTGGTGGTAGACTTCTGACCCAAAGTAATACCGTATTGATATTTGGTAAATTTTGGATTCCTGTGTTCAAAGAAAAGACCTCTTTCAAACAATAAATTGGGAGCAGCCTTAGAATTTAGTTAACTTAAAGCTAAGTACTCAGACAAGGTACATTTATAGCTCGTCAAAAAGACAGCTTATTTCAGTGGGCGTCGGCTAAGCGTAAAGTGTGACTGCTCAACGACAAAATACCAATAGCAAAATACCACCAGATGTCAAACAGTCACACTAAATTGCGTTTAATTACATTGGGTGTTTTGTTTATATTAAAATTGATTTGACTAATTAAAGTGAAAATGTAGAAGTAATTGGATTATAGTATACACTCATAAAAAAATTCGACCTGCAATTTAAAAAATTCTTCTAAAAATCCATCCGAAATTTTTCTGAAACTTTGAAAATTTTCCATGAATGAGAAAATACTTTTCTTAATTTAAGGGTGAATCTCTATGGCGAATTTCTAGTTGTCAAAGCGAATGTTTTAGGGGTCTGGTCCTTTTTTTTTACTGCATCCATTGTTAAGCCCTTTTAGCTGGGGTAGGTATCGACAACATCGCAAGCTATTTTTTCGGCATCTTCGCAGCTAAACTTAATCAGCTGTTTAGCCAGTCAAGGTTGCGGCGACAACATTTTTACTCTAGGTATGAGGGAAAGCATTTCGTTAGTCTGAGAGTTGGCCCAGCTAAGAGACCTGTCGGCAGTTCGACCAACCTTTTGATGTTGCCACCCAGTTAAATCGATCTATCTGGTCTGAGACCTATGCTTCAACCGAGATTTTGTACTTCTGTGATCCGTTTACTCTAAGTTTGCATCAACTTAGGAATATGCTCGATTTCAAGAAAGAATGATTTGTACTTATTATATCCATTTGACCATTACATCCTAAAAGCAAGATCAAAAATTTGTTTTAAAACCTGTCATTAATCAAGAATTTCAAAATTGAAAGATAGTTCTTGATAGAAGAAATTTGTATTCTTGTTTAACCCACAACTTTTCGTGAGAACCTCTGAGAACAGCACGGCTCATTCGAAAAATTGCCGTCCAACTTGCAACCAAATGAAACAAGGAAACTCATAAAAAAACGAGAGCGTAAGTTAAAGTCGTGCCCTGCCCGACTTCGAAATACCCGTTACTCAGCTCAGCTCGGATAAGTATGCAACATTTTTTTAACTCGGCCATTTATTATGCGATACTTTTGAAAATTTGTGAGATTGTAGATATTGGCCACATAGACTACACTGCAAAATCTGAGCTCAATATCTTAAAAATTGTGGGAGTTATTCAATATTTTTTATTGCGGGGGCGGGAGGGGGCGTGGCCAAAATTTGAAGCAAACTTGATCTGCCTACAGACAATACTAGCTTACGTATAAAATTTGGTTGCTCTAGCTCTTCTAGTCTCTGAGATCTAGGTGTTCATACAGACGGACGGACGGACGGACGACAGACGGACATGGCTATATCGACTCGGCTGTTGATGCTGATGAAGAATATATATACTTTATGAT
The DNA here is from genome assembly GCA_035044985.1 of Lordiphosa fenestrarum. NCBI lineage: Eukaryota > Metazoa > Arthropoda > Insecta > Diptera > Drosophilidae > Lordiphosa > Lordiphosa fenestrarum. The sequence continues at coordinate 66,073 of JAWNNO010002391.1, read as the reverse complement.
ATCGGAGATGCTTCCTTCTGCCTGTTACATACATTTGCACGACTTTAGTATACCCTTTTTACTCTACGAGTAACGGGTATAACAACATTGTCATTTTTATACTCTGTACCGTAGGTACATAGGGAGTATATTAAGTTTGTGCAAAAGTATGCAACATCCAGAAGGAAGCATCTCCGACCCCATAAAGTATATATATTCTTGATCAGCATCAACAGCCGAGTCGATATAGCCATGTCCGTCTGTCTGTCCGTATGAACGCACAGATCTCAGAGATGGTAAGAGATAGAGGTTTGATATGTATGGGACATATGCTTCAAGTTCAAGTCTATTTTCAATTTTGGCCACGCCCCCGCAATATGGAAAAAACGTCATATCTCCCAAGAAAAGATAGATCGTTCGTTCCTTCTGGATATATTTAGTAATCGGGATAACTTGTCGATCCGCCAAAGGAATGTTGAAGAAAGGATGAACGGTTGTCGAGTTAAGATCAAAAGACTGTTCGCTGCTGCAGCATCAAAATTTATGCTGAGTGTATAATTTCGTTGGTACAGAGTATGCTATAGTCGGGCTTGACCGACTTTCTTTCTTGTTTTCAGCTCGTTTTCATATCTCAAAGAAAATAAAAAAGGAAGAGACACCCATCGTTACATAGACGCGTTAAAATAAATGTTCACTGCAAATTGTATTACAACAGCAACATTGGAAAAAAAATACATTCATTTCAAGTTCAACTCGTCTGTCAACATCACCCCGCGCTCTCCTCTAGTTGGAAAATCGGGTAAAAGCTGTAAAACTTCAGCTCGACTCATCAATATTTTGTCCTGCCTTTAGGGTTGATTGTCGGTGGTGTGTGAAATTTTTTGGGCAAAGCAATTAAACGAGCACACAAAAATTAAATAAAAGAAAGAGAAATAAAAAAAAACATAACAAAAATGCAACTGCAAACAAAAATACAGCGTATATTTTTAGAGCAAACAAGTTTGGCTACTGAGAGACTGGAATTTTTGGATTGTGGAGTACTGGCTAAGGTTTTTTTTTGTCTGTTTTTTTTTTAAGCAAATTGAGTTCAATTGAAAAGTTGTAGAAAATTAATTAGAATTAAAAAGCAAAAATATAGTTTGAAGTTTAAAATTTAGTTTACAAAATGCAAGTGAACGGTGAGCTACTGAAGAGAAAGAAGCTACCTACAGGAGTACATACTTTGCAATCGGGAGCCACGCGGGCTGTTAAAGAGCGTCGCCGGGAGAAAAGGATTCAGGGGCCAGAAGAATAAGCAATAAGAGCAGCACTCGTGAGGAAGTCGAGATGCTGTCCGGCATGAGTAAGACTCGAAAGTTCTACCAAAAGGTTAGGCGACTAACCGAAGGTTGTAAGCCGGAGTCTCACTATTCAAGAACGAGCACTGAAATGTGGTCACAAATTAGTGTTGGGTTGTTTACTTTACTGAACAAGTAAACATGTTCTTTTTTTCAAGTTGATAAATTGAAAAAAGATCAAGTGAAACAAGCGACTATCACGGATCTGCAATTAACAAATAAAGAAATTATTTGTCCAACATGACGAACACCGGACCATAAGAAAGTCTGGTTAGACATAAAAGGGTTAAAAATTAACAAATCAGCTGCCGCTTTAATCTCTGCCAGGGCCCAAATGCCAACACATCACACCATCTAAATTCTAAAGATATACAGGCCTGTTCCCGTTATCAATTTCGATCAGATCAAGTGGAATCGCAATTGGTAGCGGTTCACGTTTCCGAAAATCGATTAAGTTAAGTTTGCCCTATAGGCTATTTCCACTAAAGCAGATATTTACATATTATCACATTGTATATTCAAGAATATAGAATAGTAAATTCAAAAAAAATAATTGGAGAGGATGAACGGCAATATCTATCTTTGTTGAAACGATTGATAATCTGTCAAAATGAGACTGGCTAGAGAATTTGCCAAACTGTTTACTGATGTATCGATCTCAACCCCACTCAGACACATTAAAGGCAATGGCGAAATTAATGTTCAATCGTATCGGTCGAGACAAATTGCCTGTAATGCAACCGATTTTTGGTGGAAACTTAGATGAAAAAGTACGCGAGCGTGATACTCCAATGAAACTAAAGTGAAAGGAGTACGCAATCCACAAGCGACACACAAGACCTAATGATATTGAAGATGGAGACGAAGTACATAGTACCAAAGACGTTGGTGATGACCAAAAAAAATTGGCCCAACTTTTGAGCCAAAGGTTTACAATATTATTAAAAGAAATGGTTCAAAAGTTATAATTGAGATCCACTGCCATGTCAAAAAGAAACCACAGCAGGATTATTCGAGTTCACTATGGATTAATCATCGGTTTTAAAGCGATCGACAAGAGTTTAGAAACCGGCAAATCGTTGTGGAGACTGATACGCTAGAAGAAAACCAAACATCAGAAATAGGAAGAAATGTAAGATATGTACATATCGCTAAGGAAAACAAGAAAGAAAGTCGGTCAAGCCCGACTATAACATACTCTGTACCAAGAAAATTTGTCTTTTGATCATAACTCGAAAACCGTTCATCCGATCTTCTTCATTCCTTTGGCGGATCGATAAATTATCCTAATAACTAAATATGTAAAGAAGGAACAAGCCATCTATCTTCAAAACTGTGGGAGATATGACGTTTTTTCTAAATTGGGGGGGCGGGAGGGGGCGTGGCCAAAATTGAAAATAAACTTGATCTGCCTGCAGACATAAGAAGCATATGTCCCATACATGTCAAACCTGTATCTCTTACCATCTCTGAGATCTGTGCGTTCATACGGACAGACAGACGGACGGACGGACGGACAGACGACTCGGCTGTTGATGCTGATCAAGAATATATATACTTTATGGGGTCGGAGATGCTTCCTTCTGGATGTTACATACTTTTGCACAAACTTATAATACTGTATGTACCTACGGTACAGGGTATAAAAATGTGTACATAAATAAATAAATATGTGATAATAGTGAAAATAGCCTATTAGAGTCAGCGGAATAAAAAGTAAATCAGAATTTTCTTTTCTTTTCTTTGCTTCTTTTCATTTTGCAAGTATTTATATTTAAACGTGTCAAATATAGTGTAGATTATAAAGTATCCATATGCATGTAAGAAAGAGAAAAAATTATCGAAATGAAACCGATCTGTGTTGATCGGAATTATTAAGGCTACCATATTTCAAAATTATAATTCGAACATTCATTCGAAAAGAAAATCGGTTTCTATTTCACTGGGAAACGGGAACACCAAAATGAAAACGGAATGGCAATCGTTTTACTTCCATAATTCCACTCGGAAATGGGAACAGGTCTGATTATGCTACTTTGATATGTGGACCATATTGAAATTATCAGCACAAATGATCGGGCGGTAAGCGAGGAAGTTGTCAGGGGTGGAGAACAGTCAAAAATGATGGTCTCAGCGGCAAACCAGCATCTATATACCGAAACCGAAACGTGACTTTTGATCAAAAGTATATCGCCCTTTTAATCGAATACTTTACGATTTTGTAATCTACATCTAAGAACAGCACAACAAGACATTACCAAGCTTGGTGTGAACAGCTGTTGGCATCCTGCCCAAAAAAGAAGAGACTGACGGGCACTGATGAAGAAGTTTGCCACATTTAAATAAAATATTTTTTTTCAAAAATTTAATTACCTCTAAGGATTGGCGAATTTCGCCACCGCATAAATCATACATTATATGAGCTTTATGTTAGCCTAATGAATGAAGAAGTTCCAGTAATAGAGGTGTATTACAATAAAAAAGCGGAAGAAATTGGCAAAGATGACACGGGGCAATAACTTGGCTGGATGTGAACAACTGGGTAAGACTTCTAATCGGTGGTAATTCCAGCAAATCAAATCAAAGATGAAGAATCAGAGATAAGTTGCTCGATTCTGGGGCTTAAATCAACTCTAATCGAGGTAAATCTGACATCCATTTCTACACTTAAACAAAGATTACTTTCACTTACAATTTCAATATTTAAATAATTGAACACAATTCGCCATAAATGTGGCAAACAATAAAATATGCATTGAATTGTAAACGGTCCTCGAAACTCGTGTCATAAATCAAATTTGTTTTGTTTGCACACGCGTAAACAAAATGTGGCTGCACACACGCCCCGCAAACAACAACAACAACAACAAAATATCAAACTTTATAACAAATTGCAGTGCCATAAATAAGTATTTCATATGTAAGAAAAAGAACTCTTCACTTGATTAACATTAATTTACAGTCGAGTCCATCTGTCACACGCGATTCGGGGTGGCTTCAAGTGTTAATTCTTCCCTCAAGCAGATAAAAAATCCCCAAAAAAATAAGAAACAACATTAATGTCAAGTACTTTTGACAGAGATAAAAAAAACTAAAAATAATATCAAAAAAATCAACAATAACAACAACAACAACAACAGTTGTTTGCCTGTTTTCACTTTGTTTTCATTGAGGCTTTTTATAGATTTCTCTAATTGCACATTTTCCAATTTTTTGTATATTATTTCATTTACTTTATTCTTTAATCTTATCACTGGGAAATACGTAATTTGTTTGGTCAAGTATTTCCCTTTTGTTTATCATTGGGCACACAGAGTTTAATTGTATTGAAATTGCTTAACCAAAAGTCGTCGCATTTTCAGTATTTATTTTTACTTTGTTTGGAAAAACGCGCGTTTTCTTAAATGGTTTTTTTTCGTTTTTTAGCTGAACCAAACAGTTTTCCTTCGTTGTGTTTCGTGCGCAGTTTTCTTAGCGCTTCGCACACGCTCGAGTCGAAAACCGAACTGAGCAAACGATTTTGCACTGGTCTTCGATTCGGACTCGGGTACCAAAACGCAACGACGCGACGACAGCGACGCTTAACGCAAGTCAGCGGCAGCGACGCATAAGTAAACGGCAGGCAGCAGAAATGATCTGTCTATAGTTAACCCATTAGAGACTGATTGTTTGGGCGATTTTTGGCTGATGCATTAAGGGGGTATTGCTGGTTGGCGAACATTTTTTTTCGATTTTTTTTTTTGGCATATTTTTATAGCTTGGATATTTGAGAATATTGTCTAAAAGGGTTTTTTGAAATTCGAAATACTTTAGGAGATATGGCCTTTTTTGTCCAGCAATGTTTTCGCCAAAATGCGATTTGCTTAGTTTGGTTACTTTTTGAATGTAACGGCTTAAAGCAACCACCGAAATTCGTTTAAAGCGTTCTTTTCAGATTCTCGTTTGCTGGCATTGCATACTGATATACTATATGTAAGTATTTCAAAAAAAAAAAGGTTTTATTGCCTAAAATTTTCATTGAGTGTCTTCAAAATCACGTTTTTGAACTTCGAAGTCACTTTTCGATGAAACCAAGTGCAATCGACGGAGAATTGTCGAATTTCTAAAACTGCATACTAAAATTTTTCATTTCAATTTTTATTTTTATGCAAAAAAACAACTTCAAACTTTAAACTCGTTTATCTCGAAACCACATTTTTCGAGCTGGCGGCGGTGATTGCGCCCGTAGTTCTGAACCGTTTTTGATGAAATAAAGTGCAATCGACGCAGAATTGTCACCATTCTGGCCTCTACCTCAATCATAATTTTAAAAATTTTTTTACTATTTTTTTTTACACTAAACTACAAATAAAAATGGCTCAAAATCGATTTTTCATTATTCAATTTCCGCCATTTTGTAAAAAAAAAATCGCAAAACTATGATTGAGATAGGGGCCAGAATTACATCTGTACTGAATCTAACGCCGTTTACTTTTTCCATTTCGGATGATCCGAAGTGGAGTTATCCATGCCGCCAGCAGCATACCATTTTTTTCGACGTCCAACTTCGAAGGCCGACAACTTTTTGAACAGCCCTCGTACAAAGGAAAAAAATTGTTTTTTATTTAATTCAATATGTTCTTAATACAAAAAAAAACGAGAAAGCTAAGCTAACTTCGTCTGTGCCGAAGTTTTTATACCCTTGCAAGTGCTCGCTTAAATATTTTCAAAAAATACTTTTTTCCCATTTTCCGACCGATCGTTCGTATGGGAGCTATATGATATAGTCATCCGATTTGGACAAAAACTTGTAGAATTGTGTAAAAACACGAGAAACAAAAAAATACAAAATTACATGATGCTACCATTAAAAACAAAAAAGTTTTTCTAACTAAAACTATTTTTTAGAGCTATCTTTTGTATGGCAGCTATACCATACAGTTGTCCGATTTTGATAAAACTTAGTGGAATTATAAAAAAGCATATAAAACCTACGAATACAAAGTTTGGAGTCGTTTCCATTTAAAAGAAAAAAGTTTTTCATACTAAAACTAGTTTTCCGACCGATTGTTCGTATGGGAGCTATGAGATATAGTCATCCGATCCGGTCTGTTCCAACATATTAGTAGTGTGCAGCAAAAAGAAGACTCTGTGCAAAATTTCAGCTCGATAGCTTTAAAACTGAGAGACTAGTTCACGTAGAAACAGACAGACAGACAGACGGACAGACGGACGGACAAAGCTCAATCGACTCAGCTCGTCACCCTGATCAAGAATATATATAGTTTATGGGGTCGGAAATTAATATTTCTATGCGTTGCAAACTTCTGGGCAAAATTATAATACCCTTTGCAAGGGTATAAAAACAGAACTACCGTTTTCAAACAAGATTTTTTTTAAAAAGGCCCAAAAACAGCCTTCCAACCAGCAATACCCCCTTAAAGAATACCTGCTTTTACATGTCGACTTTTTAGCAATTGAATTGAAAATATGTAGGGATTCGACTTGCACTCCTCAATTGAAACCAAATTTCTTATTATTGTTCCCTGTTCGTTTAAAGCCAGTAGAGGTTGTTGAAGAGTAGTTCCCACTTTTTGTAAGGAATAACAATAAACAGAAAATACTTCTAAGTAAAATTGTGCTAAATGCTTTCAAACTTTGTAATGAAATCGGAACTGGTCCCATGATACAACAATAAAGGTAAGGCGGCGTCAGTGTGAGTTCTCCGCAAAGTACCTTCACGTTCAGTGCTGCGTGTACTTTTAAAGCCTTATCTTTATTGTTGTATCATGCCTGGACCCAATTTAAGTTGTCAACGTTAAATGAAATTTAACCGGTTCGAGCCCGGAATTTTGTCTTTTATTTAACTGTGAGCCGAACCTCTTTGAAAATAAAAGCTGAACCCGAACCTGTTCCAAACCTTAAATTTGAGTTCGGTTCACTTAGCATTAGAAAGTTTGACCTTCTTATGATTTCACCATGTTATCTGGTTAGTTTTGTGCGACTGAGTCTTAAAATAGGCAGAAAAGTATTATAAAAAATCTAGAAAATAGTTTTATACACAGAGAAAAAAATAAATGTAAAAACTACACGAAAATGTAGTTTTTCTACACGTTTGACAGGGATTTTGCACCGACTACGCTTATGTAGCTTTTCTACATGCCACGTTTAGCTCTCTCTTTAGCAAAAAAATTTGGTTGTTAATTTCAGCTGTTATTTGTTTTCACAAGGAAGTGTGGTGATGAGGAGGAGTGGAGAAAGGGGTACGATAGAAGAAAGTCTTCTTTCTGAAAAGCCTAAGTCATCAATTTTTATACTCTGTACCGTAGGTACATAGAGTATTATAAGTTTGTGCAAAAGGATGTAACATCCAGAAGGAAGCATCTCCGACCCCATAAAGTATATATATTCTTGATCAGTATCAACAGCCGAGTCGATATAGCCATGTCCGTCCGTCTGTCTGTCCGTATGAACGCACAGATCTCAGAGATGGTAAGAGATAGAGGTTTGACGTGTATGGGACATATGCTTCTTATGTCTGCAGGCAGATCAAGTTTATTTTCAATTTTGGCCACGCCCCCTCCAGCCCCCGCAATTTAGAAAAAACGTCATATCTCCCACAGTTTTGAAGATAGATGGCTTGTTCCTTCTGGACATATTTAGTTATTAGAATAACTTATCGATCCGCCAAAGGAATGAAGAAGATCGGATGAACGGTTTACGAGTTATGATCAAAAGACAAAATTTCTTGGTACAGAGTATGTTATAGTCGGGCTTGACCGACTTTCTTTCTTGTTTTTTACTAACCTTGTCTACATAACATAACATAATCGCCAACATCTCAGCCCATACGGCTACCAAGCACTCGCGCGGCAATGCCGCTAATCATAGTAATAAAGGGAAGCGACGATTAGCCAACGGATCAAGAACTCTTTTCTTGAAGATTTTCTTTACATTGCATTCAGCATTTGAAATCCTAACTTTTATTTAGTAATCCTACATGTAGCGTGTGAATAACAACTTTCTAAATGAAACACATAGCTATTCTGTTTCGATTTTAAGCTACAATTTTCATTCACTCAATATCCTTTGCATTTCTCCACGCAGCATTTATCTTTTCAAATAGCTTTGTTTATTTTTTTATTTCTACACTTAGCATGTAGTTATTTTTTACATATTTCGTTAGGCTTTCAGTTTTCTACATTTTTGGTGTGAAATTTTACAGTTTCTACACGTGGCGTGTAGCTAATTGTGTTTTCTCTGTGTAGGCTTTGTTTTTATATTTTGAATATTTTCCCGTATTCTGCAAACCGCTTCCGACCCAAGAACGACCCGATTCCTATCCGGTTTGTGTAGGTTTTAGATCGAAAGTGATTTTTAGAATAGAATTAATTTAATTTCTTAATTAATTTATTGCTCCAGCACCTTCTTCCAAAAACTTCGAACCTAGAATTATTGAATCTTAACCGTTGGTAAACTTTGCTTTGAACCAGCCAACCGGAGATCCAACAATTTTTTTTGGGTTTGCAGCCCTGATACAAACTTTCTTCTAAGACTTTTGTAAATAGTTGATAGATAGTTTGTCTCTTAGGCTACAATGGCTACTCGAACACTTTAGTGGTTTTCGTTAAAGTGATTGAGATTTGATTTAGATTAGATAAATAGTTGACGGAACTACTCTTTTTGCGCACTGATTTGATTTACACTTCATGAACAGCTAGCTTGCAGTGTGACCGTACAAATCGAACGTTTCCCAAAAACAAGATGTGCAAAAATCAATTTTTCTAAGCTTCTTTAATAAAACTAGGCCCCCCAAGACTTCTCAACAAGATTCGCATTTTTAGAGCACTTAGACCGACTTTCACACATTTAATGGTTTTTTAAGCAATTGTACTAAAATTGGGTTTGTACTCATATTTTGGGGCACCAACTTACAAAATTTGACACGACTTGCAAGACTATTTTATATAGGCTGCTTTATAGCTAAACCGACCGATTTGCACCAACTTTGTAGGCATCTAAGCAAATGAACTAAATTTTGGAACAAGCTAACGTAAAAACGATTTAACATGGCGATTTTCCGACTTGCAGTGAATTTTAATTTGTTTGTTTTTAAATGCGATTTTTACAGATTGGGCCAAAAACCAATTAGACTATCTGAAAGAAGAGACCTTAATGAACATCTTTGCATTTTTGGATACTTAGTGTAAAACTACAAGACTATTTTGAGTTTAAGCTCGAGTGAAACAGCAACCAAAAAAAAACACCTGAAACAAAGGATATAAGGCAAATAGCTACACATAATAAATTCGAGCGCATTAATATATTTTTATACCTTGGATACCATTTTCCATACGTGGCTTTAATTGCTTAAACTAAATTTGCGATGCCCCAGTTGAGCTTTGGAGTTGTTGAATTGAGGAAATTTTAAAGTTTTTCAAAAATTAGAAGAAGAAAATTGCATTGCCCAGTAAAGCTACGGAATTCTTGAATAGAGGAATTTGACATTTGTAAAAATGTCTTGTTTTATATTTCTTGTTTATAACTTGTACAAAGCAAAACATTTCCTCAATTTAACAACTCCACAGTCGTGAATACCTCATATAAATTTTAAGTACCATTAAGTTGGACAAATTTTCACACAAACCCAACTATGTGCTCAGTAAAAAAAACAGCTCACAAAACTTATAGGCTGGATTTAAAATTTAAAGTTTTGGTTTTCATATTGTACTGGATTGTACTATTTGAGATAGCTAAGAAGATTTTCGCAAGCACCCACGATTTTTCAATTGAGCTAACTTCGTCTGTGCCTAAGTTTTTATACCCTTGCAAGTGCTCGCTTAAATATTTCCAAAAATATTTTTTTTCCTACAACTACACATTTTCCGACCGATGGATCGTATGGGAGCTATTTGATATAGTCATCCAATTTTTACAAAAATTAGTAGAGTTGGGTGAAAGCACGTAAATCAAGCAAATACAAAATTGCAGGATGCTACCAATAAAAAACAAAAAGGTTTTTTAACTAAGACGGTTTTGCAGACCTATCTTTTGTATGGCAGCTCTACCATATAGTTGTCCGATTTTCATCAAACTTGGCAAAATTATAAAAAAGCATTGAAAACCTATGAGTACAAAGTTTGGAGACGTTTCCATTGAAGAGAAACAAGTTTTTCATACTAAAGCTAGTTTTCCGAGCGATTGTTCCTATGGGAGCTATGTGATATAGTGATCCGATCCGGTCGGTTCCGACATATTAGTAGCGTGCAGCAAAGAGAAGACTCTGTGCAATATTTCAAGACTGAGAGACTAGTTCGCGTAGAAACAGACAGACAGACGGTCGGACAAAGCTCAATCGTCACCCTGATCAAGAATATATGGGGTCGGAAATGAATGTTTCTGTGCGTTGCAAACTTCCTGCGGAAAATTACCCTTTGCAAGGGAATAAGAACACTATAGTGCATTGAAAAAAAACCTAACAACGTTCTTCACAATTAAATTTCTTCGAAGAGAACAGTCAAACTTAAATTAAATCTTTAAGGTACTAATATTCTTACATAAAATTATTTACACAGAAGAGCCATACTTTCTCTTTGACCAGTTTCAGTTTTCAACATTTCTTCGAACGAATAATTTAGTTTGCTTAAGACATAATCTCCTAATATCGGAAAGACAGTTTGAAATTTACGCTGTTCGCATTTGGAATCAGCTACCAAATTCATTAAAAGGTATGAGCTGCGCAACGCAATTTTATAATAGCCTAAAGATACACCTACAAAATCACGGAATATAATTGAGAAACTAATGTAACGAAAAAGTTAGGGAAATTTTTATAGGGAATAAACAATTGCTAGATGTATTATTAACTTGAAAAAACACTAAATATGTATAACCAATAAATGTAATCTAATTTAATTGAAAACAACCGTAGTTATTAAGTCAGTAATTTATCTATTTGTCAATCCCCGATATAAATATGTTTGTGACTAGTGCATTAATTTATAAGTTTATCTTGTAGCACTAGGAAGTAATTTCAATAAATCTAAATCTACGTCTTAATCAAATTTTGGACTACTTTCTGGACTTCACTTAACTTAACTCTACATCAGCCTCGAAGCTGATTTCAATCTTTAAGTATGACCCCCTACTTCCTTACTTTTACTGGGCACACTGAACATTTTATAAAAAGCACAGCTAAATCACTTTTAGGTATACCGCTTAGGTTTGTAATTTTTTTGAAACTTTTAAATTCACAGCTGATTAAAATAAAACAAATTGAGAAAAGTATTTTCAGTACGAAATATAGTTCTAGAACTTCTGTTATTATACAAATAAATTTAAAATCACAATTCTAATATTTTTTTTACAAAACGAGCTTCTATGCAGCAAATTAAAGAAACTATAGATAAAATTTAAATTAATAAATAAAGAAAATAAAATAAAATCAAAAATTTCCATTGATTTGTTAATCGAATAGATAAGAAAGATTATAGAATAGGGGAGGGCAGAACAATGTCTGCCGGTTCAGCGAATCTTAAATATAAGGGTGTATAGGTTGAGCGGACTGAGTACTTGAAAAAGGTCTTGGGTTCGATCCCCGAAGAGTCCTACTGAAATGTTTCTTCATTATAAATTGAACCAAGTCAGGCAGGGAGTGCTGAAGCTATTGTACTTTAAAGCGATGCCTCTGACTTTAAGGACTATGGGTGGACCACACCTTCAGCTCTAATAAATAATAATGAGTTCGTAACACCAACATTTAAGATCTATTTATAATCTTGCACAAAATCCCTCTCAAATGTTTTACCCAGTTGAGTTTAAAATCGTTTTAAGAGCGGAGTATTTCAAACATAAATTTGTTCCTGAAATGAGAACTTTGAACCAATTTATGTAAATAGATTTATATCAGCTTGACTGCCAGGTATGTTAACTAAACTAACTGTTGGTAAGTTTAAGTAAGTCATAAATCACTCTTCATTAAGACGAGCTCTTTGATAAAGTTTTATTTCTTACAGTTTGAGATTCAAAGTAATCCGAAGTTTTACATCCGTGTTGGCACTTTGACTTAAACCATATTGCCCTAAGTTGCAATTCAGAAAGGCAATAAAAATCACATTTTCAATTGAACGTTGCAGCTCCATAAGTTTGTAATTTCATAGAAGACAACGTAATAAATCAAGTAAGAAAGTTGGTCAAGCCCGACTAGAATATACTCTGCACTTCCCGAAGTTTGTATTTATTACACAAAGTGTTAGGGCGTGAAATAGGGATGCAGGAAATAATATCGCTTAATCAATCAAATCTGAGGCGATATATCGATTATCGAATATTTTTTTGTGATATTTTCGATTCAACTCGGCCGCTGAAGCTGATCCAGAATTCTTCTGGCTGTTACATACTTTTGCACACACTTAATATACTCAGTGCACCTTTGAAACAAAACGAACTTGAACTTGTAAGCACATGTGTACCACATTAACCTCTGCTTCATGCCTTTTCCTTCTCCTCCTCTAGAGCCTTCCGTTGTTGGGTAAATCCAATTTAAATTTCAACTACACCAGAGCATCACATTCACTTGTCTGATGTACTGCTGCTTTGCCTCCTGTTCATTTGCTTAAATTACTCACAACACACACACACACACACACGGGCATACAAGAGTGTGCAGATATTACGCATACGCGGCGTGGTTCGCATAAAGTGATGTCAGTGTGTTTGGGCACTTCATTTGCTAGCTGAAAACTTTACTATTTTTTGAGTCTAATAAATTTGTGGTCTCAGTTTCTGAAAAAGCCAACTGCACCTGCCGCCCATTAATTTTGTGCTTTATAATTTTTAGCCATCAATTTAGTTTTGGAGCACACTAAAAACTTCCGCAAACAGTATAGTAGTTGCGCGTGCACGTGCTTGCAAATGAGACTCTGTGTATCTGACTCAGGCATAAATTAGTTATTATCCTTGCCACGCATCAATCCAATGCAATTTCCTGTTTTGAGCTGGGATTGATACCTAAATAGATAGCCAAAGGCATTTAGCATTACGGAGAACTTCATTAAGATTGCCAACTAGAAAAGTAAAGAGTTGAGTTACAATGCCTCGAGGAAGGTAATGGCAAGCCAAAGGCAGAAATAAGAGATCTACAGAATTTCTTATTTGATAAGTTTCTATACTCTATACCAAAGGTATGCAGAATAAAATGGCGAGCTAAACTTAAGCTCAAGAAATTTAACTTGATTTCGCACTTTGGATAGAAATTTTAAAAATACAAGTACAAAAGGCTTAAGACCATGCCGAAATTCGTGATGTATACCGAAAAGGCTAATAAAACAGTCATAGCAATGCTGGCAACACTCTATCCGAAAAAGGATTGCTTCAAAACTTACCGAAGTTGACTTAAGCTGAATGTTCAAAAGTTGTTACCCCAAAAGAGACTTATGGGATTTTCAAACCAACCAGTTATTGCCGGCTTGAGGTCCACAGTTGATTGGATACCCCCGGTTCTATCTTAAAGAGAATTAAGCTTGTTAAGGAAAAACCTCATAAGAGAACTAAGATAGCCTTCTTGTCATGCAGCTTCTCATATATTTTGGTGCTTCTCAGATTGACTATTACAATTGTCTGATTCCTTATTGGAGAAACTTTTATGAGATATCAGACAAGAGTAAATATTGCTTAATTTCCAGCAATTATTCCCGTGGGAATTCTAGCAATATACACTCAAAAAATTTAATTTCTAATTTTTAGAAATTCGCCCTAAAATAATTTTCCTTTCTTGTTTTTAGACAATTTTTTCTTAAATTTTTGAAAAAACAACCCTAAAAAAGATTTTTTAGAAAATAATTTCTTAAATTTAGAAATTCGATTAATTTTTTCTTAAATTTAGCGTAATTTTTCTAGATTTTTTCCTCAATACTTCCTAAAATTAAGGGCGAATTCACCCTTGAATTTAGAAAAAAATACATTGCACTGTGTCTTAAAATAGGGCGAATCGTCATAAATTTAAGAAAGCACATTTCAACATCCCTAAAATATAGAAAAAAAAAGTCTAGAAAATCGGCCTAAAAAATATAAAAATATTAAAAAGACACCCCTCGTGATTCTCAATAAAAGGGGCAACTAATATTCGGCATGCTGAGAAAATCGCCCTAAAATATAGAAAAATAATCTAGAAAACCGCCCTAAAATTTAGAAAAATGGAAAAAGACATGTAATTCTCAAGTTCGAATTCTCTGCTTTCGGAATATAAAAGAGGCAGCTGAGTGCTTAGCATTTGACTGCGTTCTTTACTGTGACTCACGCGAGTGCGATAAGATGCCTTTCGTGTTGAAGTTTCCCCGAGGTCCCGAGTTCAAGTCCCAGGCAAGGTAAAGTTAGAAACTAAAATATTGATTACTAATTACAATTAGAAAGAAAAAATATCCTATACAAATTAGTGCAGTAGTCTTCTTCCTGTTCTGTCTCCAGTCTCCCCCCACTCCCTTTCCTGTCAATAATACTTGAAAAAGTTTTTTTTTCTAAGATCCAGAAAGGTTTTTCTAAAATCTAGAAAGGTTTTATTAAAATCTAGAAAATGCTTTTCTACAATTAAGAAAATATTTTCTAGCTTTTAGTAAATATTTTCTTAATTTCAGAAAGTCTTTGTCTTATTTTTAGAAATAATTTTTCTAAGATATATGGCGAATCGCCTCTGACTCCTTTTTTAAGGCGAATTTCTAAATTTTAGGGCGATTTTGACTGTTTTTTTTTTTGAGTGTAGCATTGCCTTCCCTCGGTAAGAAGTATGCCCCGCTGCGATACTTCTGGGAGATAAGAAAACGATAGTTCAGGCAGATAAGAAAGCGATTCATCTGTGAGTTTTGAAAAAGCCTCTTCTGTGAGAGAAGAAAGCGATTCTTTCTAGGGATATGAAAGGTTTTTTTAAAGCAGCAATTCTCCCTGGAAATTAGGAAAAGTCTCTGTTTCGAAATACCAAAAAAATTCTACTCTGGGGGCTTATAAAGGTGTTTCTTCCTGGAAATAAGATATCCTTTATTACCCTTGTTAAGAAGAAAGATGTATAAATTAATGACTTTTACTTACTCTGCGATTTCAACTCTTAAACTCAACACCATTTGAATGACTTCTTCACCAGATGTTCCATCGAACACGTTGGTTGCTTCGCGTCGGGAACCTACTCATAATTAATTTAATCTAACATCTGCCTAAAAGTATACAACAATATATTTCTTGCATATCGCATCGACTTGGCAACTTATAATTCTCAAGTGCGCATTCCTTGCACTCTCAATATTAAGAGCAACTAAAGTTCGGGTCTGGTGATTTATCACCAATTCAAAGATTGCATAATGGAAATGCAACGCCAATAATATTAAATCGGATTCTTGCCTGCAATTCGGTTTTTAAATCATATATCGCCCATATTCCGAATCGACCCCACAAATTGCTAATTTATTCCTTGTGTGATAATGTATTTATACCCGTTACTCGTAGAGTAAAAAGGGTATACTAAAGTCGTGCAAATGTATGTAACAGGGAGAAGGAAGCATCTCCGATATCATAAAGTATATATATTCTTCATCAGCATCAACAGCCGAGTCGATATAGCCATGTCCGTCTGTCTGTCCGTCCGTCCGTCCGTCCGTCCGTCCGTCCGTCCGTCCGTCCGTCCGTCCGTCCGTCCGTCCGTCCGTCCGTCTGTATGAACACCTAGATCTCAGAGACTAGAAGAGCTAGAGCAACCAAATTTTATACGTAAGCTAGTATTGTCTGTAGGCAGATGAAGTTTGTTTCAAATTTTGGCCACGCCCCCTCCCGCCCCCGCAATAAAATATATTGAATAACTCCCACAATTTTTAAGATATCGAGCTCAGATTTTGCAGTGGCCAATATCTACAATCTCACAAATTTTCAAAAGGATCGGATAATAAATGGCCAAGTTAAAAAAATGTTGCATACTTATCCGAGCTGAGCTGAGTAACGGGTATTTCGAAGTCGGGCAGGGCCGACTTTAACTTAAGCTCTCGTTTTAGCATTGTTGTTGTGCATCGAATGATTTCGTTTGCATCAGATATCCACAAACTGCAAAAGGCACACAGCAAAAGACCATAATCGTTTTTCTCATTTTTTTTTTTTGTGTAAGTCGCCAAAGTATCTCCAAACTCTTCCTTCAAACTACCCATCAAACATTTTTTATAAAATTTTTGATCACATTCAAGACTTTTTCAAGTCCTCGGCCTGATTAAAATAGTGATACATGCGCTTGCATTGTAATCATAGATGATACTTATGACCGAAGCAAATGGTACCCTTGCCGTGACCCCTTTCGTAGAAGAGTTTTTAATCCGTTCTTCTACGTTTCATTTCCGAGTGTTTTTCGAGTCGTATTTCAATAAATCACATTTCGAGCATTCTTTCGTATTTTGTTGTAATCGCACATGATAGTAGTCCTTTTATAACCATCAAAACGGATCGAAATGAGCTCATCAAATTGATTTTCGTTAAAGTGAACTTTAAAATATGGAGGGTGGGTATCGCCAAGCTGTCTCTTTGACGAGACAACTTGCTTGCAGGTTTTCGTACCCAGCTAACATTTTACAAAGTTTTTGTTTACATTAGAGTATTTTTCGAGTCCTCGGTCTGATAAAAAGAGGTAATAAATGCATTAGTTTTCTGATTATAAATGATTCTTCCGTCTGGAGAAAATGGTTCCCTAGCCACGAATCTTCTTGAAGAGACGTTTTTAGCCCATTCTTCTGACCAGCTTCGACACGGAAAAAAAGGGATTCAAAAAAGAATGCAGCGGAGCTGCAAAATCATCCAAATGCTCATCAGTTTTCATATTCCGTCCAAATGGATACCGGAAATCATCCAATGGATATTCTTTAATATCATTTTTTCTCTGTGTAGACATTTTAAAATCATTTTCGAGTCTTTTTAGAGTCCTTTTTCACTAAATCACAATTTGAGCATATTAATGAGATATTTTGGAATCTCTTTTATCTACAGGGTTGCCCATATTCGACGGACTCATGTTTTTTTTAAAAAAATCAAAGAAAAAAAGAAAAATTTGGCGGTTGGCAATCTTAATCATTTAATTTGTTCCAAGTAGATTTGTTTACATCAATTTTTGAATATGATATCTCTCAAATGGCCGCCTCTGGCGTTGATGGCGTATTGTGCCCTTTTTGCAGCATTTTCCATCGTTTTCGCCAACATTTCGGCCGGAATAGCGGCTATTTCTTCACGAATGTTGTCCTTGAGCTCTTCTACGGTCCTTGGCTTGTTAACGTAAGCCTTTGACTTCAAATATCCCCACAAGAAGAAGTCAGGCGGCGTCAAATCGGGCGAACGCGGTGGCCAGTCCAAATCACCACTTTTCGACATCAAACGGCCCGGAAACAATTTCTTCAGAAAATCGATTGTTATGCGACTTGTGTGCGGTGGAGCGCCGTCTTGTTGAAACCAGAACTGCCTCATACGCTTTCGACGAATAATTGGCATCACAAAATTGGTCATCATGTCGCGATAACGCTCCTGGTTGATGGTAACAGCATGGCCATTTTCATTTTGGAAGAAAAACGGCCCAATGACCGTTTTCGCACTAACGCCGCACCAAACTGTGACTTTTTCGTCATGAAGAGGCACTTCTTGAATCTCCTGAGGATTTTCAGTGGCGTAAATACGGCAATTTTGCTTATTTACGGTCCCATTCTATGTGAAATGGGCTTCATCGGACATGATAATTTTGTTCCAAAATTGCTCGTCATCTTCGGCCACTTCGATGACTCTTTGGGCCCATTCCAATCGACGAAGCTTGTCCGCAGGCAACAATCTTTGCGTCAATTGAATTTTGTACGGGAACAAATGCAAATCAACGCGAATAATCCGTTGTAAAGTGGACCGAGCCATGCCCAACTGCTGAGAACGGCGTTTTTGGGATGTTCTTGGGGACCTCTCAACACTGGCTCGTACGGCAGCGATATTCTCAGCCGATCGCCTTGGTCGACTTTTATTTGGCCTCTTCGGATTAGAAAGAGCCTCACCAGTCGAAAATTTTTCGTATAAACGCTTAATGGTGTTCTTTTAGGAACACATTTTTTAATTTTTTAAAAGCACGTTGAGTTTTCACAATTGACTTGTTCTGTTGAATGTAAATTTCAACTATTTCAAAGCGCTCGCGTGGCGTGTATTGTTCCATGGTAAAAAACTGCTTGGACTGAGGCTTCAAACACGGTATGTCATTAAGCGATCTGACATCTCTGTCAAAAGTTATGGCGTTGCCAGATGGGTCCGTCGAATATGGGCAACCCTGTACATGATAGAAAAATCTTTTTAATCACCAAAAGGGCTCGGAAAAGACTCATCAAGGTGATGTTTTTTAAAATGATCTTACAAATGTTGGTGGGTTATGTGTGTGTGTACTCATTTAGCCTTACTGTATTGGTGAGAAAGATTTTGTTGCTCTCGGTTTATTTCTCTCTTTTTCCTTTGACATTGAAAGTCTGTTCTTATAATATTTTAATCTCCGGGATGCTTCACGAATTTCAGGGTTGTTTCAAATCTTTCATACTTGTGCCAAGCTCGACCAAGTTAGACTCGAACTTGATTTTTCAGTATCTGCATAGCTTAGAGTCTTTAAATTCTGTTCAGTTTAGTCCTGTGTAGCTTGGCCTTGTATCTGGTAGCTTTAAGATTACTTTCAAGAAGTGCTGTTGATAAATGAGAAAACACTGGGAATTCGTATTATCTTGGCCTTCATTTCACTATCACATTGGTTGCTGCTTATTACTTAACTAATTTTGTTTCATAGCTCTTATTACTGCTCCTTCTGCTTTCATCTGCCATTCTCTTTACTACATTTATACTATTTTCCCCCCTGGCTTGAATAATGTAGTATCTAGTTATATGATTTAAATTGCTTATAAATATAAAACATTTTTACAATAATCTGACTCTGGTTCGTCCTTTCAGTCAGTAAATCCCTGTCACGTCAGGCAGCTTGAGATGCCTTAGAAACATTTTTCATATTTGTATTGATTGCAGGCCAAGTGTGTGGCGACCTCTTTGATGCGATGGTAAGCTGGCTACACGTCGGCTGAATTGCTTTTTCAACTCAGTTGAATTTGTGCAAGTTGTGGCATTGATTTCGCCGTCTTAATTGACAGATTTATAAGCATTGCTCAAGTCTAAGAAAACGCTATTGCCCTATCAATGTAACTCTGATATTCCACTGGAACTTTATTCAAATAAATTGACTCGGAAGCGGGGAATACGTCTAATGAAGTTGACTGATAAAAATGTTAAGTACATTGCATTGGCGGACAAATGGTAAAAGCAAGACTGAAAAAAAAACACATAAAAAATGGACTGCAGCTAACGACATGCCTGGGTAGAGTGAAAGAATGCCAATGTTGATTGCATTGCGAAAGGACAAGCGCCAGCAAGGATGCTGAAAGTGGCTTTAAAAAATTACGCATACGACGCGTATTCTGCTGCAAAAAAACAATGAAACCAAATCAAGCGCACACTTTGCAGTCATATTAATTTCTCTTTATTTATTTGTGGGAATTAATTGAATGCGCCGGCAAGCATTTAAAGTGGTGCATTGTGTTGAGCAGACGACATATGGACCGCTGTATTCGGGCGTGTGTGTGTCTGTGTTTGCCCAAAGGCATTGACTGCAACCGCGAACCATCAGTCGGAACAGCATATCTGGTGTGATGGTGAGCAAGATTTTGAATTCAAATATGAAAAAATGGTTTATACGGTTAATATTAATGAGTCTCTGCTCTCTGTGTCGCCGTTGCTACTTCTTGGCGGAGCTTCGCTTGAAATTTAATGGAATTCTTCCTCCTTGCAGCTTAATTTCATAGTTAAAAGCGTAAACTAGACAAATTTATAGCAGGTAATAAAAAAAACGGGAGTAAAGTTGACTCACAATTTTGTTGTATAATCAATTTGCAGCAAAGTGTAATTTTTCATTGTAAGAATCTGTTTGTTTTCAGCTTAAAACTGCTTGCTATTTGATGTTAGTACTTGAAGTCGTTCAAGCTTGTTTTAAGTTCTTAGCGGATTACACTTCTGTGATATGTGAATCGCTTAAAAGCCACTTTATAAACTTACACAACAATTTTTCAAGCAAAAAGTGTGGAGCTGAAACACTTTTGAAATTGCTCGACCAGCGGGTTCGGAACCAGCAAAATATACAATTCCATATAATCCATGTATAGACCAAATTTCAAGTTTATACCTTGAAGAACTTCTAACGTCTGGCTCTGAACTTCTTATGATCGCTCTTAACCGCTCTCTGTCTCTCTCCGACACTTACTGAAGCATTACTTCGGCAAACATTCGGCGTGAATTACCGAAAGTGTTCGACCCCTGGGGGCTATGGGTGAACATCGCTGCTGTAAAGGCAACCAGCTCTTTTTGGTGTACGCAACGCAACTTTTCGGGACCTCGAGCCAACTAAAGTCACTAATTGTTATACAAATATATCTTTGACATTTGAACCATGTCCTATAGGTACTATAAAAATATGGCTTTGATATTATTAAATACTCCATTGCACATTTGGCCAGATTTCAATTTGGGCGGCATAAATTCAAAATTTTTATGGAAACAAATCGTAACTTTGATCAAACATTCTGAAACATTCCACTAAGCGTTTTGATATCAGTGCTGCCCTGGACTTTTAGTAGGGCTGCAAAGTCAATTGTTAAGTCAGCTGCTTGTTGTGCTAAAATAACGCGAAACAGTCACTCAACTTTCAGCTTGTGCCAATTGCAAATTGGATTTAAAATATGGAAAATAAAGGCAAATTTATGTAGTATGTGAATACTGAAACAAATTGTGTGTTGTTCTTGTTAAATATGGTTTCTGTTTACCGTTTTGCTATGTCCTTTTATGGAAAAAAACTAACGAGAATGCCCGTGAATTGTGGAGTATAAACTAACTTTCTGACAATTTCTGTCAAAAAGTAAATATGGGCATTTCCACAAAAAGGTCCACCGACACGAAAAAATTAAAAGTAGTTCAAAACACTATATTTTGTCACATTTTCCCAGGAAAACAATTAAATTAAACTAAATTAAGCCAGTAGCAAATTTGCTTATAGCCCGTTTCGAGATTTTCGAATTCAAATTCGCGCAATCACAGTTTTTCTCATTTTTATGGCAAGTCTTTTCTTAAAAAATTGCCTATGGATTTCATTGACTTTTGATATCTAAAACTGTTCTAAAGGCCCGAAGTGTTAAAAAAGGTTGGATAAGAGGCTATATCAAACTATGTAATTGCAATTAACTGTAAGTTTTTGCTTTGCATTAATCAGAAACCACATAAATATCTTGATGGAAAAAATGTCGCGTTCGACATGTCACGTAGCGACACAGATCAATATTTAATGAAAAAAAAAATACAGAAGATTTCCAAATCAAACAAAATACATTTGAAAGAGCAATTCATTGATAAGATATTAAATCAATTTGGGCTTTGTTAGGGCCTCAGGATTCGCTAAACTTTGTCTTTATATAGATAGGCACGAAAATCACTTCTGTTTTTGTCGCGTACGAATCGCTTCTTATTTCGTCTATATTTTGGTAACTCGACTTCACTTGCTATTCTTTTTTAGCAATAATTAAAGTGCTAGCGAGGACCTTTAATATGAAGTACAGAACGAATTAAAAATGCGCTTTAATTTTGCGTTCGACAGAATGGAAATGCCCATATGTAGATTTCTTATGGTGTTATTAATGCTTTTAGCGGCTTTGCGCACACTTTCTTGATCTTTGCAGTTAAGTTTGAGTTCACTCATGCAAAGCTGTTTGATGTATGGAATGCAAATTCCGTGCAATTTGAAGCTGGATTTTTGAGCAACTTAAGGAGCATGCATTAAGCACAGAGAAGAAAGCTGAGATTGACAAAAAAAATCAAAAACTTTGAGATTTATGTTGAAAAAAGGTTGCAAAAAAGCGCTCGAAATATTCGGACATTCAAAAGGGTTATCGTTGAACATGTTATTTTTTAAATTAATAGAACAACCAAATACAAAAATCAGAATTACAAAATCATTTCCCTATACCATTCCATAAGTTTCAAAAAAACAGGTAAAATTCAGCCCCCCACACCAGAAGAGCGGTATGGGCGTTAAAGGTTGGCGTGGTCGAATTGTTGTACAACTGTGCCCAAATATTTTACACTTGATGTCTATCAAATGCGCCAAATTGCAATTGTCTAACTATGGTTTTCGAATTTATGCCGCCTAAGCTGAAATCTGGCCCAATGTGCATTGGAAATATATAAATACCCTTTTGATATTGAACAAAAGTCGGTCAAGCCCGACTATAACATACTCTGTACCAAGAAAATTTTTATTTTTATTTTGATCATAACTCGAAAACCGTTCATCCGATCTTCTTTATTCCTTTGGCGGATCGATAAGTTATTCTAATAACTAAATATGTCCAGAAGGAACAAGCCATCTATCTTCAAAACTGTGGGAGATATGACGTTTTTTCTAAATTGCGGGGGCGGGAGGGGGCGTGGCCAAAATTGAAAATAAACTTGATCTGCCTGCAGACATAAGAAGCATATGTCCCATACATGTCAAACCTGTATCTCTTATCATCTCTGAGATCTGTGCGTTCATACGGACAGACGGACAGACGGACATGGCTATATCGACTCAGCTGTTGATGCTGATCAAGAATATATATACTTTATGGGGTCGGAGATGCTTCCTTCTGGATGTTACATACTTTTGCACAAACTTATAATACTCTATGTACCTACGGTATAGAGTATAAAAATACCCGATTGATACTGACCATCGCGATAGTTTTTTTCTGTGCATAAACTAGAAAATAGTTTTCTTAAATTTAGTGCAAATCGCCTTAGCACAGATTTCATAGGAGAATTTCTAATTATCAGTGCTAATTTAGGACTTCTTTTTATGAGTCTCTTTTCATCCATATTTACATTTTCTATACGTCCCTTACTCTTTATGGTCAACATGAATTGCCAAAGTTTCGAAATGATATGACAAAAAGAATATACGCCAAAATATCAAATTAACCAGCCCAGATCAAATTGATATGGACAATTTATTTGTGCAACAACTCTAACCTATTTAAGAACCACAAATAATTTCCTCCGAATCTAACAGGAACTATCCAAATCCATTCTCATTTGAAACTGATACCCTTCAAAATGTAATTAATATTATTGCAAAAATAATGACAGCCAAAATATTCACCAAAATAGTAGCATCTTCTGGCGCCATGACAGATAACTTTTTCCAAAAGCACACAACTCCCAGTCAGAGGTCAAAGCTAAACGAAAATTTAATTAAATTGGCCCCCTAATTGGTGTGGCCAGTTGGTTCCGCCTGAGCGTAGGAGGCAATGGTATTTTGCATTTGTGACATTTAATATGACTGTCAACTCGTCCTCGTCTGAGTGGTGGGCCTGCCTGATTGCTTTAAGTGTGCATAAATGATTATTTACCCACAAACAAGGCTATCAAAACGACAAAATGGAGCTTCTTAACATCTTGACCCCTTCCTGACTTGACTACATTAATTATGAAGTAGCAAAAATATAGGCACCTCCTCCCCGGCCTGGCCGTTTTGTTGTTGACAACCAGTAACCTATTTAACTGAAATGGCTTATGAAAAATTCAGACATTTAACGCTGCCACTTCACGCCCTTAAAAAGGCTTTAAAAACAATTTGGGGTTTACACGTGCAGCCAATTTACAGAATTAAAACCGAAATTGGGCACAAATCGCACATAAATCATATGATTGCATGTCATTTGAATTTTGCCATTTGGCTTAAACTGCAAAAACCAGTTCACTAGCATTGCGTTTGGCAGTTTAGCTCGTGAATTTGGCATCGAAATGATATTTTACAAGAGGCGCCAGACAATGGCGATAAAAAACCTCAAATAAATTTCGTTTTTCTATACCATCAGCGTTTTGCAGTGAAGGATAAAATATTTCAGTCATTTCACTGGCTCATTCTCGATTGGTTTTAATGCATTTTTTATGCTCCGTTTAATGGTTTAGTAATCTTTTTTTTTTTGAAAACTAATTGTTTTTGAGAAAAAATAATAAAACGGCTAAGGATTTGAGAGTAGAATACAAATTGTTGTGAAGAAATTGGAGAAGGCAGCAGCATAATATAATATAATACTTATAGGCTATTTACACTAGGAGTGCGTAATGCGTTAATAGCTAACAGACAGCTTTTTTAGTAAGGGAGTGCTTTATGCGTTAATAGCTAACAATCAGCTTTTTTACCATACAAAAAAAGCTGATTGCTAGCTATATTTTCCCATACAAAAAAAGCTATCAACGCATTACTCCGTCCTAGTGTAAATCATCTTTAAGACTTTATAAATCTATTTACTTTGCCTTTGAATCATTTTAAATGGCCTAACAATGGTAGAAATTGGTAAATGCACTTATTTTGGTACGGCTCAAGGTTGGTTTTGTGTAAAATTATTGAAGTGCCCATTTAAAATAGGAGCATAAAGCACACCATTGCCTTTAGTTTCTGTCGAAACCAATTCTTTTTTTATATTATTTGCATTAAACATTTGGTCGTGATTTTAGTATATTTGTCCGTGTGAACGATATTCGCACGCCTATTAAGTTTTGGGATAGTTTTAGTATCAGAAATGACTGCAGGAAATAAGTCGCCAATGAAATAAGGCCCCATATTTTGTTATTTTATTTCATAATGAAAAAATACCCCAAAATAAAATATGCGAAGAAACAAGGCCCAAAAATAGTTAAATATGAACCCAAATTCAGGTATTTTTATAAATGCATTTTTAATATAATAAACTATCTATAAAATTAAGAAATAAAGAAAATATTCGCTTGCATCCTAAAGAATGGGCGTGCTCAGCAGAATGATTGATCGTTGAGCAGGAATCAGACAAAATGTATACATCGAAAAGAATCTGCTGAAGGCAACGCTACATTATTTCGTAATGTTGCTTAAAACGAACAATCGGCACGCAGCGCGCCGAATTGTCTAAAAAAATAACTATTTCTCAAGAACCACATTGGCAATTGAATCTTCAGTGGATGCCGCTCTTGAAGAAGGGTCAGTCCCTTAATATAAAATGAATTAGTCTAGGTTTTTATGTGTAGAGTGGAATTGGTACTTGAATTGACTAGGTTTCTTTTCCCACAACTAAGTCGACCAGGACCTTCTTAAACGGGGGCGCTTTAACATTCGCAATAAACTCCAATTCAAAAAGCGTGTTCAAAGGAAAATTAATTTTCAAACTAAGTGCGAAGCAAAATGATAACAGCTTAACAATTGGTATCGAAGAGAAGTCTATCGCAAAATGCCTATCGAAACACAATTACAGCTGGTGGTAGCAGTATCCCTTGAAAGGAGCAAACTATTTCTTCCATACATGCTTCTCTATCATGATACGTCGAATTGACTGTCATGATTCCGTATCAATCGAGTTCGGCAGAAAGATCATAAAAAATTAGGAGTGAAAAAGGTTTTCAAAAAAAATTATAAGAACTTGATAAAAAGAAAATCGAGCGACATCACTCAGAGAGGTCTCTAGAAAGGCACTTATCTTGACCACAAGGCGGAGAATATAAGTTACCTCGGTAGAAGAGTAATTTAAAGTGTCTTTTGAACTGGATTTACTTTATCTTTCGAAATAGTTTATGAACATTAGGGCGGACATTTGATGTATGGAAAAATGAAAGGTCATAATAATCGCTTCTATACGATGCGTTTTGGTTTAAAAAATGAATAAAACAAAAAAAAAATAGAAAGAAATGGATGCTAGTGTCTGCGCAATGTATTTAAAGTTTATCACTCATACGTACTGTTGCCCTTGTTAACAATTTTAAGTTTAAAGTAGATGGCGTATACTTGGTTTGAAGTCAAAACATTTGGCAAAAAGGTATCATGACCGTGGAAAAAAATACTTTTAATACAAACAAGGCAATATTTAAATATATATTTATGCGTAATAGCAATTTATTGCACAATTTCTTTTCTTCTGCGCTGGTTACTTCTTGGGAAAACCCAGTAGAGGCTACTAGGATACCTCTTAAGTGAGGCGTTACACGAACTGAACTTGAACTGAAGTACTGCGCATCACGGTTGCTGCCGTTGTTTATACGGTGCTACTTACTGATAGACTATCGTCCATCTGATCATTTGTAAACTTTGATGAGCGATATATAATGAGGATTATTAAACATGCCTAGAAGGTCCATGTAACAGCGTGGATAGAACGCACGTCTTGGTTGGAAACGAGCTCGCCCCAGCAAAATTGGGCCTAAGTGTGCCCACAAAAAATTCATTTGATTCCTGCTCCATATTTATTTGTTAAACAATTAAATTCAAATTTGACAACAACAACACTTTGGAGAATGTGTTGACGGAATTTCGATTTGACAACTTTTAAAATGATACGTACAATGTGTTGACGGAATTTCGATGAGGCAAACGTGTCGTATACGTAATATTTTTGGAAACTTTGAAGCCAATGCGCAGAGGTAAAAACATGAATTATTATTTTTGGATTTTTAAATTTGTTATGTACACCCGTCAAGGCATCATTTATGATGCGATTTGTTAAGGACCTTATCGGCGTCCACCCTAGTGAACAAATATCCAGATTAGAAATTAAACTTGAATGAAATCACTGCTTATTTAACAGCGCAAATCCTACCTCTCTTGCTCTACACAACTTGAACCAAACTTGCCGCATTAACTTGGTTAAGTGTTCAACAGCAATTAGAACCACCCAACACCTGTTTCACATCTTAATCTAAATTATTTTGGCAATTTTCTCTTGACTTGTAACAGATACATCCATATTAGTTTTACCGCAGGCTAACAATTCCAAATATCAAAAGGACGTCACACGAAATCAGTCGAGTAGGACTTTAACTCTTGCATTACACATACGCCATGTGATCCAGCGCATGCGAAATTTAATTATACCTTAACTTTAGCAATTATAATTTAATGCGGCTGCTGGAAGGGTTAAGATGGGCTGCGGCAAGGAAGCGAAGCTTTCAAAAATCCCAATCGCACTCAACGGATGTGCATGCTGTGTGAGTGTGTGCGTGTGTGTGTGTGCTGGTACATAAGTGGCGGGTTGTGTGAAGCCAAACTGTCGCTCGGCAGCCGCAGTGCATCATTAACAGCACTGGTGTAATAATGTTGGCGACAGATGTGACCATCGCTCAGTCAGCTGAGGACTACGTGCCCCAAGGAGTTGCCCAAGCTGCTAATAAATTTTGGTACAAAAAGACGAATGGGATTTGCACTTCATAATATGACCCATAAAATGTCAGCGCCATTCGCGTAGTACTTAGGCTATATAATTCATTTATTGTCAAAAAATAATACCCTCTTCATAGTATCCGCTTCGCATACCCGTACTTTGGTGCACATTAAAGGGGGATACTTTAAAATTCATTTTTGGAGGGGCAGCATCTGGTTGATGTCGGACTGATGTGCGGTGCACACAGATTGGCTCCTAACCCACAACTGACAGGCTGCCACTACTGACACACTCACACACACAAACAAACGAGTTCACGCTCTGTGCCTAAAGCTGCTGCAGCAATTTCCTTGTCTAAGTTCGCCCACATTAGTTCAACCCAATTTCCCAACGCTTTGATGAAAAACTTTAAATTTCAGTAAAAGTTATTTAACAGACAAACATGCAAACAGTGTTAATTAAAACACTGTCAAGTTTTTAAACTTTTTTTGCTAAGCTAAAATCAAAACCACAAAATAATTGAACAGAATGCCAATTTTTGGAATTGGTCCTTTGTGCTGTTTAAGGTAAATAATTGGAGATCTTGTCCAAGTCCAGCTGTCACTCTTAATTTTGTTTAAACACAGCTCCACATAATTGCATAAGCAACAACAAAACAGAACTAACTATTCGCATAAGGCTGTCAACTGCAGTGTCTGTGTGTGTGGGTGAGTGTGTGCCCGTTAGTCAAACCATTGTTCAAGCATACAAACTCTTACCATAAGTGGTAAAGGAATGTGCAGAGCAACGATTTGCGGACTGTTTGTGAGATTTTTAAGTTCACAAACTAAGGGAAAATAAATCGGATTGTCTTTAATGTCTAACGTACAAGTTTTCAAGTTTTTAAGCTTTGCTTTTCGAAGAGGAAACTTAGACAAAATGTAAAATAGTAATTGCTAAATTCTAATTATTCACAGTGCAGGATGTATCTCACAGTAATGAAAATAAATATTTAATAAAAACATAAAATGACACAACAGGCTACCAGGTTTCGTATATTAAAGGACTGGTTTTGATTCTGGACGAATTTTGAAATTTAAGTTGTCCATCACGTCTAGAATTCTGGAATTGGTAGCTTAAAATTGATTTCAATGCATAATTTGACATTTCTTATGCACCTTTTTTGAATTTTTACTGAAACTTAGAAAAGTTTCGATAAAGGAGAAATTTTTTCTACTATTTCGTATTAGAATTTATAATTTTTAGTGAGTAATTTTTAAAATTATCCATTCCGCTACGACTCTACGGATTATTTAAGCTTATCATGTAACATTTTGAATACATCAGTTCCAATTGTCCATTGATATGAAGCAGATGTTGTTGAAAATTTTACGCTTGCCTAGCCAACTAAAGTAATTTTGCATAACATATTTTTTGGCTGTAAGTACTTAAATAATTTTAAGCAAAATGGCATATCCTTGCTTACAAAAAATCTAAGAAATGTTTGATATAGTTAATTTTAAAGCTAAGAAGTAAAACTTTACGATAGTATAAAATATAGTTGAAACAAACTAAAAGGTTACCCACAAAATAGAGCCGACGAAGGGTCGATATTACATTGTTAACAACTATAAGCCCAAATAACTAAAGATAATTTCCGAAAACAGATTGATATTGAGCACACGCAGCACAATATAATGAAAAATATTTAATTTTGTTGTCTTGAGTTATTATTGAGTTTTGTCAAACAATGTTTTGTTTTTTCCCCATAATTGCTTGATTTTTTCAAGACCGTATTGCGCGAAAATGTTTGAAATAGCGGGAGTTCTGTATACCTACAAACTGCATTCGGTTTTACTGCTGGTCTTTAAAGGCCCAGACAGTAGAGTTGGCAAATGAATCAATTCTTAAATCAATTTTTATCCAGCGGTAAAAAAAATCGATTAAAATTTGAAAAAAAATCCACGAAAATGGGTTAAATTCGGTCACTATTTGGCTTAAGGATACCTAAGAATGATATTTGTAAAATGGTGAAGCAAAGTGCCAATCATTTGGAAGTAATTATAGGACCTGTGGATGTATCACAGATTTACTTATGTGGGGTTCCTAAAGCAATTCTTACAATGAACTTTTTATACTCTGTACCGTAGGTACATAGAGTATGATAAGTTTGTGCAAAAGTATGTAACATCTAGAAGGAAGCATCTCCGACCCCATAAAGTATATATATTCTTGATCAGCATCAACAGCCTAGTCGATATAGCCATGTCCGTCTGTCCGTCCGTCTGTCTGTCCGTATGAACGCACAGATCTCAGAGATGGTAAGAGATAGAGGTTTGACGTGTATGGGACATATGCTTCTTATGTCTGCAGGCAGATCAAGTTTATTTTCAATTTTGGCCACGCCCCCTCCCGCCCCCGCAATTTAGAAAAAATGTCATATCTCCCACAGTTTTGAAGATAGATGGCTTGTTCCTTCTGGACATATTTAGTTATTAAAATAACTTATCGATCCGCCAAAGGAATGAAGAAGATCGGATGAACGGTTTTCGAGTTATGATCAAAAGACAAAATTCTTGGTACAGAGTATGTTATAGTCGGGCTTGACCGACTTTCTTTCTTGTTTTTTAAAGAAATTGGCACACCCATTCCCTAAACCTAGAACCAGATAAGTTTGCCCACTTAAGTATAGAAAAGTATGTTCTTAACGTAGTCTGGATAGATTTAAAAAAAAATTGATTTTAATATTCCGGTTCATGGACAGAAACTCGAAGAAATGGCCAATTGCGCTCTGCGCTATTTAAACATCCCAGCTTGGTCTACGGAATCGGAACGTATGTTTAGCAAATTTTGAAACATATACCACGTTTTTACACACAAAACGTATCATGCTTAAAGCCCTTTAAAGTATGCTATGTTATTTGAAATAATAACAGTGTTACAGCGAAAGAATACTTTCGAAATGACCTACCGCACGCTGTAGGCCAGGTCGAGTATACCGTTTCCTCATACTTCATTTCTTCCTAATCTGAAGTTATTGCCCAAAAACCGTCTTTTGCTATTTTTACTGATTTTAAGTGAAATTACTCTCGGTTACTGCGACTCAGCACTTGATTGTGATCAAGAGATGTTTCCTTCAAGCTTATACCAGGGCACGTATGTTAAGCCACACACACTAATAGGCAAATATTAAAAAAAATACTAAATTGTCGATGTGTACTTAGAGATACGCGACTAACTTCGTCAGACCGAAACCAAATTCATAGAAACAACAACTGTTTTAAGGATAATTAGTTGGGCTATTATAATAAAACTTTAAAGCAAACCACATAGAACAAAATGGTAAAATCAGTAAAGGACAAAGTGGAAATTTCCTAAAAACATTGAAAATGCCTGAGCTGTAACCCGCATTTCGCAGCCCTCGAGGTAAATCTGTCAAGCCATTGATCGGAATTGCTAAAATTATACACAATCAGACAGTCTATGCGTGAGTCATTTCCATTTAAATGAGTAAAAAAAAAGCAGAATTCGGTTATTGGTTTAAAGTTAGAGATTACCGAATTAGTGGGCGTAACCGAAGAAACTTTCATTGAAAAAAAACCATTAAGGCTTGCGGCTTATTAAGAAAAAGAAATCATGTGAATAACTTAAGCAGTTTAAAAGCCATTAATTTTGCAGCTCTAATTGTGCGACGTTTCACACAAAGAATTTGCCAACTTTCAAGTCACAATTAAGTGGTATTTCGCTTCCTTTGAGTTCAACTTTAAGCCAAATAAAAACCACACAAACCACAAACTTTACTAAAAGCAAAGTAAATGCAGTGCAGATTATTTAAATTTATACTTTGATCATGAACATTGCTTAATGTGAATTAAATTTTGTCACATATCAAAATATTAGCCAGAAATTAAAATAGTAGCGCATGGCATGGCCAACTAATTTGCATACAAACGAGATGAAGCTGGCCACCCCCCAAGGCATGAGCCAGTTAATGAGGTTTTCAGTGTAACAAAGCATTGTAATGCACAACATGAGACTAAAAATAAAGCGCAGCTAAAACAAAATATATAGTACAACTTTAGCTGAATGAAATTTACAACTTTAGTTTAGCATGTCGTAATCAACCGCAATCACGGACGGTTTTTCACTTTACCTGCATTGGTGAGGATTCTACAAAGGAAAAGTTTTGTTTCAGACAGGCAACCTAACGTTTCATTTAAGTTCAAATGACAAATCAGTTGGAAAAATAAGTTATTTTGCAGCTGCCTTCTAATTGCAAGGGAACAAGTTTTTGCAAAAGAAACGTAAATTAAATGGGGTAGAATGAAACTGTCAATAGCAGGGGGGCAGCAAGCATTTAAATTAGTGTTTCTTCTTTGTTAAATTTAACACAAGAAAGCTTCTTACGCAAAACATTTAAAGAAATGCAATTGTGTGTCAGCCAACAGCTGAGTTGAATCTGTTGCTTTACTCAAACAAAATGCCATACAAATAGAAGTCCTTAAGCATTCTCTGGCATTTCATATTAAAGCTTAGTGCTGTTAAGTGACTTAACCCAAATCCTACCCAAGCGATAGAGAAAAATCATAAATTATGTTAAATGCAATTTTATTGCACACTTGCAGGGGGCAGCGACTGCACTGACGCCAAGTAAGCGCAACAACAAATGTAACTACAGACAAAGGACCAGAAGACAGACAGCAGCCTTTAGCCGGAACAACAGCGGAAACGGCAAACACAACGCGCCTCGCATTTCGAGCCAGTTGGAACAGAAAAAAGCATTCAGCTGAGCCATATAAATTTCGCACACTCACAACAACAAGGCGGGCGATCCAAAGTCAGCTCTGGTCTAACTGTCAGCATTATTTATATACAATTAAATTGTAATGGAAACGAGTTTGGGAAAATAAAACACCAAAAAAGTGGGAGAACAAACCGCTGAATTTGTATGGCATTTTAATGAAGTTGGCTGCAAGTAATGAAGTGACCGGCAAACAATTTGTAGAGTGAAAAGAAAATTAAAGAGGAGAAAGGAAGCGTTGTGCCGGCAAATTAAAAAATAGTTTACCTTTCTTTTCGAGTGGGCTTAAGAAAGAAGTTAAAAAGTGGAAGTAAATCTGCCCCACGACCCACCACTGTTTAATATTAATTACATTTTCTGAAAACGTGTTCGTGCAACTTGAAAATCTTTCCTTATCATAACAAACACAATAAAGGTTTTTGTGCTCACACACACACCGAGTGTGAGAGTGGGCAAATCTTCTTGGGCCCACGTCAAGGGTGGCCATTTTTTATGCACGACATTTTCACCACTCCTCCTGGCCACGCCCACCTGCCACCCGCACTCAACCGGTTGCACCGTTTTCGTCTTTTGTACTCCAATGCATGCCCACTTCCGGTCAGAGGCGCGCACAGCTCAGAGCTGGGCCAAAAATGCTAACGACAGGCGTGCAGACAGCAAGGAGCATAAAGCATAGACATACACACATACATATGCAGACAGCCATAAACAATGCCCACATACAGAGATAAACACCAAAACGAGGCTCCCAACTAAATGGGGTTAACAGGAGCACGTCCCACCCAACCACTAACCACCAAAACCACTAAGAACAAAATCCTAAAATCGAAAGCTTGTTATTTTACTTAATTGCATGTCCCTAGCATGGACAATTTTCATATTTGTCTAGCGACAAAGTTGCAATACAAAAAAAAGAGAAGAAAAATAATGGGATCAGGACTTTGCATATTATTATTTAATGGCTTGGCAAACAGAGTCCGGTGGCCAGCCGAGCGAATGAAAATAGACACGCACATTCGAGGACTTCAGTACAAAGAGGTCATTTAGGGTGGTCAGTGATTAATTGAATTTGCAATAAGTGAAAGCAGAGCTTTAAGTTAATTTTCTAATATTTAGTATACAAGCAAAAGAGAGCAGAAGTTCTTACCCGAAATCATAGCCAGCTTGAAAGATTCAGAGCATACTTTTCCGCTGCGATTTCCATTGCTGAGAGTTAACTAGTACTATCCCTCCAAACATTTTGTCGTGTTACTTATCTCCCTCGTCAATGCGAGAGTTTGGCGATTGCTTGAGGGGAGAGTTCGGAGATAGTTTGGCGATTTACACTAACAAAATACATTAGGTATCGCATTTTTATTATAAAAGGGATAAATTGGCGATATGTGCTATCGCATTTTTTCAGTCCATTTGGTAAATTGGCGATACTTTGTGGTTGGTCTTGCGTTTTCATCATCCCATCTGAGAATTGGCGATACATCGCTTAACACTCCCTAAGAAGATCCGAATGCGATTCTTCTTGAAGTGAATTCAACGACTTTTTACAATATTACCAAAGGAAAATACTTTGGCAACGCTTTCAAAAGATGAAAAAACCGGCCCAATAAAAAAATGTACACATGTACTTAATGTTCTTCCTTCTGGAAAATGTGTGTTTGATCTGTGGCCTTTAAGAAAGCCATTATTAAAATAAGCAAACGGTGAGACAATAATAATATTCAAAATATTTCAGGGTTGCAATATGCTACCACTTCTATTAAATAATATTAAAAAGAGATGTCTCTCTGATGTAAAGACAATTACATTTTTTTCTGACATTCCATTGCCAGTAAAGTTGACCATAGTGCACAGGCTCCGATTCAGCACAAAGTACAGTAGGCCTCGTTTTTTGGTTCAGCTTCCCCTGGGAAAACCTTTCCGTTTCAATAGTCAATGGAGTGAGAGGCTTAATAGATTGTGTATTTATTAAAAGCAGACCTTCTTCTCGTTAAAAATTTGTGTTGAATTTCCTCGCGCTTTGCGTCAAGTAAGTCGAAATGTCCTCCATCAAAGCCAAAAGAGCAAAGACAAGACGACAAGCAGCCAAGAATTGTCTTAAACTGACACTAATTATGGCTTTTGTTTTCAGAAATTGCTCATAATATGTTTGCCAAGACGACGGATGCAGACATTAACAAAGTCTGTGCACAACATTTTTTGCATGTTAAAGACCGTATGAATAAGAAACAACTCAAAATCAATAACAAAACTTAAATGTATTACAAATAAAGAAACCACCATACATACACTCTCAAATTACACATATATCTATATATATTTAAAGAATTTGACACACGTAGCTTTAAAAAATAAACTATTTCCCCTACTACTGTTAAATAACATAATTCGAACACACACATTTTATTTGTATGGCTTATGTTGGGGGAAGAATCGCATTATTATTTCTAAGAAGAATCGCATTCTTATTTCCAAGATGAAACGCTTTCTTAACTCTAGGAAGAATCGCATTCTTATCTGAGGAAAGAGTCGCATTCTTATCTCCAGGAAGAAACGCTTTCAGAACTCTAGGAAGAGCCTCAATCTTATCTCCAGGAAGAATCGCATTCTTAACTCAAGGAAGAAACGCATTATTATCTCTAAGAAGATTCGCATTCTTATCCCTCAGAAGAGACTTTTTCTTATCCCCAGGCTGAATCGCATTCCTATAGCTCAAAAGAGATTTTTTCCTATCTCCCAGATATGTCGCTTTCTCGTCGCCCGGAAGTTATCGCAAAGTGTCACATTTCTTCCCGTAGAGAGATGAGAATGCGATAATAATGCGATATCGCTAGAGTAAAGCGATACCTACTAGGCGAATCGCATTCTTATCTTCCGCGATAAAAAATGTTTGCTGGGTATGTATATACGCACCAAATTATTCGTGATTAATGCCCTTCAAAGTATGCAAGCTTTATGTCCTTAAGTTATTATATACTAAAATACAGCCATTGCAAGTCTGTCATAGAGATAACATTGCCAATGGCTGTTGCCTACATTTTATACTGTGATTTCGTCGCTGCTTTGGCTAAACGCGTTGTGGCGTTGTCGGTGCTAGTGGGTGCTGCACTCTTCGTTCGAGGTCCTAAGTTCAAGTCCCAGTTGAGGTCAGCATAATATAAAATTCTTGAATGACATTTAAGAATTAGTCCCAGTTAAAGGCTGATTTCCAGAACTTACGAAAATAAATTTTTATGTCGAACTTCATTTAAAAAGCTTTGAACAGCTGATAAGCAATTTATTTACAGCCATGCTACGGTTTTCACTTATATTTTGCGAGTTGCGATTTCAATTTAATGATAATGTTCCATTCCCAACTTGTTTTGTGTCATGACAAATACAGCTGATGAGCTACATGCTATCGATAGTCATATATCGATATATACCATGGCCAAAACGCAAATTGTTGATATTGTGTGCATCAACCTATATTTTGCATTAACTTTCCATTTCACGGACTTAGATGTTGCCGATTTAAAAACGGGAAAACTTTGCGATTTCCGTATGTCGGAGCAGCAAATTTTACGATTTGGTGATCAAATCGCAAAGTTTTTGCGAAAACGAAAATGTGAGCATGGCTGTTAGCATGATACAACAAGAGAGGTAAGGTGTCATCAGTTCTCTGCAAAGTACCTTCACGTACTTGTCTCGCGTACTTTTGATGCGTAAGCTTTTGGCAAAAGTACTCATCACACTGATGCCGCCCCACCTGTATCATGGCTGTTAGTCTCATTTATTTTCTTGATTTCCAGAAGAGAATATAATTAAGCGTAGCGTTGCCACATCGGAGGATTGTGTGGATTGCAACTTGGTGAAACTAAATTGAAATTAAATAACTTGCTGCATTTTTTTTCGGCCAACATCGAACAAATTGGAAGCAAAAGCGAGTCTCAGCAAACCGGTTCCAGAAGTAATAAATGAATTAGCACATTAAATCGACCCTTTTATTCAATTTTTTTTGGAATAACCTTTTTAGTTTGAGTATCTGCCAAGAATCAGTTGCAGCTGCAGAGTTCACCATATTTGTGGTGGTATCTCATACGATTTGGAAAGTTGTGAGGTGATTTTATAATTGCTTAAACTTGAATTGTATAATCGCATTTTGAATACAATCGGCCGGCAAATCAGTATGACCCCACGATCCGGCAGCTATTTCAGGTATTTTTTTAGGACTTTCTAGGACATTACATAAATAATTTGCAATTTCGTGACAAAAATTTGTATTTGGAATCTGAAAATCAGTCTTAAGCAGAGATAAGTGCCGTTTTGGGGTGTGGGGTTTGAGGGGGATTGTATTGTGGTGTCACTTTGCCACCAAGAAAATCTTTTCCAGGATCCAAGACTATTTATGCTTGATATAAAGCAGACTAAATTCAAAACCAAGCATTTTCGTGCTCCCGACTCTGTGTTCGGTTTTAGCATTCTTTCTTGGATCCCACTTTTGACATCAAATATTCTTGGTAACAAGCAGGATCTTCTTGATTTTTTCTCTGCGTGAACATTCGTGAAGCGTCCATAGCTCGTGCATGAATCGTGACTGACGCAAAACTCTATAAAATTATATGCCTGAATCGTGCATAAGCAGGTTTTTATTTCGTGCTTCGTTCTTAACGTGACACAGAATTGGGTCCACTCCCAGCTTAAGTCGCTATGGATGGAAAGACGAAACTCGATGTGAATTCGCTCGTTCAAAGAGCTAAATTTGCCTTTGGGATGCTGTCAGCTGTTTAGTGATGCTCGTCATATTCAGACTGACTCAAAATCAGGCTATTCAAGTCGAACTTGTTATGCTAGTTCTTCCAAATGGAACATTGTTAGGGTGGAAGAAGAATTTGTATGGCATTAAAACTCCAAGCAATCGTAAACCGATGCCTGCCATACAGATTTAGCAAATTCTGACAGAATTTGGAATTTGGCTAGTATGGTTAGTTTTGGAGAGAACCAAAGCACGTAAATAACTCTCAACCCCTATTGCCAGACGGCTCTGCTTACGACCACAACCGAACAAATAAAAAAAAAACGGTTTCGGTCTTCCCTCAACCGATTGTGTGCTGCTAGCGCGCTCTCTGTTAGTTCGGATGTTGTTGAGCACGAACGCTGGTCGGTCTGACAACAACCCAATAACAGGCCCATTTCAGTAAATCGGTCCCAAAGTGAGTGTTGTTTGAAGACCGCTACGTCAAAATGTTAGTCGCAAAAGGTCTCTGTGAGCTTAGTCAAGTGCCCAGTGGCGCTGGGCTGAATGTGGTCGGTCGAAATAATGCATTACGTACGAGCCACAATGTAATGCACTACCTATGAGATTTTATTTCAGCGCATTTGTAATGGCTCGAGAATTTCTGCATTACAATATGGTAAAAGAATACTCTTGTGTAATGGGGACCCGAGAGAAACTTCGGCACGTCATTACTTTCTGCATTACAAAATTCAATAAACTCATGTACCGTGCGGAAAATTTGGCCATTTCTTAAGAAAGTAAGGCAGGTTGTATTGGGTTTTTGAATGCATACAGGCGAGAGGTAATGCATTAATAATGGACGTAATAATGAGCATTTGCGCCACTGGGAAGATGTAAGCACGCACTGAGTGAGCTCACACACTTGCCGATAAACACCGAATGCTCACCGTGTGTCAGAAAGTGACAGACATATTTTTCTGCGCTCTCTCTCTGTGGCCGGGCCTGCCACACACACACACACAAACAAGACCTTTTCAGCGATCGGTTGCTGTGAAAAGGTCTGCAAAAGACCAAGACCGAAAAAACAAAAACAAATGTGTTTCTCTCCACTCACGACCGAAAACAACCAGAGAGCGCAGTTGAGAGTTGTTTTTGTCCCTCTTTGTAAATGTGCCGCACGAAACCGGTTGTTTTCTGACAACTGAAAAGAGAGGACCGGTTGTTGCGACCTCTGGAGAGAACACACACCGAATAATGAGTTTTATCTCTCTAAGAAGGCAATGGAATGGTAGCCTTTGAGCGGAGGAATGTTGTTACAGAAGCGGAAAGCATCAAGAGAACTCAAAGCGATGGCCAGAGAGGAATGGTTGTTGCTTTAAATTCCACACGCGATTGATACTAGAAGAAAATATGCACTGCACGACTGACAGAAATAACTTCAACAACAACTTGTCGGCATAAAGACAGACAGAAGCCCAAAATATTCTTTTGATTTACCTATAATTTGTATCAATTCAATTATTCAGCATTCACCACAAACCATTCTCACTTCAATTAATTAAGACATATTTCTGAAAATGGTTACGAAATTGTATTTTTGTTTTCCCAAAATTCTAATTGAAATTTGCTGCTTCTGCGAACATATTTTTGTTTGCCTTCAACCGCTTTGCTATATCCTTTCATTTGGTTCTTGTGGGCTTAAAAAGTTCACTCTGCTCGGCCACAGAAAGTAAAGTGCATTGGATGGTGGCCAGCCACAAGCAGACGCACAGGACCAAGCTCGCATTACAAAAGTCACGTGTTTAATACAGCTGCAAGTTGTTCTGCAAGTTTACATAGAATAATAATTTAAAACTTTGGTCTCATGTCATAATCAATTAAAACAGTGCGAAATGGCTTATTTGAATTTATATTTCCACAACTTGCACAACAAGTTGATTTTGTTGTCACTTGGAAAAACAATTAGTCAAGTTGGGGTAGAGCAGGGACAGCAGCAAAAACAACATTTATATGCTGCAACAATTATATTTGCAAGACAATTTCTATGTGTAAAATGAGTTTTACAAGCGACAAGAAGCTAAATCATTTATATTGCTCTTAATGTGAAATAAACTGTTCATTTCTTTTTGCTGGAAAGCCGCTTAAAGACAACTGAAAGGCAACTACCATCACCCATTGCTGGCAAAAGGATAACAAAAATTGTAAAAAAAAGGGGGGGGGGGAAGAGCAACTGAAATGTTTGACAAAGCTTAAAGCAAATGTTTGGAGCGGAAAACTCAAACGGGGGAAAAAAAAATAAAAGACAAATCCTGCGTCATAGGTGGGTTAGGGCTTGTGGCTGCAGCTGGCATCTAAGTAAGTGAACCCCACACACACACAGCCACAGCTAAGGGTAATGTGGCTTGACGTTCTCAGTCGGATTTGTGCGCAACATGTAAGCAGGCGGCAACAACAACAATAACAAACAACAATCACTACGTAATTCTACAAGAAGTCGGCACAAAACTGTTGCATACTTTTAGGCTAAGCGCTTCGCCAAAACTTTGACGTTAGAAAGAGTTTAAGTTCGGACTTACATGCAAATTGAAAATGCCAGTGAGTGAGTCTCTGCTCGACGTGCTTGAAAATAATATAGTCCAATCAAGTTGATTATTCAGAGTTCCACTTGCACCCGCACCCGTCCCACCCATCCTCAAGCTAGTTCGATAACTAATTTCAAATGCACTTAGCACCCAGGCAAAAACAACAAACAAACATCCCAGCTCCCAATTTCCATCGTCAGTTCATTTGCTTGCGCAGACATGGACATGGA
The DNA here is from genome assembly GCA_035044985.1 of Lordiphosa fenestrarum. Lineage (NCBI taxonomy): Eukaryota > Metazoa > Arthropoda > Insecta > Diptera > Drosophilidae > Lordiphosa > Lordiphosa fenestrarum. Next base: position 26,196 of record JAWNNO010002391.1, on the reverse strand, counting down.
ATTAAGGCGAGACTTTTGGTTGAGCGACTTGGCAATCAAAACTTACCCTTTGCATAGGAGCATGTGTCCGGAGCTATGCTTTATGCGCTGCTTGAATTTCCTGTCAGACTAAACTAAATTTGGCGCAAAATTGAAAAAGTGCCAAAAAATAAAAAAAAAAACTGTTTCCTTCTACATTTTGTTTTTCGGCTTATGATTTATGAACGCATGAATTCAATTTTGCAATATTCTTTGGCAATTTTCACGTTAAGCGGTATGGGAAAATGGGTAGAAGTTTAATCGCTACAACTGGATAGGGACTAACACTGCCATTAAATGAAATTTGCGGCTCTCCTGTGGGTGTGTGTGTGGGTGTGAGTTAGTGGGAGTTCCCGTAATGTTAGTTGGGTAAGAGGAATTGCCTCGCTTTGGCCATAAACATGTAAGTAATCTCTGAAATCCTTACGAGGCAAAGACACGGAGTTTGGTTACCCAAACCGAAATTTATAGTTTGCCACAAATTAAGTATTACGCATTTAGTAAGCAGCTTAAACATATTTAATTTGGAGACTCTTGAGTAGCAAAAACAGTTGCGTCTCCAAGTCTTGAGTCTTAAAATTAAGTATAAGCTCAATTAATTGCTTGAAAACTTGACGCATACAAGCCAAGATTGAGCGCAGCTTGTCATGATGTCTTGGAAAGTAAAGCAGAATACAGGGTTGTCCATATTCGACCTGACCCATCTGGCAACGCCGTGACTTTTGACAGAGATGTCAGATCGCTTAATGACATACCGCGTTTGAAGCGTCAGTCCAAGCAGATTTTTGCCATTGGAACAATACACGCCACGCGAGCGCTCTGAAATAGTTGAAATTTACATTCAACAGAACAAGACGAACGAGCAAAAAAATTTATCATGTCCGATGAAGCCCATTTCACATTGAATGGGACCGTAAATAAGCAAAATTGCCGTATTTACGCCACTGAAAATCCGCAGGAGATTCAAGAAGTGCCTCTTCATGACGAAAAAGTCACAGTTTGGTGCGGCGTTAGTGCGAAAACGGTCACTGGGCTGTTTTTCTTCCAAAATGAAAATGGCCATGCTGTTCCCATCAACCAGGAGCGTTATCGCGACATGATAACCAATTTTGTGATGCCAATTATTCGTCGAAGGCGTATGAGGCAGTTCTGTCGTTTCAACAAGACGGCGCTCCCGCCGCACACAAGTCGCATAACAATCGATTTTCTGAAGAAATTGTTTCCGGGCCGTTTGATGTCGAAAAGTGGTCATTTGGACTGGCCACCGCGTTCGCCCGATTTGACGCCGCCTGACTTCTTCTTGTGGGGATATTTGAAGTCAAAGGTTTACGTTAACAAGCCAAGGACCGTAGAAGAGCTCAAGGACAACATTCGTGAAGAAATAGCCGCTATTCCTGCCGAAATGTTGGCGAAAACGATGGAAAATGCTGCAAAAAGGGCACAATACGCCATCAACGCCAGAGGCGGCCATTTGAGAGATATCATATTCAAAAATTGATGTAAGCAAATCTACTTGGAACAAATTAAATGATTAAGATTGCCAACCGCCAAATTTTTATTTTTTTCTTTGATTTTTTAAAAAAAAACATGGGTCCGTCGAATATGGGCATGTATAGCGCGGGCACCCAAAAGTCAATTTGAAGCAATGCTTATGCAAATTTTAATATCTATTGAAGGCTTTTAAGCATGATATAATAACAGCAAGGTAGCGCAACCGGAAGTGCCTATTCGCATAGGCACCCAGGGCTGAAGCACACACAAAATCCAGGGCGATAGAGTCGATTTTGTACGTGATTGACAACTTTCGATGAAGATGCTTCCTACACCAAAAATTTAAGACTATCGGGGGTGTCCCAGAAATCTCTAGAGATTTTCGTATAAATGATTGAATTTTGTACTAAACTAGGAAAACTTTAGATGTAAAGTGACAGCAACGCTGCAGGCTACTAGATTATAGAAAAAGGAAACCGTACGCATCAAACCTATTTGGCCTTGAACAGTCGGTTTCAAATCTCTCAAACTTTTGTCAACCAATCTAGTAGCCCAGCATTTTTGGGACATTCGCATATAAAGGCAAGCAGTTATTGCTTGAAAAGAAAGCGTTTATACGAAAATCTGTAGAGATTTCTAGCACACCCCCAATTGGGCGTTTTCAGCAGATAAATCCGATTTACGATTACTGATTTATCATTGCCGATTGCGATTTTTAAATATGTCAATCATGTCTGCTGAGATGGAATCATACAAAATCTATGATTGATGAGACCGTTTATTGATTGCTCTGATTGTCCAACTGTTCACCCCAATACTGAAAATTGGCTGACAAACTGACAGCGGCAAAAGCCCCTAAGAAGAGTGCATTAAATGAGTTGACGAAATGTACTATAGCCAGAAAATAGCCTAACATAACAAACAGTGGCGTACTGCAGGGAATCATCAGCAATCGCAAATCGTAACTCAGTAATCGTAAATCGGATTTATCTGCTGAGTTTGCCCAATGTCAGTTCGATATACCAAGTGACACCTTTGAATTATTAATCCAAAGCCGACTAAGGTCCGATTTTAGCCAACCACCAGTCAGGTTTGTTTGTCAGGATGACGAGCGGTTAAGTCATTTGCTTTTCTCAGCAGCAGTTTCGCCTGATATCGATAAATGCCTATCGCTGCTTCAGGGTGACCATACTGTTTGACTCAACGAAAGAGTAAACAGCTGACTCGGTTTGGTTTGTTTGTTTTTTAATGCGATTGGTTGTTGCTGGTCATTGTTTTGCGTAAAAGTTGACTAAAATTCGATGCTCTGCCTCTTTGAATTGCATTTCCATTCCATCCATTTATTCATAAACATTTTGTGTTGCAGCAAATGATAAAATAAACAAAGAAAGTGTGCGGCCAGCTTTTTGTATATCGATAGAAATATCGATAACTTCATCGGGGCTGAGCTCGCGGTTAAAGTTGACCAGCGTTTAAGTTTGTTCCTCCGCTTACGCCGCCTACATCATGAGACACTTAAATTCAGTTAAACTGCCTGTCAAGTTGACCAACCGGACTTTGAGAAATCGGGCCTAAGAATATCGACTGAGCGCTATCTTGTAATAAGTGTATCATGGCTCTTAGATACAAAACAATTGGAGTGACCTTATAGATTGGGAAAAATGGCAATCTTTTTGATGACCTGGTCACATTTAAAGAAGCCAATATTCAAAATATTATAAATGGAACTCATGCTGAAGTCTCATTCCAACCTTTTCAACTTTGTACTTTACAACTTGACCTTCCCAAAAGATGGATTTACGCTTCTTAAATATTTGTTAGTTTTTGTTAAGCTTCTTTGGCTTGTTGGTTTGCATTTAACTATCCACTTCACACAGCAGCGATAAAAGCAAACAAAATTCTTGACAGAAAATGGAAACAAAACAAAAATTCGCTTGTTTACCCCAGCAAATTATGTTTTCATGCTTATCTGAGGAATATGAAAATACCAAAATCCCAAAATATCACATTTAAACGTGAATGTACAAAAATACATTATAGGTCTTCAGGCAACAGATAACGTGACCAGCCAAAAGGGGGTGGGGAAAAAATCAGTAACAATGCTGCCCCAGAAAGTATGCTAAATTGGCCAAAGTTCCAATGTATTTGAGCAGATTTAATGAGTTTAGCCAGCACATTGTTGTGGGCGTCTGTGTGCACCGCCTTGCCCCAAACAACAGATGGTGCAGATTTTTAATTGGCATTTAAAATTTGTCTTTTCTCTTTTTCCACCGTTTATAATACATTTAAATTGTTGTTGGCCAGGCGGACATAAGCTGCAAGTGAGCCACGTTTTAGTGTTATAGTGTTATACACATCTCCATGCATTAAACATATGACAAACACTATCTCATGTTCGGATTTATTACAAACCATTACTTTTCATTTTCAAAGTTCCAACAATTTCCTTTAAATAAATGATTTTTGTTTTAATTTACACGAATGACATTGCGTTTTTCTATTCAAAATTGCACACAACATTTATAAATTGAACAAATACTAAATCAAAAGTATCAGGACACACGTGCATGACAGGGTAATCGGCTGAAATCTAAAATCCCATGAAATGAAATGCAGTTAATGCGCTCTGGTTAAACACAATTTCCGCTTTAGTCTTTCTCATTTTCCTTTGACAAATGAAAATTGTCATCGTACGGAAAATAAACAAATTGAAAGTAAGTAAATATACTATCTCATCACGTAGCTAGAAATGTGTGTGTGCTTTGCAATTTGTTGTTCCTGAGATAGCGTATACGCCCTGTGGCCACATGCTACATGTGATTAACCAAACAAGGGGGCAGTGACTCGGGCAGTGTCCACATATGCTTTGTTCTTTTTTATCGAAAGGTGTACAAGTTGTAAGTGCTGCTGCACTAGCATGGCAGGATAAGGACTCATTATTCACAAATGCCACAAATGCTTAGACACTTCAAACAGAAATATTTTGCTGAAGTGGCTTGGGTCACGTTTTGTGGTTACCTGCGGCACTTGTCCTGGAGAATTTTTCCAAAACCAGGTAATTGATCATGTTTAGGTTTTGTTTTGCTTAGAGTCCAGCTGCAGACTGGAGACTGTAAAAAGCAAGTCATTTTCCTACGTTAGCGCTGAGAACTTAATAACAAGTGAAGGCTAAGCTAAGTTCATCTATGCTGTAGCTTTAATGCCCTTGCAAGTGTGCGTAGAAAAAGACTCAACTTGTCACCCTGAGTTTTTCTATGTGCTGGTCTCCAGTAATCAATATGGCCACAATAGCTTACTAAATTCTGCTTCGCGCTAAATGTGATCGCATTTTAATACATAGAAGAGAGTCCTAGATGAGAAGTAATACCGAAAGGAAGTTTCGTCGGAAAGGGCATAGGCATAGGTTTAGGGCGGCAAGAGTCCCACCGCTTCTATCGTTATTAAAAAAATAAAACAAAAGTCCTACCGTTGCCTCCGCAGTCTTCAGTAGAGCTCTGTTATGATCCTAAGAACCGAACCGAAACCGGGGTTTCGTTTCATGAAAAAATGTGATGTTATAACCCTTTAAACCCCAAATTAAAATGGGTGGACCTAAAAAATAGTTCACTTCATATTTTTAGTGGTACGGCCACAAAGATTAACTGATATGAATTTCAAAGATCCACGAATCCTAGATCGTCCTTACGAAAACGATTCCTAAAAACCTTTCTAAAATTCCTGAAATTTAGCTAATCAATTTTCTCTCGTAAAGTAGCTTTTTATATATTATTATTTAGTTTACCACATTCACAAAATTGGCGGGAAAAGTGATCAGCTGTTGAGTTATCGACATAATTTAGGGTTACCAACACTTTTAATATAAAAAAGGAATGTTGCTGAACTGCATCAAATTCATGTTTGTCAATTTTATAATCCACACTGGAAAATAATTGTATTAATGCATCACCACCATGTAAAGGGATAAGCACAACCGGTGGATCTTTGTCAAGAATACATATTATTTTTGGGAAAAAGGATGATAAACTTTTCAGGTATATAACAAGAAATGGTGTAAAGTGCTGCCCATCGCCGTTGCGGCCGGTGCTGCCAAACATAAATATTTGGTCTTCAGCAATCCTTTAGTTGATCTTTAAATAATGATAAATACGAAATATGCGTAGAACTTAAGAACCATCTATCTTCCAAGCTGTGGAAGATAAGACGTGTGAAGAAACAAAAATTTGGTCTGCCTGCAAGTATAAGAAGATTTTTCATATAATTGAAACGTCCTAATCTGAGATGTATGCCACTGCTTGTGCAAAGCACAAATATGCCATGTTTTAATTGAAGACTGAACTCCTTTAGTTTCAGTGGTTAGTAAACTCTGGTGTAACAAGAAAGAAAGTCGGTCCAGCCCGACTATAACATACTCTGTACCAAGAAAATTATACGCTCAGCATACATTTTGATGCTGCAATAGCAGCGAACAGTCTTTTGATTATAACTCGAAAACCGTTTATCTGATCTACTTTATTTTTTTGGCGGATCGATAAGTTATCCTGATAACTAAATATGTCCAGAAGGAGCAAGCTATCTATCTTTAAAACTGTGGGAGATATGACGTTTTTTCTAAATTTTTGATGCTGCAATAACAGTCTTTTGATTATAACTCGAAAACCGTTTATCTGATCTACTTTATTTTTTGGCGGATGATAGTTATCCTGATAACTAAATATGTCCAGAAGGAGCAAGTATCTATCTTTAAAACTGTGGGAGATATGACGTTTTTCAAATTGCGGGGGCGGGAGGGGGCGTGGCCAAAATTGAAAATAAACTTGATCTGCCTGCAGACATAAGAAGCATATGTCCCATACATGTCAAACCTCTATCTCCTACCATCTCTGAGATCTGTGCGTTCATACGGACAGACAGACGGACGGACGGACGGACGGACAGACGGACAGACGGACATGGCTATATCGACTCGGCTGTTGATGCTGATCAAGAATATATATACTTTATGGGGTCGGAGATGCTTCCTTCTGGATGTTCCATACTTTTGCACAAACTTATAATACTCTATGTACCTTCGGTACAGAGTATAAAAATAATCGGATTATATTGATTATTTTTGATTATTTTTTGGTAATTGCCAATAGTCCCGATTATTTTTGATTATTTCTAATCGTAGTCAATTAGTAACCGAGATAATCTAAAAATAATCGTAATTCAATGATTATTTTTCATTTTCAATATCAGCTATGGTTTCCCATACAACAAATATAAAAGAGTTACCATAAATCTAGACTTAATGGACCAATTCGTGTTCAGCTCACGAAAGTCATCTAGAATCTTTACCAACAACTTCAATATAGTAAGAAAATGTCTTATTTTGTTGTTAACAATTTTTAGTCTTGGGATATTTGGTTTAGATTCAAATCTCAGTTTCGCCCGCAACTTTTGAAATAACTAATTATAAACGAAAATATTTGTGTTTGGGATTTAAAAACGGGGGGGCGCTATGCTGTATTTGAAATCCAATTAATTTAATAAAAACATGGGAATATAAAGCCGAATACTCAGCGATTTGTTGATATAGCTTTCAGCTATATTTAGTTGCAGCCTGCAGCTTCTTCAATCGTTAGATTCATCCTTTGAGTTTATTTGGTCAGGCCAGAAAGTTTTGTTCACATTCAACCATTTTTACGTTCAATGTGCCAAACATTGTTGTTGCTTTGTAAGTCAACATTTTAATAATTTGTTTTCAAGAACTTGCACAAAGAAACCATAAAAAAAAGTGGCAAAAAATTCTTTGAATACTTTCTAAACTTTTTCGGTGCTGGTTGGCTGCAGTTTGCAAATGTTGAAGCTCAACTGGCGACATTCAATGCATATCAATGAAAGGCAACGGTAGAATGCCAAATATTCGGTAAGGTGTTTAGTTGCTTTGTTCAAGAATATCAAAAATCGAGAGCACTGTTTGAAAATGAACAAAGCAGTTGGTAATTCAAATTAGGCAAATGCAAATTAAAAATGCATATAAACGATAACAAAATGCCTGGTAATTCATTAAATGGGGAAAAAGGCTTCACAGCCCACCCTCTTGGCACTTTCCCCTATTTCCATTGTTCCTCTCACAGTTGCGGTGATCATTTATCAAGTTGCCGCTTTGCCTTGTCAAAGTTGGTCAAGGAGAAGGATAAAGAACGAACGTTGCACGTGCGCGAATTTTGTTTTCTTTTTTTCTGTTATATTTCTACAAGTTTTATGTGATTTATTAAAAGTTAATTTTAACATCCAATCAATCACTTTGATTTCATTTCACTTTTTTGTACGTTAAACTTCAGATTTGTGGAGAAAGTTTTGCCACACGGTCCGCTTTTAAGATGCGCACTTAACGGTTTATCACCGGCTTCTGGCAACATTCGAGAGCCTCGACTGGGTATATTCTCCTTTCGATGTCGAATCTGCCAGTGTGTGTGTGTGTGTGAGTGCAGCCGGCATTTGGCCAGTGGCAGCTGATTGTGCAAGTTTGGAACTGCACGTGGCATTTACCAGAGCTTTTAATGGTGGGCGCAGTGAGTGGGTTTGTTTATGTTTTGCAAAGGCCGAGGCGGTCTTGAGCAGTTCTGCCATTTGGCAGGAAGCTTTTTATCTGCATTTATAGGATTTCAAACATTTGGTTAAGGTAAAATTTTAAACTTTTTCATTATGCATCTATAAAAACTTGACCGTCAATCGAAATCAATCAAATTAATCTTGAAATTTCGCCCTCTTTTGCTATTTTACTTAGGCCCGATTTCTCAAAGGTTCCGGTTAGCCAACCACTGGTCAGATTTGACCGTCAAGATGACGAGCGGTTAACTCATTTGCTTTTCTCAGCAGCAGTTTCGCCTGATATGGATAAATGCCTATCGCTGCTTCAGTGTGACCATACTGTTTGACTAAACTAACGAGTAGACAGCTGACTCGGTTTGGTTTGTTTGTTTTTTAATGCGATTGGTTGTTGCTGGTCATTGTTTTGCGTAAAAGTTGACTAAAATTCGATGTTCTGCTTCATCGAATTGCATTTCCATAGCGTGGAGTTGAAACATTCGTTTATTCATTAACATTTTGTGTTGCAGCAAATGTTGCAGTAAGCAAAGCTAGTGTGCGGCCAGCTGCGTGTATATCGATAAAACTATCGACTATTTCATGGGGGCTGAGCTCGCGGTTAAAGTTGACCGGTGGATGAGCAGCGTTTAAGTTTGTTCCTCCGGTTACGCCGCATACATCATGAGACACTCAAATTCGGTTAAACTGCCTGTCAAGTTGACCAACCGGACTTTGAGAAATCGGGCCTTAGGATAATGAAAAATCTCGATCTAAGCTCTTAAAATGTGTACGCACGATTTTGAAGTTACAGATGCATCAATTACTGGGCGAGCATTGGAGCGCGTTGCCTATCAAATTAAAGCAAAATGAAAAAAATCTTCTATTGAGCAAGAGAAATGAACAGGCTCAGACCTTGTCAAGGGCCGATAATCACCTGAGAAAGCTAATGCTGGCAGTTTCTTAGAATTGTTAAGCTCAGAACAATGTTAACAATTTCGAATTGGCGAACAAAAACCCCATCAGGAAAGCAGAGCACTTTTAAATAAGGACTAGTTCGGTTCAGATATTAGCACAGGTTCATTGCTTGGCTTGTGGAACTTAATCGCTGTTTTTGTTAGTTAGTTGGCTAACAATTAATTTATTATCCTGTTTTCGATTTCAAATAATCGAATATTATTTAATACCCTATTTCCACTAAAGAAATGAAACATCATTTCTTGAAATGACAAGAAATGAAGGAAATTATATCATTTCTGACATACGTTTCTCCATTTTCATTTCCTTTCATTTCGTGTCATTTCTTAAAAATGATGAAATTCGCCCCGAATGGATTTGTTATTTTTTTCGACATTCTATCAGAAAAACGAAAATATCAGAGAGGTAAGTAATTTGTTTGTTAACAGATGAGCCCCCCGGAAAACCCCAAGAACCTGGAAGAAGATCCAGTTGACTGCGAGGTTTTCTATGGAGGCATTCCACGCTCGTGAATGAGAGCATTAAGCCAGCAGCCATCTGGGTCGCGCCAGCTTGGGATGAGCGAGCAACTTTCGTTGGATGAGGAACCGACATCGTAGCAGCCAAGAATTAAGCGCAGAAAAACTACCCAGCAGCGTTCACCTTTCCAGGAAGATGCAGTGGCAGCTGCTAAAGAAGAGACCGGAGGAGCTTAAGCGCATTGGTGCCGAGCGGCTTGAAGTCTTGGACACACCGTAGATTTATTTTGTGCCTTATATGTGGGGTTATTAAAAATTAAGTAGAATAAACATATTTTAGCCTTATTTTAATTGTGTTGTTGAGTCTTAAGGTACGATTTATGGCGCGACTTATTATACTCTGTACCGTGGGTACACAGAGTATTATAAGTTTTTGCAAAAGTATGTAACAGGCAGAAGGAAGCATCTCCGACCCCATAAAGTATATATATTCTTGATCAGCATCAACAGCCGAGTCGATATAGCCATGTCCGTCTGTCCGTCTGTTCGTCCGTCCGTCCGTCCGTCTGTCCGTTCGTATGAACGCACAGATCTCAGAGATGGTAAGAGATAGAGGTTTGACGTGTATGGGAAATATGCTTCTTATGTCTGCAGGCAGATCAAGTTTATTTTCAATTTTGGCCACGCCCCCTCCCGCCCCCGCAATTTAGAAAAAACGTCATATCTCCCACAGTTTTGAAGATAGATGGCTTATTCTTTCTGGACATATTTAGTTATTAGAATAACTTATCGATCCGCCAAAGGAATGAAGAAGATCGGATGAACGGTTTTCGAGTTATGATCAAAAGACAAAATTTCTTGGTACAGAGCATGTTATAGTCGGGCTTGACCGACTTTCTTTCGTGTTTTTACTTGATATGTCTTAAAATTTTTCGGTATTAATTAAGTACATTTCGAACTATTTTACTATTTTGTTTAGTCAAACCAAATAAAGGGCCGTTAATTTCTCATATTCTAAAAAGTTGTTATGTGTCAGATAAACATACAATGTACTCTGATATTTGTAAGCTTATTTAACATATGGCTCTATGTTGAAGATGGGAAATCGTTTTCTGTGGAAGTCTAATATATTCTAAATTAAGCCCGAAAACATTCTCGGCACCATGTTCGTGTACATCAAGCCAGTTAAAAATGTACTGGACCGTAAAATACACTTTACGTAACACAAGTTACTTCCAAGATGTATTTGAAGTAAGGTCTCAAATCGAATAGCTTGCATTGTTTGCATATTTTGTATTTTATCCAAGATTATTAAACTTATTTCTAACTTTCCAAGCATTAGTACGGATTTGAAAGGAACTTTTTCATTTAAACACTATGTTTTATTTTGACCTATTTTAACTCGTTTGGACCTGTTTAAGCCAATTTTAAATCATTATTTTACCTAAAAGTGGTCTTGGAAAATTCAAAATATTATGTAGCCTCAGTCATACAATATATGTATTAATAAATAGTTTAGGAATATTTTAATAACAGTTAAACAATATTTGCCACAAGTGTGCAATATATTCATAATTGAAATCGATGACGTCAAAAGTCAAATCGAAACTTAATATTAACAATAAAATTCATCAAACATGAACCACTGTACATGCTTTCAAAAGCCCCGCGGAAAGTTGCATTTGCTTGCATTTCTCCATAACATTTGGTTGTTGTCTCCGCTAAGCAGTTTCACCAACATTCTCGAATAACATGTGCCCCATGTTAGCTCTGACACTGTTAAGTGGATTCACTTACTTGCATGCTTATTGCCAATTTCTCGGCGCATTTCCTCTGTACGATTTGTCAAATTTGGCTCGAGCGGAAATTGTGAAAATGTCATGTTTTCCTTACGCATCTGTTTGCCCAGTGACTTCATCATCAGGAAGCAAGTGTGCAGGCCAGCCACACTGCGTTGCCCATCGCGTTCGTAGTAGAAAATGGAATTGGACCAATTGTGGCTGCCAGCAAACGAAAATCGCAAATATGTTAACTAAAGTTTAGGTCAAAATCAGTCAACACACCGTTTCATTACATTTATGGTCAGCTCGGAGAGCGTCTCAAAGCTGAGCATGCCGGTGCGCAGTAACATGTAGAACTCATCGCCGCAATCGGTTTTCTTCTGCTCAAAATCATAGGTAGATCCTCCCACCGAGATCAGCGGCGTGCCCTGGCTATTGAAGTACTTGGTGATACGACTGACGGCAGCTGAAACACAACAAAATTTAAGCATTCTTTTTATAGAGCTCTGACCACACGGCACACACTCACCCAGCGAGTAGTCGCACACAGGTCCGAATATCACCTGAGCACATTGCTTGATGATGCCATCCATGGCCTTAATCACACCCAGCGAGGCATCACATTTCGTATCATGGGCCAGCCACTCGAAATCAATGTGCGGCGGTATCAGCGCCTTTGCGCGTATCTGCTGCTCGGCCACCTTCAGAATGGGCAGCACTCGTAGTAACGAGGCCTGGTACATGTCATCGTTGGGCAGCAGGACCAAAGCACGTATGGTGCAATTTTTCCCACTCGCATTACAAATGGCCTCACAGTCTCGTGCCGGTTCATCGCGGCACTTGCCCTCACAGCTGCAGAGCAGACACAGGAGCAGCAGCAGGCACTGAGTGCTGCTGCTCGCAACTGCTCCGCCACCTGACCACCTGGTCAGTTTAGCCATAATTGCAAAAGCTAAGCAAGTTGGAGTGGTTTTTTCATTTTGCAGTTTCAGTTGCTTTGGCGCATGGATTTGATTCATTGGGTCAAGAGATTGGTCCGTACTGACCAATGGCTAATTAAGTGGCTTTGGCTGCTCGCATTATAAAGCTGCATTTGCTCGGCACATTGTTGGCTCCCTGAAATGAGAGAGGAATATATTAGAATTTATATCTCTGCTTTATTTACAACACAACAATTGGATTTAAAAGAAGAAAACCCAGATATCCAGTGGTTCAAAGTTGAACCATTTTTTAAAATGTTTAATTTTTAATAATTTTTTTGTGTTTTAAATGTTGTTTTTGGTATTTTTGTAAAGCCTAAGAGAAATTCCCTTTTAATTTGGCTAATTTCTTAAAAAGATGCATCAATTCTTAAGAAATATGCAGCTTTGCATGTGCACGTGCGGCGCGACGGCGTAGATAGAGAATTTTTAGCTTATAAATTGTAAATTGTACCTACAGTACCTGTTTTATAAGAGTGCGAAATTAGTGCGCTTGCAGCCCTTTCCCCCTTACCAAAAAATACGGGGGCCTGTTAGTGACACCAAGTTAAGTTTCTATTAGGACCATTAAAATTATGAAAAAGTTCCTGGATGATCTTGTGCTAAAAGTCGACTGTCCTAGGCACGGCTAAAGAAACATTAGTGTAGGAATCACAAATCTTCAAAAACAATAAAGTAACTGTTCGCAAATCAAAAATTCATCTGGCTTTCTTCAAAGTTTTAAGATCATTCCTTATGTATTAAACAAGAGCTTCAATGTGTGCAAATTATACGAAAAAAGTTTAGCTCATAATGTGCATAAAATATTGGATCAGCTTGTGCAACGACATCTTTTATAGAAGAGTTGTCAAAGGTAGTCCAAAAATCCAAGAACAACCTACAAAAGATATAAATATTCGAACACTTGCTGAATATCTCGACTTTAAGAAAGCACGGAAGAATTTGAAAGCTAGAAAAACTCTATAAAGCCCGAACACTTTCAGTTGAGATATCTCATTTCCTATGTTTACAGACATTTTTGAATCAAATTTGCAGTTGAAATGTACTGAACATAATCGAACCGGGTTTTTTTTAAGCAGTTTTAGAAACGGATTATCACTTTGAAACAGAAAATACGTTCTCAATTAAAAGAGATATAATTGAGGATAAGTAGCTCAGTGGAAAATGAAATGGATTAAGAAAATGCATATGGAATATGCATACCTAAGTGTTTTCGTACTGGTCGTTCTGCTTATAATAATAATAATATAATAATAATAAGTACTTTATTAAAAATCAAAAAATAACAATTGGCTTAAAGTGCATAACAGCTTTCACAGAGGTATTGATTTTTAATTCAGTAATACGGCTATGACTTTGAAGTCGTCAGTCGGAGAATTATTTATAAGTGATGAATCTTATTTATACATGAACTATTTAAGTATAGAGTGAAACATGTTTGTCACTCCCAACCTTAATACAAACTGCTTCCCCGCTCGTCGCGAGATACAGAATCGTTGGGGTATGGGAGCAACTCCCAAGTTGCACATATAAAATTATAAATTTTGTTTAGTAAACTAAAACTAAAAGTATTCCATTAAGATCTGCTTTCTATATTTAATGGCATGCTGCAGATATAGTGTTAAGTTTTTCCAGTTATTTTCAAACGCATCATTTAGCAAATCTATGATATCTCGTTCATCTAAAAAGCGCTTTCCCAGATATACTCGGATAGAATTGGGCATCTTCCAATAAGGTGTCGAATGTCCTCGATTTCGTTGGTGTTGCAAAGCTCACAAATGTTCGTTCCGCCTTGTTGAAAATTGTACTTATTTCCGTTGAGCCAGATCATGTCGCATCTTGCTTTCAGCACCCATGATGCCGTCCTGCTATCTAGTTGGACCAGTCTAGAGCCTGCTGATTCATCGAGGTCTTTGTATATTCGCGTCTCACTATTCATTTTCCTTTCATAAAGTCTTTGATTTCGACTCTCAGCTAACGCACCTAGCAGCATTAATCTTGTCTGTGCCCAAATAGTCGTTCTGCTTATATCAAACATTCATGATCCAGGTATTCAAGTTTTACCAATCAGAAAAAAACGAGCTGTCGGCGTTCTGCCAATTAAAATATAATATTAAATCGTGCACAAATTATTCTAAAACTGATAAACAACTAACGTTCTTGAATCAAGGTCACTTTGCACTTACAGTAAGATGAACAAGAAAGAAAGTCGGTCAAGCCCGACTATAACATACTGTGTACCAAGAAAATTTGTCTGTTGATCATAACTCGAAAACCGTTCATCCGATCTTCTTCATTTCTTTAGCGGATCGATAAGTTATCCTAATAACTAAATATGCCCAGAAGAAACAAGCCATCTATTTTCAAAACTGTGGGAGATATGACGTTTTTTCTAAATTGCGGGGGCGGGAGGGGGCGTGGCCAAAATTGAAAATAAACTTGATCTGCCTGCAGACATAAGAAGCATATGTCCCATACATGTTAAACCTCTATCTCTTACCATCTGAGATCTGTGCGTTCATACGGACAGACAGACGGACAGACGGACGGACGGACGGACGGACAGACGGACAGACGGACAGACGGACATGGCTATATCGACTCGGCTGTTGATGCTGATCAAGAATATATATACTTTATGGGGTCGGAGATGCTTACTTTTGGATGTTACATACTTTTGCACAAACTTATAATACTCTATGTACCTTCGGTACAGAGTATAAAAATTCAGGATAATTACTTTTTAGTTTAAGTGCCACATGTGTTAGATTGATTACAAAATATACTTATCTTGCTAGCTCCAAAAAGTTTGTAACGGAAAATGCGAATCAATTTTAAGCGAGTCTATTATTACAATTCCGTACTGGTTCTAGCACTTTTGTTATAGAGCGCTGATAAATTTCTGACCTAAAGTGATTTATTGTCTATGGTTAATTCATGGCCCTTGGATATTTTCAGGCTTCTTTGGCCCAATACACAGACCTCGTTTTAGAAGTAATTGGTAATAATTTTATGGGCTCAAACCAAGAACATTTTGTACTTGTTTGAAGAACTCTTATTTCCTTTTTAGAATTACTTTGGGCTGACATTAGAAATTATTGGATGTTATTTTGTACTTAATTTGACTAAAAGTACGATCAAATGTTCAAATTATTCGAAATATGCCTTAAAAATTTTCAAAACAGTCTCAGATCAAGTAAATCGTGATTGAGAAATTGTACAAGAAATAAGAATTTTATACTTGAATCAAGTATTTTCGTACTGACCGTACCATTTCCACCATTGGTATTAAGTTCATGTTTTTTTACCAAGTATGCTCTAAAAAAAACAGCCAAAATCGACCTAAAATTTAGAATTTCGCTTTAAAAAAGGGTCAAAGGTGATTTTTTCGAAACAGTTTTTCTTATAACAGGACTATTACTTTCTGAAATTAAAAAAATATTTACCATAAGCAAGAAATCAAGAAGAGGACTTAAATAGTTTCCAATTATTAGACAGGCAAGGGAGTGAGGGGACTAGAGACAGAAAAGGCAGAATACACTAAGACGCGTATAACCCCTTATATATTATTTTCAAATTTAGGCCCCTAATTTAAGAATCTATAAAAATTACCCTTAATTTGAGAAAAAATAAACGGAATTTCTGAAATTTCCAAATTTAAGAAAAACTGTCTAAAATCAAGAAAATTGCTTTAAATTAAAAAAAGCAAGTTATTTTGAAACTAAAATCTAGAAAATTTATGTGTTGAGTGTAGCCTTAATCAGAGCTGCAAACCGGTTTTGAACCGAACCGGTTCGAACCCGGAATTCCGACTTTCAGATTACTGTGAACCGAACCTTGAACCGAACCTCTTAAGGTATTATAGCTGAACCTGAACCCGTTCCGAACCCAACATTTCGGTTCGGTTCAACAAAAATTATAGATTTGAACTATTTCCCAGTGACTTCTTCTGTTATCCTGATAGAATTATCGACATTACTGTGGAAACACTTTTCGTATGTGGACTAAGAAACTGCCTTTTACTTTAAGGGCTGTATCCAGAACTTCGAAGTTTTTATTTCGTCACAATACTTTGTATAAGTAGAAACATGATGGTCATGTATTTATATAAAGTATTGTGAAATCCCATCCCAACCCAAAATCGAGACGATTCCCCAACAGTTTATGTCGGTTTTATGTCGATTACTATATAAACACGTATAAAGCTTAGCTGAACCAAGGATCGAACCAAAACCTTGGCCCAAAAATATTGAACCTCAAAGTTCTGAGCCTGAACCATTGGTAAATTTTGGTTCGAATCCGCGAGCCGGAGATCCGTGAAATTTTTCGGGTTTGCAGCCCTGGCCTTAATATGTAAAAGGTATCTTTAATAAAAAAAAGTCAAGAACTATTTCGAGAAAATTGAAGGAACAAATCTCTAAACGATTTTCAAAAGAACGTCATTGTTTACAGAGAGCTGAATTCTTGATTAGATTTAAAATTTTTGCAGAAAAATCAAACTATACATGTTTAGCAGATAATTGCCGGAAACTACAACAGATTCCAAATGCATTAGTAGATTTCCCTTAAGCCAAGGTCAGTTGAAAAGCTTTGGTGGAAATCATTTGGCAAAAAAGGTCAACTAATTGCATTCTTGATTTGACCTCATCAGATTTATTTAAAAACAAAGTCTTTAGCATTAAAAGTTACCCTAAAGTTATCAAAATCCAACATCAATACCTACAATTCAGTTGCTAATATTGATACAGATACACAGATAGTTCCCCAGTCCTTTTACCCTTCTATCATCCTACCAATTAAGATAAGCTCCGATTACCCGCGGTCATAAGCTACCCATTTCGGGTTTAACACCCAGAAGCAAATGAAATAGGCAATCAATGATTAATGACCTAGGTGATTCATCATTCAGAATGCCATATAATCGCAATAATATTCTCCACTTGTTACCTCCTCTTGTGTGTGTGGCTGCACTTTCCCTAGAATCTCACTGATAACACATTTACGTATATGGAACCTAAATTGTGTTTATGCCAATTTCCATGGAATTGTTTGTTTACACACTGCATTCGGTGGGCATCTGATAGCAATTGCTGGCAGCGAGGGTTTTCCTGAACTTTCACTAAACTTTGGCCAATTGAGACATCATACAAATACGGTGTCAAATGGCGGTAAACATGCTGCCAAAGTTTACTGCGTCTACGGCGATTTCTAATCTTATCGGTTTTGTTTTTTTTTTGGTTTTTTGTTTTGACAAGCAGTAAACTTATGATTTTTGTGTACCAAAAATAGCTGACAAGTGGGAAGAAAGGTGAGAAGAAACAAATTGATAAAACACGTCATTAAGTAACTTAGAGCTATTTTCAGAATTTTCAGAATTGAGCATTATCAATGCAAAATTCTAGGAAAATGCTTGGCTGGGCTGTGTGATAACCCCCTGGAAACCTTATAAATACATCTCAAGCTAAGCTCGGCAGCACCTCTCAACTCAAAATCCTACGCGAGTGAGCAACTCAGAATGCTATCAATTCTGTTACTTTTTATTATACCCATAAGCCAGGCACAATCTCACGGCGTTTCACACAAGGAATGGCTGGATTTCAAGTCCAAATACCACAAGCAATACCTGAATGAAGCCTTCGAACAGGAGCACTTCAACATTTACGAGCAGAGCAAGAAGCTATGCGAGGAACACAACAAACTTTATGCCGAGGGCAAGGTGTTTTATCAAATGGGACTCAATGAGTATTCGGATATCAAACGGCAAACTAATTTGCCTACAATACCGGATGAGTATTTGCCAGAAAATTTGCCACCTATTCCAAATGTGCCTGCATTTGGCATCATAGGTGGCGCCCATGATGGGCTTCCACTGTGGGGAAATACCCACACAACACCCAAGCCATGGACACAAGCAGAAAATTTTAAGTCTTATGCGGAGATTCACGAGGACATCGATTGGCGTCAACGGGGTGTAGTCTCTCCAGTGCAAAATCAGGGCACCACCTGCCTGAGCTGTTGGGCCTTCTCTTCGGCGGGTGCCTTGGAGGCGCAATTGCGTTTAAAATTTCAGAATCAAGTGACTTTATCACCCAAGAATCTGGTCGATTGCTCGGGCAAACCCAATGAGGGCTGTGGTGGTGGTTTCGTGAGCACTGCCTTTAGGCATATTATGAAGGTGGGAGGCATAGCTCACATGCATGCGTATCCATCGTATACACCAGTAAAAGAGAACTGTAGCTATGAGTCGTCACAGAGTGCTGGCACCTTGCGAAATTATGTGACCATTCCCGAGGGCGATGAACACGCCCTGGCCGAGGCTGTCTATAATGTGGGACCTGTTGCTGTATCCATACACCATTGGACTCCCTCGTTTATCAACTACTTGGGAGGTATTTTCAACGAGGAAAACTGTCCAAATTCGAAGCCATCGCTCAGTCATTCCATGCTAGTGGTGGGCTTCGGCACCGATCAGTTGGCCGGCGATTATTGGCTGATCAAAAACTCCTGGGGCGTTGGTTGGGGTGAGAATGGTTATATACGTTTGGCACGCAATCGGAATATGTGCGGAGTGGCTGCACTTGGACAATATCCCATTGTTTAGATGTAGAAAGCTCTCGGGGAGTTATGTGATTTGTACCTGAAAAGAAAGAATGATTCCACTTCATCCATATTATTTGTTCAGCCCTAGTATCACAACTGTTATCAGTTTTCCACATAACCTTCAGTTTCCAAAACTTAGCAAAAATATGAACTTTGTTTATAATTCGACATTTGGAATTATCATCAGTTCATACATCATACATCAACGCTTCATACACAAAATGTTTCTCGTTCGTAACTAAAGGGTCTGGCCCGATAAGGGAAGGGGTGCGACCCAATAACGGGAATTTTGAAATTTCCTTTTTAATTGAATAAGTAAGTAACCTTACTTCAAATAAAACTGATCTGTCTAATTTTTAATTTTTGATGTGAAACATCTTTAATTTCGGTACCGAGGATTTTAGTAGGGGTAAAATTTGATTTCAGCGTCACGCGTCACGCATCACGCGTCACGCTGACTTGCATATTTTGTGGTGTTGTTTTTTTCGGTTTGAATGTGCGGCTGGTGGTGTGCAGTGGGAGTTGGGTGGCCGGCCACACAACTTAAGGTAAAGATGAAGATGAAGATGAATATGAGGATGAGGAGGATTTGGGGGAGCAGGATTAGGAGGAGGAGGAGGATTGGAAGGAGGCGGATGAGGATTAGGAGGATTTGGAGGATGCGGATGAGGATTAGGAGGATTTGGAGGAGGATTAGGAGGCGGAGGAGGATTGGGAGGATTTGGAGGAGGCGGATGAGGATTAGGAGGATTTGGAGGAGGCGGATGAGGATTAGGAGGCGGAGGAGGATTGGGAGGAGGCGGATGAGGATTTGGAGGAGGAGCAGGAGGATTAGGAGGCGGAGGAGGATTGGGAGGAGGAGGAGGAGGATTAGGAGGCGGAGGAGGATTGGGAGGAGGCGGAAGAGGATCGGGAGGAGGCGGATGAGGATTTGGATGATTTGGAGGAGGACAAATCCTCATCCGCCTCCTCCTAATCCTCCCCCTCCTCCAAATCCTCCTAGTCCTCATCCGCCTCCTCCCAATCCTCCTCCGCCTCCTAATCCTTCTTCTTTTTAGAAATATATATCAATTGAAAATCCAATATTTGGTTTGTGAACAATTGCTTTTGGCGCAGGTATCTATTTTACACCCGTCTTCAGACCCTCGGAGGCTACCAAAAGTTGTCTTCAAAAGTCTTCAAAGATTTGATTGCTTCATTTTACAGTCTAAAGTGTCTCCTTTTAGGAACATATCATTAGCAAACACCGAATGACACCCAACTCGAGAAAAGGTGATTTTTGTGAAAAAAGTCAAGGTTTTACTGAGCATGCGTGTCTAAGGCGTTCGCATGTACGTTTGGAATTGATTTAGAGCTCATTGAAAGATTTACAATATTATTACAAGTTCTTTCTTGCTCTAAGGCTATTGATGGAAAGAAATATGAAGAATATGCTTTGCGAACTGCTGAACTGTACAATGAGAAATATCCTTGGAGAAACATGTCGCCAACAGTGCACAAGATTTTGTATCATGTCAAGGATATTATTGAAAATAATATATTTCCACTATGGGAGCTGTCTGAAGAAGCACAGAAAAAAAGAAACAAAGATTATAGATATTATAGGGAACATAACACCAGAAAAATTTCGAGAAGTGCCACGAGTGGAAGATCTTTTTCATATGCTTTTATCTTCATCTGATCCAATTGACATGGATAAGGAAGCAGAGAATCTATTGGTTAAGGAAATGCCTGACTTGTATCTTTTAGATATTTTAGAAGCTTATTAATTATATGAAATATAGATTAAAAGAATAAAAAAAAGCGAATTTTTCTATAATATTTATTAAAATTTATTAAATTTGCATGGGAGCTATACGTAAATGATATCCGATTAGCTTGAAACTTGGCAAAATTATGAAACCAACTAAACAAATAAGTATGACAGAAATGTGGCACCGTACATTAATTTTTGTGGATTTCAGGTGCAATAAATGGTAACACAAGGTATGGAAAATTTTAATTGTAAAAAAATGCCTTAAGCCTTGACCGATTTAGTTCTAGTTTTGAAGAAGTAAACTTTGAGTATGGCTTGCAGGAGCTTCAAAAGGAACTTATTTTACGAAATGTTGACTTTGGCGCTCTATATCTCCGGTACTGCTCACACAATTTGAATAAACTTTTATTTATTTGAAATCTTGAACAATTGCTAATCAAACAAAAAATTTTGTCCACGGCAAAACGATTCTGGACCACTGTGCGTCCTAGGCTGGGCCTAATCATTCCTAAAAGTCGAAATAAGGGGCAAAGTAGGCCAAAAAGAGTTAATAACAAATTGAAATGCATACTTTTAAGAACATTTTAAAACAATACCATTTTGTCCGAAAGTGGGCGAAAGTTAGTACTAAGTCCACAGGGGAGTAGTACTAAGTTTCACATTTTACGGAGTTCAGCCGTTCAGGCAGGGTCGGCTCCAATTGTATTTTCCTTTCGGTGGTACTGCTGCCTCCGCCCACCAGCCTTCCGCTTGTGCCTTCCTGTACTGCTGCTGCCTTGCGCGTCATTCTCTTCCGATTCCGTTGCTACTGGAAAGGCCGTCGCTTCGGTCAGCTCCTCTGTTAACACCGAAGTGCTAGAGAAAGGCCCAGCCATCTCAAGCCTAGCTGCCTAAAAGTTCCAGATACACTCAAAATATTGACTCTTGTTTTGAGAAATTCGCCTTCAATACAATTTTGTTAGTGGCTTGAAAAAAATTTCTTCTTTTAGACAGTCTTTTAAGCCCTGAATTGAAATTTTTTGGGAAAATAATTTTTTGAAATTTTTGAAATTTGGTTAGAAAAATAAAAAAAGAAAATTAAATTTTTTTTTTTGCATATTTTTGAGATTAGGCCTTTAAGAGTATATCTTTAAAAAAAAATTTTAACATTTCAGAAAAATAGGCTGCTGAAGCTCTCGCAGTACACTTTAAACTTCTCCTTCAATGACCCGAAAAGTACTTTTAAAAAAATTAGAAAATTTAAAAAAAAAAATTATGAAAAACCCAAATTTTTTTTACCCAAATGTCAGCATTTTGCAAAACGATTTTTTTTTGGGGGTAGTTACGGCTGTAGTTACACCTTTACTGATTAAGAATCTTGTTAGGTTTTTTGTTTCTAATGACCGAAATCGTGTCAAGATGGAGGCACCCTGTATTGAAATAACATTCCCACTATCAACTTGTAACTTTTTCAACTATTAATTTTTTGACTCTATAAATTATTTTTTTGGAATAAACATAAAATATAAAAAACCGGAGAGTAAAACAATTTTTAGTTAATTTCTTATTAATTTTTAAGAAAAGGTAAAGAAATCGTCTTTCAAAAAGCAAATACCCCTAAAAATTGGTATACTCTGATTTGTATACAGCCAGAGGGAAGTCATGTATGTCTGTCTTTCCGTATGAAGGCACAAATCTCCGAGATGGTAAGAGATAAAGGGCTTCCTATGTCTGCAGGCAGATCAAGTTTATTTTTAATTTTGGCCACGCCCCCTCCCGCCACCGTAATTTAGAAAAAACGTCATATCTCCTACAGTTCTACAAAATAGATGGTTTGATCCTTTTGGACATATTTAGTAGTCAGGAACTTATCGATCCGCCAAAGGAATGGTGAAGATCGGATGAGCGGTTGTCGAGCTAAGATCAAAAATACTGTTCGCTGCTGCAGCGCAGTAGCAGCGCTGCTTTCAGCTGCTACTGCAGCATCAAAATTTATGCTGAACATATCTTTTTGTTGGTACAGAGTATGTTATAGTAGGTCTTGACCAACTTTCTTTCTTGTTTGTATTAAAGCTTTCGTTTTGCATGTTAATATGTTTCGAAATCCATTCAAAAGGATCGTATTTCCCGAATCCTTAATTAGTAGAAATATGTTAAAAATTTGTCCTAAGATTTAGAAAAATATAAGAGCGCTCTTTACTGTGACTCAGGCGCGTGCTTGGTAGTCGAATACAATAAGATGACTTTCGTGTTGAAGTTTCCCCGAGGTCCCGAGTTCAAGTCCCAGACAAGGTTGAGTTAGAAATAATATAATTATTACTAATAATAATGCGATTTTCAGAAAGAACGAACAGCAAGAAAATATCCTGTAAAAATTATATATATATAGTTGTTTATACGCGTCGTCTTTGAACATTTTTTTTTCTTTAGAACTAAAAATGTGGAAATGTTTTTTTAAAATCTAGAAAATATTTTTCTAAGATTAAATATTTTGTTAATTTTATGCAACATTTACATTACACTGAGTTTGCTATCGAAATCATTATCGCCACAATAACGCAGAATAGGTGTTTACGTTAGCACAGCGTTGCGTTATGCGTTAAGAGTTAAGAAAACAGCTGAGTTTTGTTTTGGTTTTGGCAGCAGTAAGTAACTTTTAAAAACAAAAGGAAAGTGAATACAAGCGACTTATTATTATCCGCGATGGAGCAAAATGATGCTATGATGATGCAATTTATGAATTTGGCAGGGATGAGTGAAGCAATCTGTTTTTTATCTCTTATCTCTCTTTTATCTCCGCCATCTCCTTATAAATATGGCTGTTCTTCCGTGGTCCTCTAAATCCATCAATGTTTTCCTTCCACAGCTCCAGGAGAGTGTAGGTGGCATCAGGTGGCCACACAAATCTCTTGTTAAGTCCAACAACGGGTTCAAAGCTAGTTATATATATATATACTACATGACAATTTCTTACCTCTCTTTTGATCCATATTCATGATTTCTTGCTGATAAATATGATTAACCATTTATTTTTAACTCGATGTAAAAGTTCCACGGCTGGTTTTTGTTGTTCTAGTGATGATAGCTGAGCGCGATAGCTAGAAATGGGCAACACTTATCGAGTACACAGACAACACTTATCGAGTAGAACGAGTAAACGCACGTGCATCCAAACGAAACTCAACTTTTTGTCACCACTAGGGTCCCATACTTTTTGTATGGGGAAAAGCTGCTTGTTGCCGCTTAACGCAAAACGCATAGCGCACTCCTAGTTTGAATAGCCTATTAGAAAGTCTCGGTCTCATTATAAGACATTTTTATACTCTGTACCGTAGGTACATAGAGTATTATAAGTTTGTGCAAAAGTATGTAACATCCAGAAGGAAGCATCTCCGACCCCATAAAGTATATATATTCTTGATCAGCATCAACAGCCGAGTCGATAAAGCCATGTCCGTCTGTCTGTCCGTATGAACGCACAGATCTCAGAGATGGTAAGAGATAGAGGTTTGACATGTATGGAACATATGCTTCTTATGTCTGCAGGCAGATCAAGTTTATTTTCAATTTTGGCCACGCCCCCTCCCGCCCCCGCAATTTAGAAAAAACGTCATATCTCCCACAGTTTTGAAGATAGATGGCTTGTTCCTTCTGGACATATTTAGTTATTAGGATAACTTATCGATCCGCCAAAGGAATGAAGAAGATCGGATGAACGGTTTTCGAGTTATGATCAAAAGACATATTTTCGTGGTACAGAGTATGTTATAGTCGGGCTTGACCGACTTTCTTTCTTGTTTCATTTAAAACATATTGTAAATCGCCTTTGCCCCTTTTTTAAAGCAAATTTCTAAATTTAAGGGCGATTTAGGTGGTTTTTGCTTTTAGAGTGTAGCAGTTAGGTAAGGCAAGGCTATAAAACATTCATTTTCCAGAGATCGCAGGGGCGATTTTGACTTATGTTTAAAAATTTCACTTAATTTTGTTTTCTTTCGGCGAATTAAAATTGAATGATTTAGTCGATTCAGTATTCGCAATGTCATACAGTCGCAACCAAATTGTTGTTCTTCTTGTGTTGTTGCACGTTCCATAAAATCTCACTGATAACATATATGTGTATGAGACTCAAATTTTGATTATGCTAGATTTCTTCGAATTGTCTGATTACATACAGCATTCGGCGGGCAGCTGATATCAATTAGTGAGCGAGGGTTTATACTAAACTTTGCAAAATTGAGAAATCATACATCTATATATATAAAGTCAGAAAAAATTGTATGGGGAAAATTGTATTTGACATCCGATTGACTTGAAACTCGGTTTGTAAGCAAAGTATGCAAAATAATTGGACACGTGTTTTCCCGATTTTGGAAAATCCGCCCACAAGGAAAATTGCCGAGAAAATTCGATTTGCAAAAATCTATTTTTTCCCCGATTGACTTAAAATTCGGTTAGTAACTGAAGTAAATTGAGATGTCATTTTAAGATGTTGGAAAATTTGACCGCAGGGCCGGAAAATTCTCGCAAAAGCGTCAGAAAAAATTGTATGGGGAAAATTTTATTTGACATCCGATTGACTTGAAACTCGGTTTGTAAGCAAAGTATGCGAAATAATTGGACACGTGCTTTCCCGATTTTGGAAAATCCACCCACAAGGAAAATTCCCGGAAAATTTGTTGTGCAAAAACCTATTTTTCAACCGATTGACTTGAAATTCGGTTTGTAAGGATAGTAAGTTATATAAATCGAGATGTCATTTTCCGATGTTGGAAAATTTGACCGTAGAGTAGAAAAATTAACGGAAAAGCCAGCAAGCTAAGTAACTATAATTAACCCGATTGAATTGAAATTCGGTTTGAAAGAATAGTAAGTGAAGTTAAGTTAAGAAGATGGTTAGTAAGATAAATTGAGATACCAGTTTGCAATGTCGGAAAATTCGACAGTAGGCTCGGAAAACTCTAGGAAAATTATGCTTCCGAAAAACTGTTTTCCAACCGATTGACTTGAAACTCGGTTTGTAAGGACCGTAAAAGAATTAATTTGTAATGTGATCTTCCGTTTTTTGGAAATTTGGCCCTAGGGTCGGAAAACTTCCGGAAACTCCGAATGCAATAACCGATCATCCGATTGACATGAAACTAAGTTTGTAAGGATGGTATAAGAAATAGCGATAACGATAACGATAACGATAACGAAAATTATAACGATATCGGTAACAGTAACGGTAACGAGAACAATGACGATAAATTCAGCACCCCATGGTGGGGTAGAAAATTGGTGGTCAAGACTGTATAAAAGTTTAGTTTCCAGCGACAAGCTCCAAACGAATTTTATGAGCTACATTCAAAAAAAAAGTACGGAATACGTGACTTTAAATATTTTTAAATTCAACCCACAAAGTTAAAAAATATGCGGAAAGTTGTTGTATGCAACTCTTTTGATCTTCATTTGATCAGCTCCGTAAACATATTGAAAGCATCACATTAAAAACAAGAAAGAAAGTCGGTCAAGCCCGACTATAACATATTCTGTACCAAGAGAATTTGTCTTTTGATTATAACTCAAAAACCGTCCATCCGATCTTC